>CP139501.1:247541220-248081565 GCA_021014915.2 Artemisia tridentata subsp. tridentata
AAACATCCAAGTTGTCAATCCTACTTAGTTGTGTATTTTATGCATCTTTTAAACATATTAGTTTAAAGTTTGGAACACAACCATTGGAAAAGAAGAATCAATATGGCATGTTCAACACAAGTGTGAGTTATGATCCGATGCATATTATTTTCGTCTTGAGAGGACGTCATTATTTTCAAAACAATCGAGTGTGATTGAGTATGTAGATTCAAGATAATATGTTTCATCATATTTTGATGTTATCTTGAAAGTAGACAAATAATGACTCCAATTTCATGTCCATACTCGAAAACTTGTCAATTAGATTCGATAATAATATCAATCATAATTTGAATAATGAATTGATATGTACTCGAAATCTTTCTTGACCCTCACAATCACTCCTTTTAAAAAGAAAATAAAATTTTAAGGAATGTGTTCCATTTATTCTAATACTAGTTGTATGTGTGAGGTTAATGACATATTAAGTTACTACTTTGATATTGTCATTTATTTCTATTTGAGTAAAGCTATTTATATTATTAAGTATAATATTCTTAGTTTTTCGACACCTCATTAGTATAAAAATAATTATCTTAACTATTTTTATACAACATACGTAAAATACCAAATGTTTAAAATATTTTGTATGTGTGTTAGATCAATGCAAGTTTAATACATTTTCTTTTACTTAAATACTAATGTATTAATATGATCTTTTATCTTGTTTAGACAACCCATGGTCAAGCAAGACAAAATGATGTAATGTTTTAGAGATCATGTTACGGATTTTATGAAAGTGTTAAGTATTTTGGGGTGATATACTTTTTACACTTAAACCTTTGGAAAAATAATTGTGTAAGACAATATCTTTCGACACACATGATCTACCAACTTAGTTTCTATTACTAAGAAGGTTACTAAACCATTTTAAAAACTTGCAACAAATGCAAGAAAAATGGTCTATGCCTATATGCAATGCAAACTAATTACTTAATATAGTGCAAGTAATTTAGCATGAGCCTTATAAACGCATAAACCGAAAAACTATAATAAACAAATAGCAACAAGGTATGAAAGACACTTATGCTTATAGATAAAATTAGCTTAACTAAAGATAACAATAAACATACAAAAATATTAACTAATAATACTAAGACACAAATAAAAATAAATAGCCATTTAGGTTAACACACAAAAATACTTACGTTATTTTGTGTATTAAGTATAACAATGTATACTTAGCTTGATTTTATTTGACAATGAATTGGTTTCCTCCCCATTACAAAGATTTTTACCAAATCACTTTGTGAACACGTCAAGGTTCAAAAGTTGAAACGCCCTTTTTCAGTTTAACCAAAAATTTATGCAAACGACATAACCAAAAATACCTTTAGTTGAAAATCAAGGACCTTAACATACTTTCATTTAGAACTAATTCATAAAAGTATTTTTCAAATGAAAGTTGACTCAACATTGTTTAAAATGAGGGGTGACACGACTCCTACGGATTTATGGTTGATTTTATAAGAATTTCTGAAAATGACCCATTACTGAAAACAGGAAAACAAAGGCACGATACCTTTAAATACCCCACGGTACCGTTAAATATAACGGTACCGTCCTATATTTAGTAGTACCATGATATGTTTTCTGATTCAGAACTGCATGACTTAATGACTCGTTCTGAAAACATGACCGGACACTTAAAAACTCTATACTTTTAGTGGTTTAGGAAAACCTTCAAGCTAGTATGACAAAGTGTACTTAACAACAAAACTTGTAAGTATTAAACAACTAAATACTTTTCATATTTTATCACCTTCATAGGTAATTTGATACATGAATCGTACTCAATTTTGAAAACCATTTGTTTTAAAAATTTGAGCAACCTGGCTCTGATACCAATTGTGGAAACCGTAGAGGGGGGGGGGTGAATATGTTTCCATTTAAAAACTTGAAAACTTTTTGTATCAAACACCCGATCAAGTGTGACGTAATATGAAAAGTGTCAACGATAATCATATAACATCTAAGGATGAATAAATTAAACTACAACACAAGCACAATCAAACCATGACACATACATAATCAACATAACATAATCAACTAGCCACACAAGCATAATCGCAATGCAAATATAAATATAAAGCGATAAAGAATAAAATGAAAGTAAAGAGATAAGTAAGAAGGCGCAAACCGGACACGATGATTTATAGTGGTTCGGTCACGAAGCTCCTCTTCGCCCTACTCCACTCCCTGAGTACCCAACTCGAGAGTTACTTCACTAATCAACAAGCTCTCTTCAGGCGGAGAAAACCATACACGTCGCTTATCCTATTTCCGACACTAAGCTGGATGTCGAGTGCTAATCTTAGCTAGCACCAATCTACCACGATCTACCCGATCTACCCTTGATCCACATGATCAATCACACAAGCCCAATGGCTTCAAGCGATCTCCAAGATCTCAGCACGATCACAATGATCAACTCCCACTTGACTCGATCTACCCGATCTACCCTTGATCCACTTGATCAATCACACAAGCCCAATGGCTTCAAGAGATCACCAAGATCTCGACACGATCACAATGATCAAACCTCACTTGACTCAATCTAACCTATCTACCTTTGATCTTCTTGATCAACTCACAAGCCCAATGGCTACAAGAGATATTCAATATCTCTATAAGATCACAATGATCTTCCCTCACAAACTCTCAAAAGAAAAGTGAACTTGATGTATGCTATGATACAATCAAGATTGTAACAAATGTTACAAGTGCTTCTACTTACAACTAAAACACTTTGTATCTACTTGGATACCTTGTGTTCTTCTCTTGCACTTGAAGAGGAATGAAGAGGATCTCTTGGTGGAATGAAAGGATCACTCTTAAACAAACTAAGAATCTCTAAATGATCAAGGAAAGTGTTCTAAGTGAGGAGGGATTAGACCAGAGAAAACTCACTGGAAAAAATCAAGTTGGAAGTGTAAAATGGTCCACTATTTATAGGCAAGGGGAAAACTAGCCGTTACAGATGCACGGCTCCACTAATTGTCACACGGCTCCACTAAATTTTGTGGAGCCGTTGGTACTTTAGTGGTACCGTGGACGCTCCTCCGTTTGTTTTTTGTGGGGAAGGTTTATTTGAGAATGTTTGGAGCTGTTTGGGGGGGGGGGAATGACTGTTGGGATTATTTAAACTTATTTTTCAAAATAAAACATTTCTTTTTAATTCAAAAATAATTTGTAAAATATATTTTTGAAAGAAATGTTTTGTCATATTAAAAATGTGAAGTTTAGAGAAAAATATAATCCTCTGATCATTTGTCAAGTAGTAGATTTGTTTGTCCATACCTTGAGTGATTTACTTCGGGATGGAAATCTACGACTTTGTTGAAGCATACTTGAGACGTCGGGAGGTGTTGATGTAAGTATGCATTGATGATTTGTGTTTACAAGTAACTTGCACATTTTACGTTATGTATTACAAGTTACATGTTTGTCATTATTAAAACCAAAGAAACTGTTTAGTTTAAATGTCGTAAAATTTGAACTAACAAACTCTATGGCATAGACATTTAGGTCACGCCAATATGAGGTTAATCCAATCTTTATCATCTAAGGAACTCGTTAGGAACATACCCAAGTTGAAATATGACCAACACTTTTGTGATACTTGCAAAATTGGGAAACAAGTTCATAATAGCCATAAGGCTAAAAACATGGTGTCTACATCTAGGTATCTAGAATTGTTGCATATGGATTTGTTTGGTCCATCCACTATACAAAGTTATGGGGGAAACTTCTATACTTTTGTAATAGTAGATGATTACTCTAGGTATACTTGGAATAAGTTTTTGAAAACTAAAAATGTGGCATTTGATAAATTTGAAATTCTAAGTAAGAAAATTTAAAATCAAATAGGAAATAACATTGTGTCTATTAGAACCGACCACGGTCGTGAATTTGATAATGAAACCCAATTCGGAGCTTTTTGTGATGCTAATGGCATAACACATAATTTCTCGGCTCCTCGAACTCCTCAATCTAATGGTGTAGTAGAACGTAAGAATAGAACACTTTAAGAAATGAGTCAAACAATGTAAAACGAGCAAAACATATGGTATGTGCTTATTCACATACCTTTTCTAGACCAAATTAAGAGCAAAACGACCAAAAACTAACCAAAATGCCGAAGATATTTGTGTTTTTATGTTTATGTTTATGCAGGCAACGGATACAAGAAAAAGGACAAAAATCAAGAAAAATCCAGAAAACCCGAGCACGAGAAACGGAAGAAGAATTTAAAGTCATGAGAGGATGCAATTTTCAAGACTTGAGATCAAAATTACATATTCAGCCCTTGGATCATAGTAAAATTACAAAATCAGTCCTTGGAAATACTTTCAGGACTTGGCAGATTTGGTCCCTAGAAGTTAATCCCATTTCACACTAAATCCTAAACTAAAATACACAACCAAAAAAATAAAATAAAATAAACCCAATCCACAATCCTTTTAACCCAACCCAACCCAATTATACCACACTTGCCCACACATAAAACCAGATCCCACTTTATCCTAACCCAAAGTCAAACAAATACCCACATATTAATTACCCAGTCAATTCCCAAAACCTTGCCCGCCATTTACTGTTCACTGCCTTCTACCTCCATTTACCCTGCATCTCCATTTTACCTCACCTCATTAAATCCCTTCTAGATACTGACGTGACAAAGGGAATGACACCTTGGTATTTCTCAGCATTTTGATTGGTCAAGCCACATCACAAAATTGATCAAGGGTTGTAATGGATAGATTGGTGATCAAAGATTGATCCAATGGCTATGATGAGAACATCCTGAAGCTTCTAAACCCTAGCTCAGCTCCTATAAATTGGACTCCTCACTCACAGATGCCGGATGTTAGAGTTTTTAGGTTAGAATTTTAGGGCTATAATTTAGGAGTAGTGTAATTTAGGGTAGCCTTTAGTGTAGTTGCAGCTTAATGTTCAGCTTATTTGTAATTTCCTTTCCAGTTCTCAAATTTTGTACTCAATTCTAGTTTTCCTTAAAATTCAATGTTAGTCAAACTACTTATTGCTTATTTCAACAGCTTATTTGCTCCATTTACTGCTTATTTTAGCTTTTATTTGTTAATCTTAGTTAGTTATGAAATTTTATAGCTTTTGAGTCTGTATTGATCCATTTAGTTTAATAGTCAACCATAGGTCAAACTGCTTATTTCTGCTTCTATTAGTGCTTATTTAGTTAAGTCTCAGTTATTTGTCCTCATTATTGCTTTTTAATACTTATTAGGTAGTTAGAACTAGCTAGATCTTCATGTGCCTTTAAAATCATCAAAAAGTCAAAAATAAGTCAAAATAGGTCTAGCTTATTTACTGCTTATTTACCTTTGAAAGTTGTTCCTTAGGAGTTTATTAAGTTAGTCAGTATATGTTAGTTCAGAATTATAGCTTATTTTGGCCTGTTATAGTGTTAATCTCAAAATTCAGTACATTAAGGAGTGTTTGGCAATAGGCTTGGATATGGGTCAAAATAGGTCAATACTGTTCATGTGCATCATGGTAACTTTTGATCTAGCTTATAGTAACCTAGTTTAGCAGATTGTAGGGTAATTGAATCTCTTGTGAAGGTTTTCATAGGTTTGAGTGGATAGGTAGACTTATAAGAGCATAACTGATCATGCAAGCTTCTTATAGGCTTAAGCTTATTTTGCCCCATTTTTGGTTTACTTAGGTTCCATTTAGTGCACAAAGGTGATCTTCAAAAGCTGATAAAGTTTCATTAGCTTTAGCATAGGTTTGGTTCTGGTCTGCTCATAAATCCCTAACAGTCTGCACATTAGGATTAAATAAGCCCAAGCAGCCTTTGTCTTTTATTTTTAATTAGTTCATTTTAAGTTAGTTTAAGCTAAAATTTGGTGACAACAGAATTTGGTAGCTTATTTAGTTATTACCCATTTTTCTGATTTTTATTGATAGCTTTTCCATAGCTTTTTTCTAGCTTAAAAACACCTCAGCAGCCCCCCCCCCAGGCCTGCAAATCAGTTTTTGTCATTTTCAGTGTTTATTTTTTATTTTTAATTTGTTCAATTCAGCTTGAAATAAGCTGAAACTTGGTACAGTTAATATTGGGTTGCTCATATAGTTGATACTTATTTTTATGAATTTTATAAAAAAGCTTTTAATAGCTTTTAATTAGCTTAAAATAACTTGTTTTTGCCTTGTACCATAGCAAATCTCAGTATGCTATTTCCATATTTAGTGCTTATTAGCTTATTTAAGTAGCTTTTTCTGATTCCCCCTAGCTTATTAGAATAGTCTAAGTATAATATAGCTCTTTCAAGTTGAAATAAGCCCTTAAATAGCTTATTAGATAAATTAGTGCCTTAAGCCAATTTTCCTTTATTAAATCTTATAGCTTATTTAGGTTGTTTGCTTATTTACTGCTTAATCTGAATAGAATTTTCATTCCTTTTATTTTTCCCTCATTCCTATTTACTTAAAGTAATTTCTGCAAAAATTTCAGATTTTTCCAAAAAGTTTTAATAATTTTTATCATTTAATTTCTTTAATTTAGTTTTTAATTCATAGAAAATTAAATAAAAAAATATATATATAATTCCTTTTTCTAAAATTTTATTTTACTAATTAGGACTTAGGAAAATTAATTTGGCATTTCTAGGGTTAGTTTGAATTTGATTTCACTTTTATTCTCGGGATTAGCCCGGGAATTTGCGTATTTAGATTTTCTTTTACGTTTTTTTAGATACGCGAGCTTTAGATAATCATTTCTCTTACCTTATTAATTGTTTTTAGCTTACATTTAATATTTCTAGTTTAAAAACCTCATATCTCACTTTTATTCACCATTCACTACACGTTTCTCGAACCCGAATCACATAATTCCATTCACACCTTCGTCGGGGAAAACGAACCGGGGTTACACATAATTTCCACTTGTGTGTTAACTTTTGGAATTAAATCTATCGAATCAATTTTTGGCGCCGCTGCCGGGGAAGGTTGAAGTGAATTTTTGATTCCCGTTTTTCGATTCGTGTTTTGAAGACCCTTCCCCGTGAAGTTATCGTTTTCTCTTGTGAATATTTTCTTATTATTTTTATAAAAACCCAAAAATATTTTCCTTTTTAAATTTTGTTTTTCTTCTAAATTTGTTTTTCTTCTATCTTCATTTGTTTTCAATATTTCTCTTTTATAAAAATCTAAAAATAATCTTCTTTATCCTCTTAACCGTTTAATTATATCCTCTCATCCCTCTTTATTGTTTAATTCTTATCTCTTTCTCCTCTCATATTTTTTAATTCTTTACAATGTTCGATTATTTATCTCATGATCTTCGGACCATGGAAGATTTTTATCGTCCAACGCTTTTCGGTAGAGGGGGACTGATCGCTCCGACAACCAATTTTGTACTGAAAGATCATATGATTGAGCTTATTAGACAAATTTGCCAATTCCATGGATTTGAAGATGAAGATGCGAACCATCATTTAGACAAATTTCTATCGATCACTCAATTCTTCAAGCAAAACGGAGTTTCTCAAGATAACATCCGTTTGAATCTCTTCTCATTCTCTTTAACCCACGAAGCTGAATCTTGGTTTTACACTCTTAAAACCCATTCAATTCATACTTGGGAAGAGATGGCCCTCAAGTTTCTTTCGAAATACTTTCCATATTCTAAAATGTTGCAGTTTCGGAAAGACATTCTGAATTTCCGGCAATTTTCCAAGGAATCAGTATTTGAAACTTGGGAGAGATTCAAATCATTGCTGCAGAAATGTCCTGATCATAGAATTTTGCTTCTTGATCAAATCCTAACCTTTTATCATGGCATAAATATGATTGATCGAGACAAAATCATGTTGGTTGCCGGAGGCAATCTCATGCGGAAAACTCCTCAAGAAGCTTACGATTTAATCGAGAATATGACACATCATCATTATCAGTTGGATGCTGAAGTCTTTTATGAATCTACCACTATTTTGAATGATCATTATTCCGATTACATTTCCGCAGAGAATGCACAAATTGAGGTCCTTGGCAATCTCAAAAGTTATACAAATCAACATTGCCAGCAAGGACCAGGTCATCCTAACACTATTCAATTTACATACTCTGATGAGAGTGATGAGGATGAACCTTTTGAAGAAAATATCATTCAGAAATCAATTCAATCTCCGAGTGGCAATCCCACTCTGACTTCTGAACCGATCGTTTCCGACTCTTCCCATTCTTCTCCTCCGCTTGAGGGAAGTGATATCTCTATGGAAGAGCTCGAAGTTTTTCTTATTGATGATCCAATTTTGCCAAAAATTGTTGATGCTGATTGTGATCCGGGGGGAGACGCTCCTTTGTTAGAAAAAATGATATTTGATGAACCGTTATTTTCCCTCCCCTCGGAGGAATTTATGAAGGAAGTTATTGTTGAAGAAAAGCCGTTAGATCCTCCGGAGATCGAGCTCGAGGATTCTTTTCCCGATTATGATAGTTTTATCTTTAATACGGCAGAGGAGAGTAGTGGCAATCCCACTTCTCATCCCGATTATTCTCTCCCGGCTTATGAAGCCTCTTCTTTTGATATCGATCTTTCGGAGGAGACGAGTAGTGGCAGTACCACTTCTCATGCTTATATCTCTCTTCTCGAGTACGATACGTTTCTCTTTGATAAGAATGATCCGTTTATTTTTTAAGAGTTCTCCAGTGAACTCTCTCAGCCTGAGTATGATCATTTTTATTTCAATCTTGAGAAAGATTTTAGTCTGGGGGGAGGTATACTTGATCATAGCAATTTGCTTGATATCATCCCGACCCTCCCTCCCGATACTTTTGTTGAAAATAACCAGAAGAGCTTTAATGACAAACTTGCTTTTGATGATGAAGATTTGATCTTAATTGTTGTCAAAATCTTTCTTCCATTCATCACATATGATGTGATTTCTCCTCTCCTTCACTCCGTTAGGAGTGAGGACACCATCTTTGACCCCGGTATCATCATTTATGGTTACTCGTTCTTAAAACCGTGGGTATCTCGTCGGTGTGGAACTTTCATATGTTTCAATGTTTATCCAAACCTCTTGAACGAAAGTCCGATTGAGATTATCTTTTCCACATGCTCTCCCAAGAACAAGTAAATTCGGGGCGAGTCAAGCTATACGACTCGATAAAAAACAAGCGCTTCGTGGGAGGCACCCCATACTTATCCTTCTATCTTCTTTCTATTTTCTTTCTAATAAATGACGTGAAGAGGGTCTCCTCTTCCATTTCTCGTGTTTCGTGGTTGTTTATGATGTGTCCAGGATTTGCCCGAATAATGAAGACTCTCGTGCTCGTGGTTTTGTCTTCTCTCCACTCGAGTTTCATCATTCGTTGCTTATCCGATATCCTTAATCTTATCGTCTAACGTTTATCTTTTGGCATAATTAATAAACGGCCTTAGATTTATGTAGGAGAACCCTTACCTTTAAGACATTGAGGACAATGTCTTGTTTTAGTCTGGGGGTAATCTTTCAATCTGATTTTTTGCCTTGCATTTTTTGCCGTTTACTCATGCAACCCTGTTTTTCCTCAAAAAAATGAAAAAATCCAAAAAAAAAAAGAAGAAGAGAAAATTAAAATTTTTTTTGCAAAAATATCATAAGTGTTTTGACACTTTGTTGACTTTCCGTTGGTGGGAGTAGGAATAAAATTTTGACTTGATCGGGCGTGTTGAGCCCTAGCTTGTCCCCTTAACCTTTTAAATGAAAGTTGTGCTAGTATTTTATACAAGGAGCTATAAAACGCGAATTCTTTCCAAGAGTTTGCAAGTTCCCATAATCGACTTTAAATATGCGCTTCTTGATTTTATACTTGGCTAAGCATTCGCGGATCTTATTATTTAAGATTTTAAATTTATGAAGAACGAGAAATGATAGAGTTGTTTATAAGTTAGATTGCTAAACGTGGAGTAGTTGGTTCTATTTAGAACTCATCGAAGTTATTTGTGGCTTTATGCTCCCATAAGCTTGCACATCTTAAAAATAGAATCTTATGATTAATTAAGGGTGTTAGGTTTTGGTGATGATTAGTTTTTGTCTTCTTAAGAAAATTCTTGCTTATAAAAGTTGGGTACACATCAAGGTTACTACAAGTGTCGTGTAACATAAGCGGCGGTTCATAAAGCGGCCCTTGGATCTCTAATTCAGGATGTGTGAGGTCTTGGTCTAACGACCTTGGATCCTCATTTCAGGAATATCTAGAGTCTTGGAATTATCCGTAAGGTTCCGGTTAGTTTATCGTACACGAGATTTGGAGTGGTGGCACTAAAATTAAGCATAAATAAATAAATCTTAAATTTAGTGCTATAAGTTGTGGATTCGAGATCGGTCCTTGGATTCTTATTTCCAGAAGGTATTTAGGTCTTGGCTACCCTCTTACACCGGCCCTTGGACCCTTGATTCTGAAAGGCGTTAAGGTCTTGGAACTCTCCGTTGTAACGGCCCTTGGATCCTTTATTCCGAAAGGTGTAAGGTCTTGGAATTTCCCCGTGAAGATCCATAGTTAATGGTACACAACTTCATTAAAAAGTTAGGTTGTTAAAAAAAAAAAAAAAAAAAAAAAAAAAAAAAAAAAAAAAAATTTGCAAAAGTCAAAAATATAAAAATAGAATAATAAGCCCCATTTTAAATCACCTTGATGTGGACCTCATTTTTATGGCAACGGTTTTCGGAGGAAGATTAGAAACTAGTTAGCATCTAAACTTGGTGTCTTTATCGGACTTAAAGAATTATCGAAACAAAAGTATGAAGAAATTCATTTCTCCTGCAAAAATAAAATAAATGGAGACATTAGGAATATGGGAGCAAGAAGTAGCTAAGCGTACACAATTAGCTTCTATGAGTAGTGATAGCAATCTAACTTGTATATAACAATGATTTCGTTTTTAAGCTTAGTTTGGGGACTCGTAAAAAATCAAGGATGACGAATTTTATCCGTATGGTCACTTCTTTATGAGTCATTTTTCCTACTCGTTGACCCTAAAAGTTATCGATAGATAATAAAAGTCAACAAACCGTCACATGAAAATGGGAAAAATATAAAAAATAGAATAAAGTGTGAATAAATGGAAAAGCGGGGAGTTTTTAAAACTTTCGATCTCTTTAACCTCTTTTGAATATTTTGCTACTTTTCAAAGTTAGTAAAAAGAGGTTGGAAATTTTTGGTTTCAAAAACATGTTTTTATAACATTGCGTAAGGACACGGCAATAACTTAGTCTGGGGGATTTTGATATGTGCTTATTCACATACATTTTCTTGACCAAATTAAGACCAAAACGACCAAAAACTAACCAAAATGCCGAAGATATTTATGTTTTTGTGTTTATGTTTATGCAGGCAACGGATACAAGAAAAAGGACAAAAATCAAGAAAAATCCAGAAAACCCGAGCACGAGAAACGGAAGAAGAATTTAAAGTCAAGAGAGGATGCAATTTTCAAGACTTGAGCTCAAAATTACATATTCAGCCCTTGGATCATAGTAAAATTACAAAATCACTCCTTGGAAATACTTTCAGGACTTGGCAGATTTGGTCCCTAGAAGTTAATCCCATTTCACACTAAATCCTAAACTAAAATAGACAACCAAAAAAAAAAGCCCAATCCACAATCCGTTAAACCCAACCCAGCGCAATTATACCACACTAGCCCACACATAAACCCGGATCCTAACTAAAACCGGATCACACTTTATCCTAACCCAAAGTCAAACAAATACCCACATATTAATTACCCAGTCAATTCCCAAAACCTTGCCCGCCATTTACTGTTCACTGCCTTCTACCTCCATTTACCCTGCATCTCCATTTTACCCCACCTCATTAAATCCCTTCTAGATGCTGACGTGACAAGGGGAATGACACCTTGGCAGTTCCCAGCATTTTGATTGGTCAAGCCACATCACAAAATTGACCAAGGGCTGTAATGGATAGATTGGTGATCAAAGATTGATCCAATGGCTATGATGAGAACATCCTGAAGCTTCTAAACCCTAGCTCAACTCCTATAAATTGGACTCCTCACTCACAGATGCCGGATGTTAGAGTTTTTAGGTTAGAATTTTAGGGCTATAATTTAGGAGTAGTGTAATTTAGGGTAGCCTTTAGTGTAGTTGCAGCTTAATGTTCAGCTTATTTGTAATTTCCTTTCTAGTTCTCAAATTTTGTACTCAATTCTAGTTTTCCTTAAAAGTCAATGTAAGTCAAACTGCTTATTATTTTTTCAACTGCTTATTTGCTCCATTTACTGCTTATTTTAGCTTTTATTTGTTAATCTTAGTTAGTTATGAAATTTTATAGCTTTTGAGTATGTATTGATCCATTTAGTTTAATAGTCAACCATAGGTCAAACTGCTTATTTCTGCTTCTATTAGTGCTTATTTAGTTAAGTCTCAGCTTATTTGTCCTCATTATTGCTTTTTAATACTTATTAGGTAGTTAGAACTAGCTAGATCTTCATGTGCCTTTAAAATCATCAAAAAGCCAAAAATAAGTCAAAATAGGTCTAGCTTATTTACTGCTTATTTACCTTTGAAAGTTGTTCCTTAGGAGTTTATTAAGTTAGTCAGTATATGTTAGTTCAGAATTATAGCTTATTTTGGCCTGTTATAGTGTTAATCTCAAAATTTAGTACATTAAGGAGTGTTTGGCAATAGGCTTGGATATGGGTCAAAATGGGTCAATACTGTTCATGTGCATCATGGTAACTTTTGATCTACCTTATAGTAACCAAGTTTAGCAGATTGTAGGGTAATTGAATCTCTTTTGAAGGTTTTATAGGTTTGAGTGGATAGGTAGACTTATAAGAGCATAACTGATCATGCAAGCTTCTTATAGGCTTAAGCTTATTTTGCCCCCATTTTTGGTTTACTTAGGTTCCATTTAGTGCACAAAGGTGATCTTCAAAAGCTGATAAAGTTTCATTAGCTTTAGCATAGGTTTGGTTCTGGTCTGCTCATAAATCCCTAACAGTCTGCACATTAGGATTAAATAAGCCCAAGCAGCCTTTGTCTTTTATTTTTAGTTAGTTCATTTTAAGTTAGTTTAAGCTAAAATTTGGTGACAATAGAATTTGGTAGCTTATTTAGTTATTACCCATTTTTTTGATTTTTATTGATAGCTTTTCAATAGCTTTTTGCTAGCTTAAAAACACCTCAGCAGCCCCCCCTAGGACTGCAAATCAGTTTATGTCATTTTCAGTGTTTATTTTTTATTTTTAATTTGTTCAATTCAGCTTGAAATAAGCTGAAACTTGGTACAGTTAATATTGGGTTGCTCATATAGTTGATACTTATTTTTATGAATTTTATAAAAAAAGCTTTTAATAGCTTTTAATTAGCTTAAAATTACCTATTTTTGCCCGTACCATAGCAAATCTCAGTATGCTATTTCCATATTTAGTGCTTATTAGCTTATTTTAAGTAGCTTTTTCTGATTCCCCCTAGCTTATTAGAATAGTCTAAGTATAATATAGCTCTTTCAAGTTGAAATAAACCCTTAAACATCTTATTAGATAAATTAGTGCCTTAAGCCAATTTTCCTTTATTAAATCTTATAGCTTGGCTGTTTGCTTATTTACTGCTTAATCTGAATAGCTTTTTCATTCTTTTTATTTTTCCCTCATTCCTATTTACTTAAAGTAATTTCTGCAAAAAATTCAGATTTTTTCAAATAGTTTTAATAATTTTTATCATTTAATTTCTTTAATTTAGTTATTAATTCATAAAAAATTAAATAAAAAAAAAAATAATTCCTTTTTCTAAAATTTTATTTTGCTAATTAGGACTTAGAAAAATTAATTTGGCATTTCTAGGGTTAGTTTGAATTTGATTTCACTTTTATTCTCGGGATTAACCCGGGAATTTGCGCATTTAGATTTTTTTTTACGTTTTTTTAGATACGCGAGCTTTAGATAATCATTTCCCTTGCCTTATTAATTGTTTTTAGCTTACATTTAATATTTCATGTTTAAAAACCTCATATCTCACTTTTATTCACCATTCACTACACGTTTCTCGAACCCGAATCACATAATTCCATTCACACCTTCGTCGGGGAAAACGAACCGGGGTTACACATAATTTCCACTTGTGTGTTAACTTTTGGAATTAAATCGATCGAATCAACATACTACAAAAGTTTTGGTGTCATGCCGTAGATACATCCACATACATCTTAAATAGAGTATTAATTAGATCATTTTTGAAAAAGACTCCATATGAGTTATATAGAGGCAAAAAGCCTACTTTAGGATATTTTAGAGTTTTTGAAAGCAAGTGCTTCATTTTAAACACTAAGGACTATCTCACCAAGTTCGACCCAAAGTCGTATGAAGGTGTGTTTCTTGGGTATTCTTAAAATAGTAAAGCCTACATAGTTTGGAACAAAGAAACCTCAAGATTCGAGGAATCGTTGAACGTAACATTCGACGAAAATCCACCTCCCTCTAAGACATCACCTTTGGTAGATGACGACTTAGTTGAAAGTCAAATGGTCGAAAACCAAGAAAACATCGAAAATGACAAAGAAGACGAACCGGTAAAAAGAGAAATAGTCAATATAAAAGAGTCTAGAAGTCACCCATTAGATAACGTCATAGGTGAAATTAATGAAAGAACATTAAGATCAAAAGTACAAAACCAAAGTAATTTCTTTTGTTTTGTTTCAACTATTGAGCCTAAAAATATAAATGAGGCTATAAAAGATGAATCTTGGGTCATAGCAATGCAAGAAGAATTAAATCAATTTGTTAGAAATGACGTTTGGACATTAGTCCCTCAACCTCAAAATCAAACCATAATTGGAACTAAATGGTTATTTAGGAACAAAATGGATGAAAATGGAGTAGTGTCTAGAAACAAAGCTAGGCTAGTAGCTCAAGGCTACAATCAACAAGAAGGTATAGATTACGACGAGACATTTGCACCCGTCGCTAGGCTTGAGTCAATTAGAATATTACTTGCATATGCATGTGCACACGACTTTAAATTATTCCAAATGGATGTTAAAAGTGCTTTTCTAAATGGTTTTATTAATAAGGAAGTGTACGTTGCACAACCTCCTGGCTTTGCCGATTTTGAAAAACCTAATCATGTCTACAAACTTAAGAAAGCTTTATATGGACTTAAGCAAGCACCAAAAGCTTGGTATGATCGACTTAAGACTTTCCTAGTTGACCATAAGTATACCATGGGCCTAGTGGAAAACACTCTTTTCACCAAGAAAAAGGGATCACATATTATCATAGACCAGATATATGTGGATGACATTATATTCGGTTCAACTTGTCAAGAGTTATGCGATGAATTTTCGAAAATCATGCATGATGAGTTTGAAATGAGTATGATGGGGGAACTAAACTTTTTCTTAGTTCTCCAAATAAAACAATTAGAAGATGGGATATTCTTCAACCAATCTAAGTATATAAGGGATATGCTTAATAAATTTGGTCTTGAAGACTCCAAACCCATGAAAACACCAATGTCTTCCGAAACCAAACTCACAAAGGATGACGAAAGTGAATCCGTAGATAGCACTAAATATAGAGGAATGATTGGTAGTTTACTCTACCTTACGGCTAGTAGACCGGACATTATGTTTAGTGTTTGTCTATGTGCACGCTTTCAAGAAGATCCCAAAACATCCCATCTTGAAGCCGTTAAACGAATCTATAGATATATTAAAGGTACTACACATTTAGGATTATGGTATCCCAAAGGAACGGGAATGGAAACCATAGTGTATGCCGACTTAGACCATGCTGGTGACCATGTCGATAGAAAAAGTACAAGTGGTATTTGTACTTTTATTGGGCATTGTCTCACCTCTTGGTTTGCCAAGAAACAAAAGGCCCTAGCAATATCAACAACTGAAGCCGAGTACGTTTCTGCAGGAAAGGCGTGTCAACAAGCACTGTGGATGAAACAAGCTCTCGTCGACTATGAAATTGAACTCAACGACATTCCCATTCTTTGCGACAACAAAGGAGCTATCGACCTTAGCAAAAATCCAGTCCAACACGCTAGAACCAAACACATAGAAATACGTCATCATTTCCTTCGCGACAATGTTCAGAAGGGAAACATCTCAATCGAGAAAGTTTCCTCAGAGGACAACATTGCCGACATTCTCACTAAGCCTCTTAAGAGAGTACCCTTTAACGTTCTTAGACTTGGTTTAGGACTAATGGAACCTAGTGAGTAGATAAAACCTTAGCTTGAACCTTAGATTAACCAAAAACCAAAAACCTGAGCCTGATCCACGGAACCAACCGACAACAATGGCGGACCCCTTGTTTTGGTTCCGCCAGATCCGCGGCCCCCTGAGTCAGTTTTTTAGTATAATAAATAAACAACATGTACTGTGTATCACAACTCCCAAAAACATACCAACTACTGGAACTAGACTCAAAATCAACCAAACTCACAATTTGGGTCATCTCCTTTCATAAATTTGCGCTCTAATCATCTCTGTAAGTATCCTAATCACGACTACATTCCTGATCTGAGTCTAGGATTTCTATTTCATGCACAAAATCAAAACTTGGGGTTTATGCATATTTTTAGCAAAATCATGAAACATATTTACTGAATTGCATCACAAATCATGTTTTCCTTAGTTAGGAATTGCATCTTGTAGGACATTATCATAATTCATCAAAAACCCCATGAGAAATTGTTATCAAAATCTTCTAACGACTAGGAAAAACGGATTTTGAACATTGTTCATACAAATACAAAAACGTTATGTTTTTCAACATCACTTGCATAATATCTCTTGAATGCTAAAGGGAATACATAATTAATATGTATTTTCGGGTACATTCAATCGTAGATACATTGAAGTAGGAGCGTTTGGGTTATCTCTAATTTTGTTATAAAACTTGCATTAACAAAATTTTCATGCATCAAAAGGAGTCGAGATAACCGCACCTCCACATTGTCCCCATATAGGCACACACTAGAAATATATATACGTATTCTCAATAGTTTTAACTCAACTATGTAATTTTCGTGTCTAGGATAATCATGCCTCCCGCGACTTATTATGATCACAAAGCAACCGTCAAATACCTACCTCCACACCATAAAACCAAAGGACTCACCAAGGACCAAGTTGAAATCTTTAAAGCCTTAGAAAAATGCTATGTACGTGAGGGTAGGACCGTAGACCCCTCATTCCTAGAAGGAACCATTCTTAGAGAACAACTTGCTGCAATCCAATTCGATTGTCTCCTAGATATCGATGAGCCCATCATCCTTAGATTTATACTTGAATTCTATGCGAGTGTAGGTCTTAGCACAAATGATTTTGGTTTCATAAACGTCCATTTCAAAGTAAACCAAAATCAATTCAACATCCCTCTAGACCAATTTGGAGATGTCTTAGGTGTTCCAAATCAAGGAACTTGCTTTTATTCGGACAAATGGTCATTGTCCATCCTCGATACAAACTTTGATCGTACAGCACCATACGACACACCTTTAACCCCAAAAGAAGACATCTGTGCTCATCTTTTTGTGCCTAGGACAGCCCACACTAGGACTAGTAGAGGTAGAGTGGTTGATCGCGATTCGTTTGGCATGGAGCTAAACGAACTTAGGCCCCAATACAAGAAGCTCGAGGAAGTTCTTAGGGCGAATGTGATTAGCACCATAGTAAACAGAGACCATGTCAACGCAAGTCTTTGCTATATGCTCTATTGTGTGTCAAACTACCAACCATTTAACCTCGCCTACTATATCGCCAAAAGAATGGCCGATATTCCAGTTCAAGGCACCACCGCCATGCCATAAGGGATGCTTCTCACCGGTCTTTTTAGAGCTTTTGCACCCATTCCTTGAAATGCTAGAGGTTTTGTTCCCGACTACACCAAGATTAGTTCCACTTATTGATCATAGGGTAGCCGTAGCAATGAGAAAACGAGCTCATCCTCCCACCACCTCATCATCATCATCATCGGTTAGCGAGGATGATGGTTTGCCAAATTCTAGGATTCCTCCACCCGAGTATATGAGTCAACTACCTCCCATCGATAACCAATCTGAGGAGTTTCATCAAACTCGAGGAATGATGAAGAATATTGGAAGGTGGGTCATGAAGCTCCACAAAAAGCTTAGCAAGAAGTGAGGGCTAGGGAATGTTTAGTATACGACAATCTTGAGACAATGATGTGTTGAATTCTTGTATTCTAAGAATATTATTTTGGCATGATACATTTCTATGAACTAACATTACTTTTCAGGATGATAACACGTGTTGTTATCGATTTTCGTGTTTAAGCCACCGTTTGGCTTAATATCATTTTATGGTAAGTTCAATTTCATCAGTTTGATCTATGTGTTCTCATGTGTTAAAACCTGTATTTTTGTTTCTAAACAATCACAACTAATTAATTACATATGATTTAGGATAATTTACGGGATTTCAACGGGTTTCGGGTAGTTTAAAATGCCTACTGTTAAGGAATTTCGTTTGGTGGATATGGCGGAACCAATTTTTGGGTTCCGTCTGTTGTATTTCTTGGCTCCGCCAATTTTCACCTGCGGATTCCGCGGAACCAAAAATTTGGTTCCGCACTTGTTGTCGTTTGGATCTACCAATTCCACAGTAACTTTTTCAAATTTCCCGACTAATCTCGATCCTCAGATTGTTGATTCTAGTTTTTAGGATTATCCTACTGATCTTTAGGCATATTAGGATGATTTAGAAACACTTAGAATCATAAGAAATCCATTTCCCACCAAAATTTGAAAATTTAAATTTTCCATCAAGTTACCTTTTTGTAACAAGCAAGGAACCCTCAATTTGGTTCCTTGCAATCCGTGAAAACATCACATCAATAGATTTCTCACTCAAACCTTGCATTAACTGCATATCCTCATTACTTTACTCAACTCCATCTCTATGGGTTGACTTAGATGATGTGACTAGCACAATTTTTTGTTCCAAATCATTATGAACCTCAATCCTTCTATGGATGAACATCAAATCCAAACACCAATTTCTATAATCCTTCCTGCCTATAAATTGGAACCTTTAGTTGATCAAAACTCACACCTTCACCATCAACTCTAAGTATCATCTCTGTACTTATTTGCAATCCTTCCCATTTTAACCATGACAAAATCCAACAACTCTTCCACCAATAGACCACCACGCAGGACTGCTCGCATAAGTGTTAAACAATGTTGTTTTGTAAACTTGGCAACTTCATCAGAGGAGTCATCACCTCTCAACATCTCTTCACCCATAGCCGATGAGAATTTTCTCACACTCTCCACTCCCACACCATCAAATGTAGTCATCCATACTCCACCACCAACAATCACTCCAATAGCCACCACATCACCACCCGCTCCATCACAGCCTGCTAAATCACCATTACCATCACACTCACCCAAACTACAACCAATGGAGTTATTTGCTACTCCTCCAATCTCACCACACCCATATCTTGAAACTTTGGAACATCTTCCAACAAGAACTACCAATCCTCCTCCTATGAACTTTGAAGGTCAACAACCTCTCCTCTTCCATCCTATTTATCGGGATATCCATGGTCCTCTATACCGTGACCAAGAGCAACCACAACCACAACCTCAATAACCCTCACCAACTTCCACACTTAATCCTATTGATGAGGCAATGTGGAACGACCAACCCCAATCACAACAAGAAATCAACGAGGAGTTGGACCGCCTATATTCTTTCTCAAACATGGTGGATTCCCACCTCCATGAGGCTATGGACCTCCAATCCACTTTGATGGCCTCCATTATGTCCCCAAACTACATTCCACCACCTCCACCTTCAAACACCCAACGACCACCACCTCCCACTCATGCACCAACCCTTCCACCGCCAAGACATGATTATATCATATGCGAGAGGCCGGCTCATTTGGTCCAACGAACCAACATCTCGGTTCTTGAATTGCAAAACGAAATGCAATTCATTTTGAACCACATTCTCGAGCGCCTTAATGCGCTTTCGCATCCTCCACAATAGGAACTTTTAATTTCTTCCTAGTTTCCTTTTATAGGAAATTTTTGGCCTTTTTAGGAGTTGTTTAAGTTGCTTTCTTTTTATGTTATAACATCATGTTTTGTGACTTTTGTCACAAACAAAATTTCAATTAATGGATGTTATATTTATGCTTATGGGTGATCACTATTTGGCATAATATTTTGGTTGATTATATATATGGTTGGTTAAAGTATCTTTGTTTGCCCGTTGTGAGTGGTTTGGACATTTTTACTTAGTTGATTTTTTTTAAAGTAAAATGGGTTGAACTACATGTTTGGTTGAACCTTTACTACTTGGTTGGATTGATTCACAACTAACTTTTGTTTTGTAGCTTTTCTAAACCTTGAATCTTATAAGTTGGTACCCTAGCAACGGAGAGTATAGATCAAGGGGGAGCAAATCATATTCTAACCATTTATTTTGTAGGTTCATACATCATAACCTTGGCACTCCAATTAGGGGGAGTATTATCCAAGGGGGAGCTTTTAAGTTCTCAAAATCATTGCATTATCATACTTGGTACTCCACATTAGGGGGAGTTATAACCAAGAACCGTTCACCACATTCCGCTACGCATATCTTCTTTTTGTTTCGACAAAAAGGTGGAGAAAGAATTAAGTTCATACATCACTGTTAACATCACAATACATGTTTTTATTCATAAAATAGTTTTCAAAACTCGCATAAAACTAACTTAATCTATATTTTTAAAAGACTTTCACTTTACTTATTACATTGCTTAAAAATAAACTTTATGTTTTGTCATCAATAAAAAGGGGGAGATTGTTAATACTAATATCGTCCTAAAAACGTTATTTATATTTTACGATCTGTGCTTTATTTTGTTAATGACAATTATAAGGTTTATATTTAGCAAAGCATAAATATAAGTTAAAGTCATTTACATTTTAGTAACAAGCTTTTTAAAACACATTTACATATCACATGATCACTAGGAATTACACATTCCATACATATATACATTTACATGTTTATTTTTATTTCTTAAAAATGAAAATACACATGACATCATGGCATACCTCATTAGGAAATCTTAGTTGACTTTACAATATATTTTGGAAAGATCTTGAAGCTAAAGAGTTGACTTTGTAAGATCTTGACAAGACTTGACAAAATATGGAAAGATTTGGGAATATCTTAGCTGGCATGTTCCCGCGGAACTAAACCATATAACTGACGGACCCCAGATTTTGGTTCCACCAAATCGGTGGTTTGTCTGCTCAGTTTTGCCTATAAATAGCAAGCTGATCATTCAAGCACAATCATCACTCATATAGCTTAAATTATATGTTCATTCATTTGTACATTACTAACCCATTACATTCATTCATTTCATTCTTAGTGATCTCTCTTTTATAGCAAAGAAGATCAAGCATACAAGCTTCAACACACTGTTGCAAGTTTTAATAGTTAGATATTGTGTGATTAGTTAGTGTTCACACTTCATTGTCTATACCATTCATTCAGTAGAGTTCGGTTAGTGTTTTATTCCTCAAAACACATAGAGTGTCGGGAGTTGTTGTACCCTAGTTAAATAACCAACGGGAATGGTTGTACCCTTGTTAAAGAACCAACAGGAGTGGTTGTACCCTTGTAAAGAACTCGGTGTTTAGCTTAGTACCGGATAAAGAGTAAGCGACGTGTAAAGGTTTTCTCCGCCTAGAAGGGAGCTTGTTTCTTAGTGAAGAAAAACTCTCGAGTTAGAGGCTCGAGGAGTGGAGTAGGGCAAGGAAGAGAGTCCTTGTAGCCAAACTACTATAAACATCCATGTTGTGTGGTTTGATCATTTCTTTCCTTATTTGCTTTATATATATATTACTTGATTGATTGCTTTACTTTGAAATCATGTTAAGTATACAAAGTGAAGAAAATTTTAAAATGTTAAAAACTATTCAACCCCCCCCCCCCTTCTAGTTTTCCACAAATGTTACTGGCACTGAATTCTGTATGAGAGCAGCGCTTTTATGGACTATCAATGACTTTCCCGCTCGAAGTATTTTGTTTGGGTGGAGTGGGAAAGGTTACAAGGCATGTCCGACCTGTAATATAGACACTCCAGCTATTCGCGTGTTAAGCAAAACCGCTTATGTTGGTCACAGAAGATTCTTAAACGCGACCAATAAATGGCGGAAAAATAGAAGGGCATTTTATACTCGAGTCGATGATAGAACACCTCCTAGAAAATTTACCAGTGATGTCATCTGGACTCAACTTAGAAGATTTCCTAAACGTATCCCGGGGAAACATCCAAGTTTTGGGGGTGCGAAGAAAAAACGTGATCCTGATCGCGAATTGAATTGGACCAAAGTATCTATTTTCTACGAGCTAAAGCATTGGTCTTTTCTTACACTAAAACATAATTTAGATGTCATTCATATCGAAAAAAATATGTGTGAGAGTGTGTTGGGTACTTTGATAATGAATGAAAAATCAAAAGACACCAACAAGGCAAGACAAGACTTACAAAATTTGCAAATTCGTGATGAGTTGTGGCTCGTCAACAAAGGAAACGGGAAGTGCTCTAAGCCTCATCCCACGTACTCTTTCACAACTGAAGAAAGAAAACTTTTTTGTCAATTCATCAAAGGTACGCGTTTTATTTCAAAATTTATTTTTTCCAATTCAATTCGCGTATTCATTTCGACGACTTATTCTAATATCATGATTTTTTTGTCAATTCATCAAAGGTGTTAAACTACCTGATGGGTTCGGATCTAACTTCAAGCATAAAGTGACCGACAATGATAGCAACATAACAGGCTTGAAGGCTCATGACTGTCATATAATGATGCAGCGGTTACTTCCTGCTGGACTTCAAAATTACTTGAAGGACCAAACCACCGCAACACCAATAATCGAGCTTTGTTCATTCTTCAAACAAATATGCGCTCGAACTTTGATGGTGGATGACATGTTGAAAGCTAAAGAACAACTGATCAATATTTTGTGCAATTTCGAGCAAATATATCCTCCTGCTTTTTTGACATTATGATTCACTTGGTTATTCATCTACCCGAAGAGGCTATTGAAGGCGGACCTGTTTACATGAGATGGATGTATCCATTTGAAAGATACATGAAAAAGCTCAAAAATTATGTCAGAAATAAAGCTAACCCTGAAGGTTCAATAGCGGAGGGTTATATTGCTGATGAAGCATTAACTTTCTGTTCGCATTATTTTCGGGGTGTTGAGACGAGATTTAATCATCCTGACCAAAATGAGGACGGTCCAAGCCCAACAAGTCGATTTCAAGTGTTTCGATCAATCTGTAAAATGAATGGTAGACAATCATTAATTCAGCTTCAACCAGACACAATACAAAAAGTAGTATGGTATGTACTACACAACAGTCAAGAAATCGACCCGTACATGAACGAGTACAAGAGGTACGCGTTTTATTTCAAAATTTGTTTTACATAAGTTATTATTCGATGACTTATTCTAATATCATGAACATTTACAGGGCATTTCCTGGCAATGGCATACAAAAAGGATTTCCTCGCTGTTTTGGGAACAAGGTAGACTTATTGTATGTATTACCCTATAAAAATAACGACTATTACTCATCTATATCTATTCTTAACTTTTTCATAGATTCGTGAATTAAAAGTAAAGAATGACCCAAGTTGTACTTCCGAGTTATTCGCTTTGGCTTGTGGACCATCATGTACTGCAGTCTCAGTCGACTCTTGCGTAGTCAACGGTGTGAAGTTTATCGTACACGACCGTGATTTACGTCGTTCAACTCAAAACAGCGGAATTTCAACTCCTAATCCTAGCGGAGGAATGTATTATGGCCAGCTTGAAGAAATTCTCGAGTTTTTGTATATTCCGTTCAAGGTTGTGTTGTTCAAAGTCAAATGGTTCGACACTAATAAAAAACGTTGTACATATAGAAATAACATTACACAAATTATGACAGATCGTGTATCGTTTCAAAATGAACCATACATTCTTGCAACACAAGTCTTTTACCTTGATTTCCCGGGTAAACGTGGTAATTGCAAGGCCGTCCAAGATTCTTATCATCGAAAGATTTGGAACCCGGATATCATCGTGGTAGAAGACAATCAAGATGTTGTACATGACAATAACTCATCACATGTCACACTCTCTGCTGAGTTGGATAAGTTGAATTACAACACCATAAATATAGATGTCCAGCCAGTGGAAGTTGAGGCACCACCACTGATGCGTGGTTTTGCGACCTTACAACAGGTTTTACCTCTCGAGGGATCTTAAGAGGCTTGCAATCCCCACCAGGCAATGTACCTGACCGATGTAGTATAGTGAAGTGGCAAGTACCGGGGGATTGATCGTTCTCTAGGGGAATAGTGTCGTTAGGATTGAAAAACTACTCTAATAGGTCTAAGGGTGAGGGAAGATTCTTTTTTGGTATTTTTATATTTTATGAAAGCAAGTAAAATCTCGGGTTTGAAGGAGTGGGCGGAATTAGTTGCTAGTCAACTAACCCAAATAACTACAAATGCAAATAAAATAAAATGACTGAAAATAAAAAGGTTGTGAAACTTATATGGAGAGAAATGTGTTTACTTATATTTCCTTACTCTCTAACTATCTTTTACCGGTTGATTAGTGTGTATTAATTGCGTGGATGACGGGTGTATTCCTTAATACCAATCGTGGGGTGGCGTACGTACTTCCCCAACTCTATAAGCTCCTACTTCACTCCTATGTCAAGCCGGCTAAGAAGCTCCTAACATGGGATCACTAGAATTCGCTCATGCATTAAATACAACCATAATAACCTTAGTACGTTTTGGTTCATGTTTCTTAAGACGTTCAAGCAAGTTACCGTATAGGAGATTAGCCAGTTTTCTTAAGCCTAACATCGATAAACAATCATCCAATACAATTAATAACACACCAACAACCGATAATCAATAGTTAGGTTTCATTAGATCTAAGCAAACACAAGATAAATCTAGCCTAACATGTTAAATAAAAGACAAGAACAAGATATAATCAAACAACACATAGACATATTGAATGATTAATTGATTACTTATCTTCAATTGAACATGGGAGATCCAAGGGTATAAAACCCTTAAAAATGGCAGAAAAATCGTCTAGGGTTTCTCCTCACAAAGTTTCACACTAATGACTAAAAATTATGAAAGTATATATAGGAAGACAGATCTGACGGCGTCACGTTATAGAGCTTGACGCCGTCAACTCGCCGCGGTTAGATTTTCTTGATGGCCTTCTTGACGCCGTCCCCTTTTAATCCTCCAAAATCCTCTCTGGCTTATCAAGGCTTGACGACCTTCTTGACGCCGTCCCCCTTTAATCTTCCAAAATCCTCTCTGGCTTAACAATGGTTGACGGCGTCACACTAGGGCTTGACGCCGTCACAGGTACTTTTCCAGCAGATTTTTGAGACTTTTTCGTTTTGTTCACTTTGATGCTCCAAAAACGTCCAAAATGCTTCCTTTTCCAGATTTCTTCTCCAAAGTACCTAAAATGACAAAAGGAACGATTTAGGCCAATATTTGATCAAATAAATACGATTTAGGGCTTAAATGACCCCCTAAAAGCGGTACACTTTTCGCTTCATCAACCACCACCAATTATCACTGATGTCGACGACGACGATGATATTGATTATGATGACCACGTTCCACATGATTTAGCATCTGATGGTGAAGACAAAGTCGATCGTGGAGATGAACCTGACACTAATATTGAGGATTTTTATCTTAGTGATGTGGGAGATTGATCTCAAATTGTAATTTGTTAAACGACACTTATTTGAATGAAATTGTTATCGAGTGGTTAAATGTGTTTATTTATTTAATTATTTATTATTATCTTTTTTGGTATATATTGTTATTTATTTGAATGTGTGTGTGTGTGTGTATATATATATATATATATATATGTGTGTGTGTGTGTGTGTGTGTGTGTGTGTGTGTGTATATATATATATATATATATATGTGTGTGTGTGTGTGTGTGTGTGTGTGTGTGTGTGTGTGTGTGTGTGTGTGTTTCTTCACTAATTTATATATTCTTGTACTAGTACGTTTACAGATGGCAGATGTTGTGGCTAGGAGCCACGGTGGCGATGGTGTAACACCCCCAAAATCTGGCATTTCGGAAGCATTCGGGTCATGGGGTGCTACTAAATTGATAATCACAACACATGGTAACAAAAAAACGGAATACATACTCCGTTTTAATTCATTTAATCAAGTAAAATATTGTTTACAACATAGTTTGAGTTGATAAAATAAGGCCCAAAAATTTAGTTGTCCCAGTAAAAAACAAGTCATAGTTTAAAAGCCACAGTACTTCAGACAGTAGTCTATGACCCTTGCCCTACCACCACCTTGTCATAATCAGTCAGCTTAAGCACCTGAGAAAAACATGCTAAAAGTCAGCAAAAAGCTGGTGAGTTTATAGGTTTATCAATAAGCAGTAAATCAGCAGTTGGACCATGAGTTTGGAATATGAACATTACAACCCATGTAATGCCATATAAAAAAATACTAAGTTCATGCAACCGAAGCTATAACAGTGTGCATGCTCTAGAAGCATGTTAAATATCAAGGCTCGGCAAGTGTTTATCCCAGACACTTGTGATCCGACATGGTATACATTCGTTTGCCTCCAACCGCCACGTGTCACCAACTTCATCTCCTTGTTCCACCAGAAACAACTTATCACCTTTACAAACTCGCATCCATCTATGTTTCACGTTCACAAACCTTAAAAAAACCAATGTCAGATCACTTGCCACAAGACCTTCACATCCAAATCCTTAAACGCCTTCCATTAAACTCCATTCTTAAATTCCGTACAGTTTCCAAAACATGGAACACCCTAATCACATTCCATCATTTCATCTCATCACACCTTAACCTTAACAAAACACAAAATTAAAACAACGTTATTAATAAGGTATTTCGACAGAACACATAAAAGTGAACAATATATAAGTATATAACAACAAAAGACGACGACCAAACATTAGGTTTGCATGTTTCTAGTAGTAGTAATATTTATTTCCATCATGCAAGCACGTGTGCTTATTTTAGAATTGTTGGTTATTGTAACGGTGTGTTTTGTTTAAGTGATGACTTATTTGATGATATGTGTTATGTTATATTATGGAATCCACATCTATTCGAAAATCGATACGTGTTTTTGTTCCCAAGTGTGGACAAATACAATATTGTCAGACTGTTTTAGGATTTGGTGTTTGTCCTAAGAACCTTGACCCTAAGATTGTTAGAATTGTGTATAATAAGGTTGATGATACTCCATTGGTATATGTTTTTTCACTTTCTTTAGGTGTATGGAAAAAGCCTTTTAATCAAAATAATCTACGTAAGATGATTCATATTAGTTGGAATCAGGTGTGTTTTAATGGTGTTATACATTGGCTTGCTTGTGACAAGCGAAATGAGGCTAAGTCGCGTAGTTTGATTGTGTCGTTTGATTTATTACGTGAAGAGTTTAGTGAGATGTTATTGCCAGATGGTTTAGCTAGTCTAGATGTTTTGAATATGTCGATTAGCTAGTGAGCGACAAGGGTGTCTTAGTGTGGTTGAGTATGATTTGAAAAAGGGAGGGAATGTTGTGGTGTTTGGGTTATGAAGGAGTATGGTGTGTCGAGCTCGTGGGAAAAGATGTGCATTGTTAGTTTGCCTGGTATATGTTAAGAAGGGTGGTGGGGTTTAGGATGAATGGGGATGTGGTGATGGCGTTAAAGAATCATGAGTTGGTATCAGTTGAGTGTTCGGGGAATATTAAGAGTTTTGGTGTTTATGGGAATATACGATCTTTCTTTGTTGGGTGGTATGTGGAATCCTTAATTTTGGTTGATCAGGTAGATCAGAATTGAAGATGTATCCTGTTAATGGTGGTGATGAAGATGAAGATGCTTGTGCATCTATGGAGGGATCAGGATGTGGAACATAATAACTATATTAGATGTCCTATCTGTAGCTTTGTATTAGTAAGCCGGCCTGCTGCCTTTGAACATCATATCTGTTTCCTGAATTGTTGGAAGTAGAACTTTCGATTATTTTATGTAGACAGGCGTGAAATTGGAAAATACGGGAGTACGCGACTTTTTTTTAGTTTAAATGCGCTTCAGATGTGTTTGAAAGAAAAGAACTTGGCACTTGGTCTGTGATGATGGATTATGGACATGTTGGTGGCAGAGGACATGAAGGATATGATGTCAAGCTAAAGCCAAATGAAGAGGCGTTTGATGAGCATTTTGGAGTATAACACGAGTATATATGCACGCATCACACTATGTAACAGTTTGGTGTGTTTGTGTTATGATACAATTAGGCAAAGAAGATACTTGGTCTTCACTTGATCATCATATTCATAGCACACATTGGCAAACAAGAGCATCTACCTGGTCTGAGACCACAAAGAAGAGAGTGCTGTTTTGTGATATCATTTTTATTTTCTTGTACATCTGAATAGTACTTTTGTTTTCCATCATAATATTATGAGACCATACTCTTTAATTAGAATGAATGTTTTCTTTCTCGTCAAGACTTGGTATGTAATGTATCTAGGCTCAAAAATCTTATCGCGACACCCGGCCCTTTATCGATCTTGGTCATCACCTTATATTAAGATAATATATAAGATGAGATCTAAGAAGTGTACTATATACAATGATTATTCACATGGAAATTAAAGAACAAAATTCTGATTCATCTAATGCTATTGAACCCGGAAGCTATATGGTTAACTGACTGATACGTGGAAGCGACACATGAATCGACGAATATGAAGCAAGACCTACTCCCTCCCATCCCGGCCAGGAATAAGAGAAAAGGAGCAAAGCATCGTTTCGAATGCCTCTGTTCTAAACCTTTTAGCATTAGCTGTTTCACCTAAAATCAAGTAAACAAAACTCAAAATCGAGTCTCATCTGATACGATATAAATGAATGATTGATAACAATGTTTAATCAATAAAACTTTCCTCTAGCCCTCCAAGGTCTCAAGGCATACATCATGATTAATAATCTACCCACACCTACCTTTGTGACGCTTGTATGATAAAGAACTTATCATTGTCGAAGCAAAACTTCTTATAACATCAGCTCGCCTCAAATTCATGTTATATGGGAAATAGACAGTTACATGTCAGGAGCTTTTTTTTACATTGTTTGGCATGTTTTTGCACTTGCTGCAACTAATCCTTTGTGACCCACCGACTTCCACGAACCTGGTACTTATCAAACCTCAAGTTTTGGTCACTGCCAATTTCACCACCACTTTCCACACATGTATAACTTCTGCGATGCCTCTTTTTCTTAACACCCCCAATGACGCTAAAACATTCATTTAGAAGTGGATCATCTATTCCACGTATGACTCTCTCTTTGTTAATGCAACTGTCGTCTTTTGTTCCATGATCTTTATCCGCCTTCTTGATGTTTTCAGAGATTTTATGCAGTCTTTCATTGAACCTTGTTATCCCCTTCTCTACAGGTACCACAGCTTGGTTCACTGTAAACCTTAAGTCACTTACAATCTGTATAAACACAAATCAATATTGTTAGCTTACAATGTAAGCAATATTTTGGGATATAGTGCAGAAAGTGAAAGAACAATTAGTAAATAAGCTTCACATACCAAAAAGTATCAAGAAAACTTACATAATCTTTGCCACCAACAAAAACATCACGAACACTTTCTCTGATTGCGGTTTTGTTCATCACATCATAATCTGGCTGCGGGAGACGTAGTTTAGTTGGACGTTCACTGTCCCTAACCTCGTCAGGGTCTAAAGGACAGTCAGAAGAATAGTCTCCAAGAACAGAAAAATCCCCCACAAAAATATCTCCCATTAACTTATACGGTTCTGATGGAAACACGTACAAATGAACCATAGAAGCAATCCCCATCTGTTCTACATTTATAAAACCACCTGTTAAACTTCAAAATTTTTAAAAATGGAAATTTAAAGATCATATGAGATGCAAATTACCTCAATACAGATTATAAAATCCTGGATACTTGATTTAAATTCCAACTGTTGTGCTACTGGACTTCTAACTAACCCAAATGAACATAGAATGGCAATAGCGACGCCTTGCCACCATGTTAAAAATACAATCGATTTAAACGTCAGAAACTTTGCTAATGGATGAATATGTGCCAACTCCTTCTTTGTGATTTCATAAAACTGAACTAAGCAATATAAAGCCCATGTCTGACTGAAGTTCAAAACAACAGCCACATACGGGTACCTACACATTTAAGCATTTTGGTCAACACTCGTTACGTACTAGCTTTAATTTGATGCAACTTTGACCCAAAAAGAGGATATGATCATCAACTGATATCTTACCCACATCCCCAGTTGAACTCTCCTTCACAATAAACATCAAAGGCTTCAAGAACCACCGCCAAAACAGATGTAAGAGCCTTTATGATCATCTGTCACGGGAATCAATGCGTTTCTTAAGTCTTATCAATGAAAGCGTCAAGAAGTGTAGTAAATTTTTTTAAGTTACGAGAAACTTACATATTGTACAATTCCAGCTTTGATGATCAAGTAAACTCTCTGACCTAGTTGCCATGGCTCTAAGAATAAATTCACTGGAAAGATATGTTTAATGATTCCCTTATCAGAATGTTGCTCGAGCAATGGGCTTTTTAGGCTTGCTCGCCCTTCCCTCTCCATAAAATTAATTGCCCTCTTCTCACCCCCTTGCAAAAGAGTAAGCAAAATATCATCACTTTCCATAGAAATATACTCAACTACCAGAGGAAGTGAAAACAGACGATTATAACAGCTATATATCCCATGTTTCCGACTGCTAGCTGTATACTCATTATGTTCAATAATTTGTTGAGCCTTTAGTTAGGTGTATTTGATCTAAATCCAACATGGGAAAACAGACAATTATAACAACTATATATCCCGTGTTTCCGACTGCTGTATACTCATTATGTTCGATAATTTGTTGAGCCTTTAGTTTGATGTCTTTGATCTAAATCCAACATACAAGCAGTAGTTCACAGATACTACTAGCTAAAAAGGATTTTCACTGTAGAAATATGATTTTGTACAAACAGTCAGGGATACAAACGACATAAGTCAAGTCAGAAGGTTCATACCCAAGCATGCAATCAGATATCTCCCAAAGCAATACATTGCAAAAGCTTCATAGCAATCTCGTATTATCTCAATTTCAACGCCAATTGACGGATTCAACATCGACACAAACTGCAAAAAAAAAGCCTCAACTAAACTTTGATATATTGTGACAGTTAGTATAATAGTCACTACTAATTCAGTTTATAAGGTGCCATCAAGTAATTTATAAAGATTTATAATACTGCAAACGAATATCACTTGAGCTGATAACACTAATAGAATCCATTACAAACCATCAGCATTAAGCAGAGGGATGCTATCATGCTAAACCGAAAGAAAAAGATAAGACGCATACTATTCACTAAATCACTTACAGATTCAACGGCATAACTCGGTACCATGAGCACAATACCTAACAAAAACTTCTGTTCCTGTCAACCAAAAAACCAGTGAATCTTAGTATAAGCAATCAGCATTAGCCCCCTCTCTTTTTCATCAACTTAAGGGATTGCTTTAAGTCCCAAATACATCATGTCATGAATGATTACGTACATTCTAGATGTAGAACAGATAACTCGAAACCAAAACAAAATTTATGATCAACCGATCCTAACAAATTCAAGCTGCATTTAAATGAGTGTGATACCTCAGGGTTCTTGTAAGCAGATAGATGTTGGAGTAAAAGAAAAACGGAGAACGTGAGACTGATGAAAACAAAGACAGCAGCAATAAGAATCGTCCATCGAAATTCAGATGATTTAACAACGTTGATCAAATTAACAACACCCTCTGCGCCTATTATCTTTCTCGTCATCATTAGTGTACGTGCATCATAAAAAATGATTTGTTCAAAAGTTTTTATTTTCATGTGCATTAAGATCGAGTGATCAATACATCTGCCTGCAAAACTGAATGCCTAACCCCAAAAATCCTCGTCCATAATTAACCAGTGAAACTAGAGGATCATATGATGATTTGGACCTGTATATGCATGATTAACACAAACCGAAATACACAAATGTGTTTCAATACAAAACCTGCCACCTAATATAACTCTGTATTTTGTGTGTTTACCTTTTATGCACATAATATTTTGGAAAAATGACAAGAATAACCAATTTTACAAACATATTTAATACCCAATTTTTATCCGAAATGTCAAACTACGTACCTATGAAACTAGCAACTTGTTACATTCACACGGTCTTGCTGGTTTTTCTAAAAAAATCGCAAGGTCTAGCTAGTTTTTCTAAAATAATCACAAGGTCTTGCTAGTTTTCAAAAAACTAGCAATGTTGAAAATTAGCAAAGATCTTGCGATTTAAAAAAAAAAATAACATGGTTTTGAAGGCCATGATGCAACTTGGAAATTTTGACAACATGGTAACCATGCCCCTAACAACTCCGGAAACCAAAAGTATATGAGCAACAATAACTCACAAGACACGGGAAAAAGAAACCCACGAGTGGTATACAATGATTCGAACATTGTTCATAGTAACTCCCATGGGAAGAAACATGAGTGCGTACGCGAGGTTTTGACGAGATGATTTACGATAGCTTCAACGGATCAAAGATAGTCAAGTTTAACTTCCTCCACCAGTGACGGCCAAAACAAAAAGTTGCAAGACCTTGCTAATTTTTAACCTGGCTAGTTTTCACATTGCGATTTTTTAGAAAAACTAGCAAGACCTTACTAGTTTCATGGGTAGTTTGGCTTTTTGGATAAACATTGAGTATTTGGTGAAAGATGTTTGTAAAATTAGTTATTTTTGTCATTTTTCATTTATAAATGTTGACTATTTTCATCTCTTATTTGATAAGAGATTTCCAAAATGTGAAAAAATAATGCTCAAAACTCAATTAGACCAAAAGAAGTGCACCATTATGCCTAAGTGGTAAAATTGAGCATATTCAATGGCCAATAAAAGTCAAAAATGCCTTCAGTTTGATCAAAACCATCTAAATTTCATTCAACAAAATAAATGTATATGTCAAGGAAAAACAAAAACTTAGAAAATGAGGGATAATTAATAAACATTTAAATTTTAGAGTAAATTGTAAAAGTCGTTCCAGTGGTTTGACCAAATTGCATGTTTCATCCCTACCTTTTCTAAAGTGCATGCCCCGTCCCTTTGACAAACTTACAAGTGCAATTTTCGTCATAGCCAAAGTGAAATGACTAAATTACTCTTGTCTTCTTTCTCTTTAATAAAATAGAGAGGATGGGCATTTTAGTCATTTTATTTTGGCGAGGGCGGAAATTGCACTCGTAAGTTTTCCACAAGGACGGTGTCAACACTTTCAAAAAGGCAGGGACGAAACATGCAAATTGACCAAATAATATGGACGAATTTTGAAAATTACTCTAAATTTTAAATAAATTATATGGACTTCAGTATACTTATCGATCCATGTTTTTAAATAACTTTATAAATTTAATAAATATCCCCTAGAATTTATACTCCTTATACATTATATTTTATAGAAAAATACAACATATATGTTGTTATTTATTAATATTATTGTTATATTTTTTTTAAAAGGTGAATTATATTAATCACAAAACTAAATATAAAGCTTTACAAAATTGAATATTGAAATAATCTAGACATGCCTATGATCCAAACAATACCAATGCATAAGCCAAAGAAAAATACTTCTATAATATATACACTATGAAATATCCATAATTATTTGTTCCAACCTCCAAACTTCTTATTAATTCACCTATTCCAGATGACTACATTTCCCCTATTAATGCTTTGTACAGACACAATCCAGTGCAGATTCCTCTCACAACTGAATATATGCTACAAAAACACATAAAGGCCTCCTTAGCTGTATATATCAGGCTCTTTATTATAGGTGATAACGTATAGGAGTTTTAGCCCAAACGGCTAAAGCCTATACAATTATAACCGACCCACAAGGCCAAAAGACCAGTAGCCATCGCCTAGAAGGTCAACTCCAAGACAAACATTGGCTAGACATGAGTATCCTTACTTGGAGAACTAAGCCCAGGGGCAAGAATAGGCCTCGGAACTTATCCTAAGATCGTTATACACCTGTGCCACGTGTAGCTACCTCATTCGCCCAAAGGTATTGCCGCATGTATTTCGCCAAATACATAAAGATCTTGCCGAATATCCCAATAACCACCTGAGCCAAGGATTTCGCGTCACGTGTCATTCTTGTTTCCTCCATAGGATGATCACCACGTGGTCAAATCCAAGCTATCTTCTCCATTTTACACACAAAACACACGCACTAAACCATCGTATGTGAGTGTTATCCCGACTCAAGATAATCATTCTTATCTCAGGCAAGGTTGTAAAAATCGGTCGGCGGTACCGTGGAGGTCGACCCCCTTCAAGCGCTATATCGGTCTCGGCGGCGATATATCGGTTTCTCAGCGGGTACTATAAATTATGAAGGAATTTATTTAATATATATATATATAGAGATGGGATATTATGAGAAGGGGTCTTAAAATGAGAAGGGTGGGAAGGATTGTGGGAGTGACATGTGTCACTTTGCCACATCATCATTCCGCCAAAATTTTTACTGCATCGTGATGCAGTAAAAATTTTGGCGGGAAAATTTTTTTTTTCCCGCAAAAAAAAAATTTTTTTTTTTGGGCAAAAAAATTTTTTTTTTTCCCGCCAAAATTTTTACTGCATCGTGATGCAGTAAAAAATTATACTGCATCGTGATGCAGTAACCGTAATGAAGTAAAAAAATATACTGCATCGTGATGCAGTAAAAATTTATACTGCATCGTGATGCAGTAAAAATTTTGGCGGGAAAAAAAAATTTTTGCCCAAAAAAAATTTTTTTTTTTTGGCGGGAAAAAAAAAATTTTCCCGCCAAAATTTTTACTGCATCACGATGCAGTAACCGTGATGCGGCATGATGATGTGGCATGGAGATGACACATGTCACTCCCACAATCCTTCCTACCCTTCTCATTTTAAGCTCCTTCTCATTGTATCCCTACCCTATATATATATATATATATATATATATATATATATATATATATATATATATATATATATATATATATATATATATATATATATATATATATATATATATATATATATATATATATATCCTAACAAAATAAGTCAATAACCACAAAAAAACTAAAAAGTTTAACATCCTTGAAAAATAAAAACTATAAGTCCATAATTATTTACCGAGTTTGACCGATTTTGACCATGACCTTCAAATTAGACCGATATGTGAAATGGCGTGGCGGTGGACCGCCGCCATATCGGCTGCCATGACCGATTTTTACAACACTGATCTCAGGGTCTTTACCGAACCTGTGAAACCAAACATACGATCTTCACCATCTCACTCACCATAAATCCTCGCTTTACGTACGATACATAAACATGGCGCTATCCGTGGGACGTATGACGTAATCAAAGCCATCGGTTTTCATTTTTCTGGCACTGCAAAACTCAAAAACTTCATTATTTTCGTTACAAACACGAACAAATTTCTTCACCATGAAAATCTTCATTATTCCAATATAGAAAAATCCAACAAGTTCACTTACTTCGTTGCAAGCACGGACAAATTTTCACAATTTTCACTCTAAAAAACCCCCATTTTAATGATAGATATGCAAAACCAAAACGATCTCGAAAACAAATTAAATAACCAACAGCTACCTCACGTACACTTGCTTCAAACCTGGCTGCTAGGTAAGAAACCTAACACTGAGGTACTTGAAGAATGGGTTCCGACAACCAAGAAACAATTTCCTTGGGAAGGATTCATAAATTTGTCGGATTCAATAGTCATCACAACTATAATTGCTTCACATAAGATAAGTAGGATCTACATGGATGGTGGCACCTCAGTCAACATCATGTATGACCATTGTTTTAGGCAACTACCTGAAAAGATCAGAAACTGATCCGTTGGCAACCATTGTTTTGGTTTCTGTTTGGTTTATCAAGGTTTGGTTCTTCCAAGGGCGGATTTTTGATGCATCATAAATTAACATTTTCAAGTTACAACAATAAAGAAACACACATTAATGACAATAAAGAAAATACTATAGATAATTATTAACAATAAAGCTCTAATTATTAACATTTTCAAGTTACAACAATTGTTTATGTTTCAAAAATTGACACAATAATAACAATAAAGCTCTAATTACCATAAAAAAAACATATTAGAAATTGTTTATACCTTCAAAATGGCCCTATCAAAAGAAATATTTATTAAAGTGTTTTAAGATTACATGTAATTTGTCGATACGGTTTTTTCCGGTTTGGTTTTTATGCTAAAACCAAACCTAACCCTAAACTTCAATTTTTCTAAAACACAAAATCCAAACCATCGGTTTTGATTTCTCGGGTGTTTGGGTTTAGGTTCGGTTTTTCGGTTTTCTACACACCCCTAACTAGTGTGAATGACTTTATATATATATATATATATATATATATATATATATATATATATATATATATATATATATATATATATATATATATATATATATATATAACAATATGACCATGACGTCATTAATTGTCAGAATGTCCAGTAATGCCATGTCATAATTCCACCTAAGCACAATTTGTTTAAAATTTTCGATTTTCTTGCCACATAAGCATTATTTATTTTCTTTAAATCGAATTTCTTGCCACATAATCATTATTAAATTTTTTTAAATTTCCAATTTGCCACACAAGCATTATTGATTTTAGTAGAAAATTCGGATTTGCCACATAAGCATCATTGATTTTGCTAGAAATTTCGCATTTAAAAACTTAATTAAAATTGGCCTTTGCAAGAATTGAACCCTGGCCATTTGATCCACATACGTATACTTCAACCAATGGACCAAGCATTTTTTTGTGATCTACATAAGAAAATATTTATGTCATGCTTAAAAAAATGATGTTGCTAAGCTATAATTATGGAATATATTAGTATATGCTTTCTTATGCATATATATACCCGAAAATATTGTTATTTTATAGAAGATATACGTTTTTTTTTAGTGTATATTTAAAACATATAAGATTTATTTTGTAGAAGATATACTACATCTTTTATGCCTATAATTAAGTTGTGTATATATCAAAAACTTTTAAATGTTATTGCCTTAGGTTGGGACTATATATATAATTCCTAATGTGCACCTAATCTTCCACCAAAAATCAAAAACCCGTATCTAAGAAACTGGATTCCAATATGCAACCTCAAAGACACTCTAAACGACTTGCAAAAGTATCGACGAATAAAACCACACGTGCCCCTTCAGAACGTATGTTGTTAATGAGCCATTTGTTTGTTATGCTGTTATTTCTTACTAATATTGCATTTATAATTAACCTAATCGTGTCTACATGACTGTTTCTTAATTTGGTTAATTCATTCTACTGCTTGGTATTGATTCTACTGCTCTAAGATTTTCATTCTGCTGCTAAGGCTATATTAATGTTGTATGTGGCTTTAATGTATTGTTTGTGTATCTGATGTTCTTATTAATTTTATGTGCACAATATTGGTTAATTCATTCTACTGCTTGGTATTGATTCTACTGCTCCAAGATTTTCATTCTGCTGCTAAGGCTATATTAATGTTGTATGTGGCTTTAATGTATTGTTTGTGTATCTAATTGTTTTTACATAATTAGATTTTAATTGGTCGTAGCAACAGCAATTTTATGTTCTTATTAATTTTATGTGCACATTTAATCTAATATTATTTTGCATGATTGTTATTTACATTGTTGTAACATTAAGTTATTTGTAATGCTTCTGTTATTTACACAATTGTTTTCAAATTAGTTGTAGCGGAAGCAAGAAATATAATGTGTGTCTATGTATTTGGTTGTTGGTTGGTTATAGAAGATGCAACAATCAAGGATACTGATATGCACACTAATATTCTTCTGCATGATTGTCATTTAAATTGTTGTAACAGTAGTTTTTTATATACTTGTGTTATTTACACAATTGTTTTCAGATTAGTTGTAGCAGTAGCAATTTGTTTATACTTTTATTATCTGCTTAAAAGTGTTGAATGTGCTAGAAATCTAATGTTTGTTTGCGTATTTGGTTTTTGGTTGGTTATAGAAGATGCAACAATCAACGATACTGATATGCATATTGGAAACTCTAAGAGCACTTCACAAGGTACTTTGCTATTGTATAAGTTTACATTAATTGTCTATTAACAAATATGCATTATGTTTATTGTATGCACTATATACATTTTTTGAAAAGTGTGGTCGTGTATGTGTTTACATATGTTGTGTATTAACACGTGTTCATTGTCTTGACAACATTACACTATATCTTTGTGTTTTTGTTACAGGCAAACATCCACAGAGGCTGACAATGGTTGAAAGCAAAGAAACAGGCAAATCGGCAACTTTGGTTACACAATCTTCATGTTCTATGTTGGATAATTCCGTGTTCCAGAGTGACACACCTAGCAGCGTATCCAGGACAGCTGTTTCTAATGTTATTTCACAATCCAGAGGTAGTATATTCAACAAAATTTTGATTGAATTGATGGTACGTTTATGCTCATGTATTGTCAGCAGGTAAGCGTTCACAGACGGTGACAATTGTTGGGAGCAAGAGAACGGGCAAATCAGCACATTTAGTTCAACAGTCTTCATCTTCAGAGTTGGATACTACTTTGATTGAGAGTGATACACCCGATGTTGTTTCACAATCTACAGGTATATTATAATAAGTCAAAATATGTTTCTATCAAAAATATATTGTATTTATATATTTTAAGTTGTTTCAGCATCTAAGCCGCCTCCAAAGAGAAAAATTAGCAACACCTCATCATCTTCTGAGCTGCAGTTACTTCGTGAGAGTGGTATGTGTGTAAACTATTTGTTACTGTATAATGAATTTTGCTTTTGTGTGTCTAAACTATCTGTTACTGTATATCCAATTAAACAACAGGCCCTAGAGAATCATTGAAAAGAAGAAGCAAGACTCAGACCGAGACATTAGAGACCCATCACACCTTTGAATCTCCTTTAGGTATTAATTTGAAACCCCCGAGAATGCATACAATATATATAACAATAATCTGTTTTACACTTCTTTGCAGGGGCAGCAAACTCAAGTGCTGAGACTAATAGATTTTCATATGTTCAAAATAAACAACGTGATTTGAGGTATCAATCAACCTCTTCGGCCGTACCTTCAAAAAAAAGCAAAAAAAATGTGATGCACACATCGTCACATGGAAAACTTCCGACAGGTTTTGTGCCCATATTCTTAGTAGTGCTTACTTTAATATAATTGGTTTATGTACATTACATGGTCGTAGTATATTTGTGTGATTATAGGTGGAAATTCTCAGCAAATGAAAACCAATAGAGAACGAAAAATTTCTCTCATTAAAGACATCAATCCAATGAATTTGAACATGGCTATTAGAGGTAGGTGCGTGTCCGTGTGGCATTCACACAAACTTGGTGAGGAGCATGATCCTTACAGTCTAGACTGTGTTCTACAGGACGAGGAGGTAACATGGATTAGGTTGCCAACTATTTATGTTTGTATGTATTTTCATTACATATAATATTAATATTTGAATTGTATATACAGTCAAACCGTGTTCAGATTTATATCAAGAAGGAATTCATGTACAAATTTGAACCTCTTTTACAAGAGGGACAGTGTTACATAATATCTAATTTTGGAGTAGCAGAAAACGGTGGCAGATTTCCTTTGTTACCAAATCAATGGAAAATATGTTTTTATAAAGGGACTGAGGTCACGCGGGTAGATCAAATTGATGACAATTTTGTTGGCTTCATTAATGAGCCATTATCAAGTATTCTGGATACAGATAATCAGTACCACGAACGTGACTGTGTTGGTATGTGTTTTTTGAAAAAATGATTGCATAATTTGACATTATTGAAACGATTTCTTGCATTACTTTATAAGATGTTTTTTCAGATATTGTTGGTACAGTTGTAGCTATTGGAAAAATAGTTACTATCAACGGTGCTGGTACTCCTATGATACGAAGGACAATAGTTGTTGAGGATGCCGAGTAAGTATATTGTGCGCGTTTACATTTTTTTTTGAAATAATGTGTGTAGAATAATGTTCAATTGTCATCATGGATTGATTATACACTATGCTCTGCAGATCTTTAAGAATCGACTGTACTTTTTGGAACAATTGGGCATTGTTGTGGAATGACTATGAAAACAATCGTGATGAACTTGGGCATATAGACATACTGTTAATGTTAGCAAAAGTGAAGTATTGGAATAGTAAGTTTTACAAATGCATAGTGAATTTTGGACATGATGTTTATTTTTTTTGTTCCCAGTATTAATTTTAAAATTTACATTCCTCTTTTACCCAACACAGACAAACCATCCATACATAATGCTTTGTTTGGCACAAGAATATTCATAAATAGAGATGTGCCACAGTTGTTGGCTTTCCGGGAGAGGTGATTACTTTGATGTTGTGCCATATATCTTTTGCTTTTGAATTAACTATATGTTGCGTTTATTTGAAAACTTATTTATGCACATTACAGGTACGAAGAACAGGACGGATATAGTGCAGGGGAGTTTAAAATTGAAGAGTATTCAATTGAGAAGCCTGTTGTGACGCCTGCAAAGTTCATGCACGGATGCGTGAAGAGAAGGGTTGGATCCATTAGGACAATTGAACCTGTAAGATACAAGTAGTTGATTGAAATATAATATAAATATTGTTTTTCACTCGATTTAATCACATTAGTATTGATGACAAACTATTTTTTTTAAATACAGGAATCACATTGCGTCGTTTATGCAAGAGTGCATAGTATACAATATGAAAATGGATGGGTCTATACAGGCTGTAAAACATGTAGTGCCAGAGTGATGCCCATTGTTTCGAAAGTCAAATCACGCTTGAAGAATCCAAAACAGCTGTGGTATTGCAAGAACCACGGGGAGACATATGCAGTTGTTTCTAAGTATGTGCACCAGCGTATCTACATGCATATAAGTATTTGAAACCATATATAACTGTATAATAAATAATGTAACTGTTTACATGTTTTATACTTTACGATGTATATTTTATATTCGTAGGTTCAAAATCATTGTGCGCATATTTGATGATAGTGGAACCGCGCAAGTGGTAATCTTTGACAAGAACGTACATGAAATGACAAATGTGACCGCATGGGAGATCATGGAAAGGGAAGGAATAAACACAGACGAATACTTTCCGGAAGATCTTAATGAGATTGTTGGGAGGATGTATCTTTTCAAGATTTTATTTTCTGACTTTAACAACAAGAATAACAGTCACATATATCGAGCTGAAAAGGTTACCGAAGATATTGAGACAATCAGCTATTTCAAGCGTGGCTTCCTAGAAGATGAGGTTTGGTCCATTTGTTACTTTAATATACGTGACAATGAGGTATGCTTACAATTACGTATATACTAAACGTTTTACATTGTTTAAAATAGGACGGCGATGATGATGGGCAGAGTTTGGACTATGACTCTATGTGCTCGGATGATGAAACGGATGCACATTCTCCTGAAAAGAATGCGGTACTGTTTAATGATTTATTTAGTATCAACAAACACCATTGAATTTTAACGAACAATACATTCTAAAGTTTTAATTCGTCCCACAAAATATATCAGGAACAAAGCAACGAACCTATAACTCCGTACACGGAGACATTAGATGATATGGCAACATTGTCTGATCATGCCACGGCCGATGTTATACCTCCATTGGAAAATGCAGATGATGGAATGCCAAATGACAATATCAGTATTCCAGCAACATGTGAGGATAAATTACCAACAAATGGACTCAATGGACAGGCCAAGCATAACGATGATTGATGTTTAATTCGTTTTCTAGAGATGTGTGAACGCTTTAGTTATGGTTTACAAGTAATTATTGTTATGAATATTCGTATTGTTTTTCCCCGCCAAAACCTTTACATTTTATGATTGTTATGGATACATTTTATGATTGTTATGGATGTTTATATTATTTTTTTACAACACAATGTTCGCAATTTATAATTGTTGTGAATATTCTTATCAATGTCCTTTATGTTTACTTTTAGTACATATGTACACATTGAAATGATAAAGCAACTAATGTCATTATTAGTGTAGTGAACCCTCTATACTTGTCATTATTTATTTTTTTATAGTTGTGGATACACATAATAAACTAAAAATTAATCAACTTAAACCCAAAATAAATTGTAAACAGTTGCAAAATTAAATCAAATGTGATAAGGCCTAGGAAAAGATATGTATCCACTTTGTAAAATCTGTAATGTAACTAAATATTTAAAAAATTTTGTTAGCTGTAAAACGTTTTAAAGAAAATATCTTTTCCATAGTCAAAATATAAGCAAAAATATATCCATATATTTTTTAAAAATATGTGTTTGTTCCAAGATAAAATGCAAATTAATTATAGACTTTTTACCATCCCAAACTTTGTGGTTAAATGCATTTAGATAATCACCCATTCTAACTTCCATAAACGTTTTCAAAGTAAAAAAAAAAAAAAAAAAACTCTTGCTCTTTGCACGCCTCATCTTTTTTGCAATCATCTGAGAATGGCTTCCATTGCTAAGAAAGAAAATGCTAACGAGATGGCAGAGGTAACAGCTGTAAATAATCCAAGGTAAACCTACTAACTGTATAACTAATATATGTTAAGATTTCATGTATTTGACAAAAAAATTGATGCTAACATCATGTTTGCACCAGGTTGGATGATGTTGCAGCAAGTAAAGGGAAAGAAGTGCATGAAAACAAAGGTAAATAAACAGATGTTAGTTTTCCTGAACTGCAATTTTTAGATGTAATGTGCATGTTTTAAAAAGGGGTTTAACATCCATGTAGGTGAGGAAGAAAGCATAGAATCTGTTTATGATTGGATGGTTTCAGAAAAACAGGCGATTAAACGGAGGAAGTGGGAGCAAGTCAAGGATGAAGAGGCAAGATTAAGAGAAGAAAGAAAAAAGTATAAGCAGTTTGTAAGAGAGTTTGGTCCTTTTAGGAAACAGAGGAGGAAGAAACACAAGTTGGAAGTCTATTCTTACGATCAAGTTCGTCTTGCTTTCTCATCAGAAGATTTGTAATTTCGTCCTGACTTTATTTGTTTAAGAATTTAAATTAATGGAATGAACATGTTATTTTACACATTTATACGCCTTTTGATAGTTCCTTTTTTGACCCGTCTGAAGTAAAATTTAACACGAACCGACATGTTTGCCTATGCAAGACATATGAAATGTTCTTATCAGTTGCTTCTTTATTTAAGTATTTGCTTACAATTGTACATTTTCGCTTGCTTCATCAATGGCTAACGGACAATGGGTAATCAAACCAAAAAACAGTCATTTGTTAAATTAATATATTTAAAGTACATTGTATAACAAATTAGGCAACTTATGATGATTCGAGTTTTCTTATGTACAGTTTAAGTTGTAGATTATAAAATATAAAGCATGTTTTTGTACAATATAATGGCAATCTTTAACTATAGTAAAAACCATATTCATTTAGAAAAGTAACCAAACTATACTTATGAAAATATAGGCATGAAAACCTTGATTCATACTGCTGTTACTAACCACTTAGTACTGCTCGGCTGTTTTTAGTACTGCCAGTTGGGAGGTAAAGATCAATTGTACTGCTGCGTTTGTGTTTGTACTGCTTATTGATTTTTGATTGTGATGCTCATTCATTGTTCAGTTTGTACCCCTGATATAATTAGGATATATAAACACATGAAATAGAAAATATAAAAAAATGTCCTAACCCAAAACCATAGAGTTATTATACTTACTAAAATAAAACGAGTTGCTCTTATTAAGAGTTCATAATAAAATCGTATGTATATATTTAGGATAAGCACCCAAAATAAGATTAAAAAAAAAAAGAAAACGTGTATATTTAAAACATAATATATTTTAAATATATTCACATACTTTATCTATATTAAAACTTTAGAAGTTAATATTCATCTTCAAACTCTATAAATTAAACCACATGTTAGCTGCTGAGCTTATAATTTCATTTATTGGTGACGAGAAGTAAACACAATGTCATATAAACGATCAAACAAGGTATATACTTATAAGTTACGTATGGTTTATCTGTTACTATGTAAGTTTACATCATTTTAAATAATATAACTTTAACAGGTTACTAAAAGAAAGGACTATGATTCGCCATATCCAAGTAATACTTCGCTGAATAAAGATGTACCATTCATTATTTTATCAGATGATGATGAGGTATAATATCTAGCTCAAGCATTCATTCAAGTTATACACAAAATAAAAATATCTGATTACGTTCCTCATAATTATAGCCTAGCCATGCTGATATGGTTAAAAAACATGAGGTTCCATCTCCAACCAAGGACATGCCAATTATAAATATATCAGACGATGAAGAGGTATCTTTAATACTATGTCCGAGTAGTTTTATTATCAGCTTGATATGTTCTTGCTTAGCATGTGTTTTTCATGGAATGACTCACTTAAACATTTGTTTTATTTTGTTGTTGTTTTTTCTTCCCAGCCTGTTTTACAATCACTTAAACGGCGTAAATTGGTAAAATCAAGCACATCTGTAGACGCCACTTTTGTTAAGGTTATATCTTAGATTGTTTATTTGTATTGTTATATTATGCAAAATAACATGTTCTGACATTGTCTAACACATAAATATATTGAAACTTACAACATATTTTTTTATGACGTGTGCCTTAAACCCACAAGTCTGATGGTGATGGCAATGTTATAAGAGAAGGATCTAAAGAAGCGCACCCAACACACAGTACAGGTCGTAAAAAATATATGTTGATTGATGAGGATACGGATGACGATTTTGAAAAAAATAAAGCAGATTCTGAGGATGGTGTTTGGGTGAACATCGATGATCTTCCTGATCCAATTTACCCTCTAAAAGAATATAAAACCTAGATATACTATCCCTGATGAGCTAATCATTGAAGACTCCTCTACAGGTTGTTGCTTGCAAACCAATTGTTTAGTTTTTTAAATTTGTATATTACTAAATATGTGTTAAATTAAAATTTATATTTTACTTATGAATTTTTTATCTCAAATTCTCAATAGGTGATTCAAAGTATACATCCGTCGATGAAGATTATATTGATGTTAATGGTAAAACACCCAACATACATATCTATAACCGCAACACAGATTTAGAAGTATATAGTTTTTTGGTATTTGTTTATTTATGTTTTATTTGTACTTGAACATGCGGTTTCAAATGCACAGCACTGGATGAGGCTGACATAGTTGATTATGACATGTGGAACGATATGCCTGATATCGACGGAATTGTGAATGGTCAAAATATTTGCAGCAGAAATCTCGATGAAGAAGCATGGGAAGTTGGCTCAAACACGTATACTGTCAGCTATGATTCCAATACCGATGATATGAGTAGCTTTATTAACGACAGCTCGACTGATTATGAAACAAGTGACGATGATGATAGTGAGGATGAAATATAATGACACATACCTAGATTTTCCATAGATTATGTTTTTAAGAATTTTATCCTATATTGTTTGTCCATCTTTATTGTCATCCAGCAAATAATACCTTATTACTATGAATAATTGTTGCGTTTTTTAAGTTGGTGAATTATAAATTCAATTACATCTAAAGTTTTCATTATGTTAGACATATATACATTGTATTGTTCCATTAAATACAAATATAACAAATATTGACCCAAAATAAAAGGCCCAATGATATCAAACTTTTAATAACTATATATATATGATTGTTTACATAATGTAAACCATCAACATATACTCTTCCCATGGCATCATCAAACCCTAAAACCTTTCATGGTTCAGCCTCACCCAACCCACACACTGATTCACGGTGCGAGGATCAACCCATTCCTCCACAAATCTCTGTCACAGAAGCAAAGTTTGCAAATGCACGAAAACCTGTTGCAAATCTTAAGACAAAAGGTGAGGTGCATGATCAAGACAATAGAGATCCAAGTACTAAGGTCGACGATGCATTGAGATTTCTTGCATCAGTCTTTGAAGAAGGTGGACCTTCTCAAAGTAGTAGAGGTAAAGTGTATAAGGTTTGTAATTCTTTTGAAATTAATTTAATAATTCGTGTTAACTTTAAAAGCCCGTTTATCTTTGACTTAATAGAAGAGCTAGACGAATCTGTTTTCCTCAATTGGCTAAAGTTAAATGTTGGAGATCCTCAAGAGTCTCAACAGGTTCTCAATGGCGTCCAAGTGAGACTTATGAAAACAGAAGCCTTAATTGACGAAATGCGCAAGATGGGACATGAGGTGACCGATGACTACCTTGTGGATCTGAACTTTTTCAGTGATGACGATTGAGATTTCAACATCATCTTACAAGGCGTTGCTCACAGGCTGTTTTTCTTTCAGTTTAAATAGTTGACGACCTATTATGATTTGAATTTATGTTGTCATTTGATTCTGGTTTTGATATGTTTCGACTATTTTATTACTTATTATACATTAATATTTCATATGGTTTATAAAAATGCCTATATTGAATCCACGACATTTTAAAACATTCAAGTTAAACAAAGACACAAAATATTTATTGAAAAATTATAGTATACACTTGTGTATTTTCTGTAAATTAACATTATCTTCTAATTTTATGGATGCTAATCAACTCAATGGTATGTTCTTACTTCTTCAACACAGCGAGCATTAGAAGAAGCCAAGCCTTTATTTGAAATCTCTTAGCATCAATTTATTTGAAACTCAACTTATAAGATTGGTACAATATGTACATTCTATACTTATCATCCCAATTATATTTTCTATAAATTAAATATATCTATTAGCATATTCGGTAAAAATATACATCCTATGTTTATCATTGGAATTATATATTCTATAAATTGAATATATCTCTTAACAAATAAGAAATCAATATCGCAAACTATATAACATCTACAAGGTTTTCTCCCTTTCATTTAGTAACGAGCTCAAATCAACCATGGGGCGTTTGTTTATTCCCCCATCAAAGTCACCAGGAAAACGCTCAAGAAGTAATTCCCCACCAAAACAGCTGTCATCTAATCCAAGAGGTGACCAGGGGCCTGTAAGGTATTTTCTACCTATACGTTATGTTGATCAGCTTAGACGACATGTAGCATGGTTGGAAGCAGAAATCAGAATTGACGAACAAACAATGCTAAAGTGTAAAGATGATATTGATCACCGACGTCGACAAATATTGGAGTGCCAAGAAAAGATCAACAATATCATGAAACAAATGGAACTTTCGTAGTGACTTTTTTTATTGTGTCTATACTATTTTCAGATAGGTTTGAATTGATTGTTTGTTTTTTTTTTTCCTTTTTTTTTTCCCTTTAAGATTCATGATGTTATTTGTGACGTTCATTTGCTTATTTGAATAATAAAGTTTGCAATTACTATTTAAAAAAGTTTTCATGAAACAATAACTACTAATTGTAATTGTATGCCCATACAGTTTGTTATGCTTGAAGGATTTGCCCTTTGTAGTTATGTAAGTTATGACTATGAACTGAATGTGATGGCAGTTAGATGAATAGAAGCACACAAGGTACAAGTTTTGGATTGCGGTTTGTACTTCTCATATGTCGTTGTTGTTGAATTTGATAATTAGGTCAACAAAAAATAACAAGGAGGCAAAGACAACACTACAGATAACTAATAAATTAACTTATTTATGTGGTTGTTATGTATATTTTAAACAATTCATCAAACAGATTAACCAAATGAAGATCCTGTTGAACATTGTATACAAAAACACTAATAAAACCACTTAATTAAAAAGATTCATCTTTATTGCGTTGTATTCTTCCTCGCGCACTGCATTTTTTGTTTGGGCAAGCAATGCTCCCATCAATTCTAGCAGTACCCGGCGTCTCTCTTGAGTTTTCTTCAATGCGTCAAGTGAATCCAATGCGACCCCACGAGGACCTAATGTTTCCAAGTCAACTATCATTGATTGGTTCTTTGCTATAACTCTCCTCAGATGCTCGCAACAAGTGTGAATCAATTCTGCAGAAATGGCTTCTTCACATGCCTGTTGGACAAACCAAACACGCATGCAATCATGTAGCTTGGACGATCCAGAGAGGTTGCTTAGCTCCTCTAAAACCTGGAATGGCGCCATTGAAAACGTTTTTCCAAAAAATGGTTATCCTTTCCCTTTTGGTATGCTATTTATAGACGAAATCATGTTTAAAAAAAATTAAAATTCAGTAATTATCTTATTTTCAAGTATGTGATAGGAGCAATATTTAAATAAAGATGTTACAATTCCTAATGATAATATTTTGTTAACAAATATAAGCAAATATTAAAATTAAAATACCACAATTCGGGTGTTAGATGTAAAATACAAATATTTTGTTAACATATATGCTTCTATATAGTAGTAGATAAGTATGGTTATGCAATATGTTACTTTTCAACCATTAATAAACACTAATTTCAATTAAAAAACAAGTAAACATCTACAAACCTTTTCAACACCATTTTGATATACTATACAACACTTCCAGGTTTACAATATACAGTTTGTGTTATAAACATGGTCGTTGTATCAGAAGATTTGGCAATACGACCAAGAGGAAGACCACAAAAAACACATAGAATAACAGGCAGCACGTCCTATATACAGAGTGTAAGGCCCATTCAACCGACGGGTCATCTCCAAACAGGTAATTACATTGTTTGAAACTACACACCCTTACATTGTTTGAAACTACACACCATCATATTTACAGTATGCCAACATTGTATTGAACATCGGTGATTACAACAGAATATATCCATTTTGTCTATAAAAGAATGTATTAACGGTATGCCAACGTTGCAATGAACATGGGTCGTTCCAAAAAAATTCAAAAACTTACCCATGGGTAGATTCTATTATAGTGTTTAATATTGGCCAGGTCAAGGGGGGTGCGTTAGATTGAATAAAGGAGAGTAATGTCAAACGGGATTGAAAGTAGACCAAAGTATAATTTTAACAAGTACAAATACAAATTCTAAGGTTATTACGGTCAACCTATATTAGATGTATTCCTAAATGAAAGCATTAGTTATTTGTAAAGAAGAATATAACAAATAAGTATTTAAATTGTAGTGTTCAGGTATATATATATATATATATATATATATATATATATATATATATATATATATATATATATATATATATATATATATATATATATATAGTTTTTTCTTATGTTTAACCCATAAAGGGTGACTTAAAACCAGTTCATTGGTTTACTTATACTATGATTGTCATGGCAGCTATACCAGATGATTTAGCAATACGGCCACGTGGAAGACCACAACAGATAGATGAACTTACAGGTAACACATTGTATATGCAAGTTGTGAAACCAATACGACCTGGGGGACGACCACCAATATACCCAATCCAATCATGTTATATCATTTATAGAAACTGCATATCATGATAATTACATTCTATGTTTGCCTACAACAACGAGCAATCAGTTATATTAACGTGTCTTTGTTTTGCAACAGATGTCGAAAGGTTTAGTATCCGGCAAAGGCGCACACCTTCTCAGACCAAAACAAACACGGGAAAACGAATCAACCAACAAACAGGCTGTGAACATCCAACACCAATAAAGAGACCAAGAGGGCGTCCTTTCAAAGACCCAACCAAAACACGTAATACATTTTCAATTTTTTGAACAAGTAGCTAATAAATATTATAATCATAAACTGTTATTCATTCACTTTTGTTGCAGCAATCGATAAAGAGCCCGTGTACCTTGGAACCATCCACTCTGGTGTACACACTTCGAAACGCAAATCACAAAGACTGCAGGACAAAACAATATCACCTACGAAGAAAATCCATAGGCGCGAAGGTTTAAACAATGGCACCTCAGCACACAATCACGATGGTCAGATAAACATGTTTAAAGGAATATCTAATGGTACATTCGTTAGACAGTTCTCTGATAAAGACAACATTTGTGCCAAAAACAAAATGAATGGTTTTTCTTTTTTCCTTTGAAATTTAATTAATTACTTGGCTATTCTCAGATTATCTTGACCATGGAGATCCCATTTACACGTGCGAATCCTGCGACGCACTGTTGTGGCATGCTGAATCTACGGTGGGGGCGACATCTTCAGGCACTGGATCATACTCTATATGTTGTGGTAAGGGAAAGGTGAAATTAGGAACGGAAGTTAAGAATCCACCACAATTGTTAGCACAACTTATGAATGGTGAACATCCAAAGAGCAAGGATTTTGTTGATAACATTAGGCGATACAATTCAATGTTTTCATTCACGTCCATGGGTGCAAAACAAGATACGTCTGTTAACCAGGGATATGGACCGTATTGTTACAGGATTCACGGAGAAAATTACCACATGATGGGGAGCCTCTTGCCTGAGGGCGATAGACCCCCTGTTTTTGCACAACTATATATTTATGACCCACAGAACGAAATACAAAACAGGGTTAATTCGGTCAGGTATTCCACCAATAATTATTACATGAATACATGTACGTTGTTCATTCATTTTTAGATAAGCAACACTATATTAGTATAATTATATTTCTTTTATACAACCCAAACGATGGCGCAACAACATCAAGTACCTATATCGTCGACCATCAACTGACTATAGACTTACGCGACTTGTTGGATACCATTAATCCATTGGTTGCTCAGTTCAGAATGGCTGGAGAACAGCTGGTTAGGAAACATGATGAAACGAGGTTCAGACTACGCCTTATCGGTACAAGAGAACGAGATGGTCGAAACTATAACCTACCCACAGCTGATGAAATTGGAGGTTTAATAGTTGGTGATTTTGACACAACAGCTAATAAAAGGGACATCATTTTACACCCACAGGAAGGTGGTCTTAAAAGAATAAGTGAATTGCACCCATCGTATCTAGCATTGCACTACCCACTGCTATTCCCTTACGCAGAAGATGGTTACTGGACAGATATATACCACGTGGGTGTTACTGATCATACACCAACAAACAAGAAAACAAGGGTAACAATGAGGGAGTATTTTGCGTATCGCCTGCAGGAAAGGACGGGTGTTTTCTCGATGATACTCAACGCAAGGAGACTATGCCAACAATTTATTGTTGACGCATACACTATGGTAGAATCAGAAAGAATGTCGTTTATTAAAAATCAGCAGAAGGATTTGAGAAGTGAAACATATTCTAAACTTGCGAAATTGGCAGAGCAGGAAGACTCCATGGTCATGTTACGAGGGAAAAAGGTTATTTTACCGTCGTCATTCACTGGAAGTCCAAGATACATGATGCAAAATTATTTGGATGCCATGACAATATGCAAGGTTTACGGATATCCTGACCTATTTATAACATTCACGTGCAACCCAAACTGGCCGGAAATTGCACGTTTTGTCGCAAAAAGGGGTCTAAAGCCTGAAGACAGACCGGGCGCCATAACAAGAGTCTTTAAACACAAACTGGACTCTTTAATGAGGGATTTTAAAGACCGGCATTATTTTGGACATTTGAAAGCAGGTACAATCATTATACATTTATTAACAAATACAAAGTAATTGAATCCGTTATTAGTTAATTGTATGTCATGCTTAACACTATCAACCTATTACAGCTGTTTATACTGTCGAGTTTCAAAAAAGAGGGATGCCACATGCTCATATTCTGCTTTTTCTGGAAGAACGTGATAAAATCAAGACAACTCGCCAAATCGATCGTTTTATTTCGGCGGAAATACCTGATAAAAAGGAAGATCCTGAACTATACCAGATCGTTACCGATCATATGATGCATGGACCATGTGGCCCACAGCGCCCTACTTGTCCATGCACGGTTAAAAACAAATGTACAAAGAAATTCCCCAAAGAGTTTAACGATTCAACAATCATAGACGAGAACGGTTATGCACTTTATAAGAGGAGGAACGACGGTTGTACAGTGACTAAAAGTGGTTCAGAATTACACAACGGATACTTGGTCCCTTACAACCCGGGGTTGTTGAGGCGGTACCAATCACATATTAACGTGGAGTGGTGCAACCAAATGGGTTCTATAAAATACCTTTTCAAATACATAAACAAGGGTCCAGATAGGGCTACAACGGCGGTAGAAGACCAGGAGATAGACGAAGTCAGTGATTACTACGACTGTCGATATCTTTCGGCTTGTGAAGCAGCATGGAGGATTTACAAATTTGACATACATTACAGATTCCCTCCGGTTGAACGATTGCCGTTTCATTTAGAAGGCGAACATTCGGTCGTATTTGATGCTTCGGAAAGCATTGACTGTACGTTAGATAAGGCATCCATAAATGACACAAAATTCGTACAGTGGATGAAAACAAATGAGACTGATGTAGAAGCGAGGACTTTACTTTACCACGAATTTCCACAACACTATGTATGGAAACAAGAGGATAGAGTTTGGGTTAAAAGACAAAAAGGCACGTCAATTGGGCGTGTGCATCATGTATCACCATCAACCGGTGAACTGTTCTACCTGCGAGTCCTTATTAACAAGGTCCCGGGCGCACGAGATTGGATCGATTTTAAAAAATTTGAAGGTGTTACATACAACACATACAAAGAGGCATGCCAGGCACGAGGACTATTGGAAGACGATAAAGAATACATTGACGGGTTGTTAGAAGCCAGCCTATGGGGAACCGGAAACTACCTACGAAAATTTTATGTCATTCTTATCCTAACAGATTGCATGGCTCGACGAGAATTTGTTTACGAGAAGACGTGGGAGGTCATGGCTACTGACGTACTACACGCGGAACGAATAAAAAGAAATGATCCAGGTATGAAATTTTCACTGTAATACAATCTCTTAATACCTACTCGGTTGTCTAACTGATATCATTATAATTCTTTATAAATGCATCACAAACAACTACATTTTACAGCACAACAAATACACATAGTTTACACACACATATCCTGAAGTCTAATGACATTATACATAATTAAATTTTTGGTTCACAAAAAACATACCTAAAGCACTTATTCATCAATACCATAACAAACAGGCAGCAACATCAAACGTATAACACTGGGATATTGCCTTAATATTCCATAAACCAGTTCGAACCCTCCCATATTTCCCAAAACGTTCACAAAAAAAAAGGGCCAAATACTGTTATTAGAATGAGTGTTTTAGTGCCTTTGGAATGGAACTTTTATTTATAAAACTAATAAATCGAAATGAACACACACAATAAAAAATACTACCTCACAGTAATGCTCGCTAATTAACCATCCAAATGTGTGTGTGTGTTGGGCTGTTATTACAAAGTTACAGGCATGTGAAAAATAATATATGTCTATCAGTTTATGTTTTACAATTAAACTAACAAATGCGCATTTAATTTTTTCAGATTTGGAACTTTCAGACGAGCAAAGAAAGAACATATGTCTTACATATATTGAACACATGCTGCTTTGTAACAATAAAAGTTTGCGGAACATCCCAAACATGCCTTTCCCAAACGAAATGTTGGTTATGGCACATTACAATAGACTCGTATCGGATGAGTTAAAATACAACAAAGATGAGTTACGTGAACAACATACCAAGCTCTTTGGTACGCTAACAAACGAACAGAGAGATATATATAATACTTTAATGGACGCTGTCAACGAAAAAAAAGGAGGCATGTTCTTCGTATACGGATACGGGGGCACAGGTAAAACGTATCTTTACAAGACCTTGTCCGCATCAATTAGATCGAAAGGAGGTATAGTTTTAAATGTCGCATCAAGCGGTATAGCCGCGCTTTTGTTGGAGGGGGGAAGAACGGCGCATTCTCGATTTGAAATTCCCATCAATGTGGTCGATGATTCTATGTGCTACATCCCAGCAGATAGTGAACTTGCTGACCTTATAAGGGCATGCAAACTAATCATATGGGATGAAGCTCCAATGACACATAGACATTGTTACGAAGCATTCGATAGGACACTAAGAGACATATGTAGGCCGGACCTATCAACACCATCTGGACAAGTGTTTGGAGGGAAAGTGGTTTTATTTGGAGGTGACTTTCGCCAAATCCTTCCAGTCATCACAAATGGTTCAAGACAACAAATCGTACATGCATCAATAAACTCTTCATACCTATGGGAGCATTGTACGGTACTACGACTGAACATCAACATGAGGCTCGGAACAAGTAAAAATAATTCCGAGCGTAAAGAAATCCAAGACTTTGCAGACTGGATACTGTCAATTGGAAATGGAACAATCGGAGGTAAAGAAAACAAAGAATCCACAGTTGAATTCACGGATGATATGCTCATCCCGGATTCAGAAGATCATGTTGGTACTATAATAGAAGAAACTTACCCAGATTTGCTCAAGAACCTTTACAGTCCGGCCTATTTTCAAGAAAGGGCCATCCTCGCCCCAACTCATGAACTTGTGGATATGATCAACGACAGGATGCTTAAACTTCTCGATGGAGATCCAACAACCTATCTAAGTTCCGACTCAATTGGTATTGCTGATGAAGACACGACTTTCAATCCAGAATTATACACGTGTGAATTTCTTAACAGCATTAAGATAGCCGGACTCCCACGTCATTCATTGACTCTGAAAATAGGCACCCCTGTTATGTGCATGAGAAACATAGATCAAACAGCTGGATTATGCAATGGAACAAGGCTACAAGTTCGCAGACTCGGTACTAATATAATTGAGGCTAAAATTATATCAGGCGGAAGTGTTGGTACTGTTTGTGCTATACCACGTATGGTATTAAGTCCATCAGAAACCAAAATCCCTTTTAAATTTAATCGAAGGCAATTCCCAGTATCACCGTGCTTCGCTATGACCATTAATAAAAGTCAAGGCCAAACATTGACGCAAGTTGGGCTGTTTCTCCAACGACCAGTGTTCTCACACGGCCAACTTTATGTGGCAGTATCTCGCGTCAAGAACAAAAAAGGTTTGAAGATCCTTTGTTGTGATGACGATGGGCAATACTCAAAATCAACGACGAACGTGGTGTATAAAGAAGCATTGTTTCGCATCTAAAGATTGTTGTTAAATTATACAGTTTTCCGTTAAACAGGTACGTTACTAACCTCTCATTAACAATGCCTATCTGTTTGTTGTCGCATCTTAGCAGTTACACATATACATTCTAAGCGATTAAACTAACTTGGTCCATGTAAAGTATCAGACAAATTAAAGAAAACAACATCTGTTGATAAAACGAGCATTTTTACCATTTACAAAATTACAGCATATTGAGTTGATGCTGTCAGAAATGTTACTGCAGTTACCATACATAGTGTATTCAGCACATATAAACATAGAACAAAATAGCCACACACCAGTGATTACGTGTGTTGTGTTTGGAGTTACAGCGCTACTGCCATAGTCACCCAAACACGTACGTGTTTGTTTATTCAAATGTCACAAACCAGATATGAATCAACATCAAATGTACTTACACCCACCACAACCAACTGCAAAGTTAACACACATGAAATACCGGAATCTCATTGTTTTCATCCACTACAGCGTCCACAATGGTGTTCACCAACTTAAAACGAAGTAACCTCCCATGCCTTAATCCACAAATGTCTGCAAACGCCTTGAAATTCCCGTTCAACTTGACTGCAAGTTGCCTGTTCGGCCTTTGCGAGTCGTTGACCGTGGCAACCTTCACAATGAACCTCTCATCAGCGTGCATAAGAATCGCCGCCCTATATCTGTGCATTTCATGATCGGCGGAGAAATTCTTTGGTACAGACTGTTGAAAATATATAATTTGTTCAGACATTGTGGATTAACAAGATTTGACAAATTATAATCAATCAAAATTAGATTTATACAAATTTCATTATTACTGTATCCCTCAATTACTTACCACGTGGTAAAACTCCAGCACCGTCCCATCAAGCATAACATAAAACACATGGTTCTCATCGTTATGATGTGTGTGTCCTCGCCAGCTACATCTGTGGTGAGCTCTCTCATCTAAGATTACATTTACAAACACCAGGTTAATCGTTATAATACGTATGGTGGTCTATTTCCTCTAAAAATATGTTTACCAAGGCAATATTAGTCAATGTATTTCTAAAAAAGATTCACGGGTCAAAGTGTTCAAACCTTCCATTGCATAGCCTGGTATCTCACGCCCGAGCACCCTCAGCAATGTTGGTCGGACAGTCTCCGGATACACACAGGTACCATTGTGTCGCAAAAGTGCGAGATTCAACTGATAATCACCTAAATTAGTGAACACCATCGGCTGACCAATTTCGATTGCAAAATCAGCAACAAGCTTATCCCAAGCCCCACCAAACAACCGGTTATGCCTCACTACACTGTTTACGTCCAGCTGCACCCTTTCATTGTTCACCACAGCACTAACACCATTGGCATGAACTGTCAATGTGTCGTTCCATAAGTTTTGTAAAAAATCTCCTGGAAGAACCTGCACTTTCAGCATGAAAAAATAGCGCATGAACAGAATACATGGAAATTACATTCAAAATGTGTGGAAACATTTTTCCGTACACATATCTACTTGATTTCAATTTTCATTTAGATGCATAAATCCCAGATGTGATACAATTATTTTATAACATTTACTTGGATAATTTTAAAATCACACGCATCAACAACAGCCACAAAGTGTACCAACGTTATACGGATATCTACTTACTAACAGGCTTAATTTATATTCATTATATCAGATTTTCGATGTGGTAGTTTTATACCATTTATTTTGCCTTTTTTTACTGCATATCAAACTCAAACATATAGCCACAAACGAATACTTTACCACTGTCAAGCACCTATTAAAATCTTATGAAATACAAATACCATTTATTCAGAACAGCCACACATAAAAGTCCAACCATTCACAGGATCCACCCACCTTTTCTCTGTTTAAGCATTGTATCCTTCTTTTATTACAAACACATACAGACACACTTCGCAAATATAGATTCCATGTATTCACATTAAACACCTTTGCATATTAACCATCGTTCGCTCTAAAATAAACTTAATGCCAACTATCAAAATAGACATAATTAAACACGGCTGTAACTCGATTTACTTTATAACAAACATGCATATTCTCCTCTGCTTACGTATTATAACGTTTTTAAAATATCTTCCTCTGTTTACGCGTTATAACACTATTTTTACCGTGATCGTTTCACGGCGACAGTTGCTTGCATATTAACCATAATCTAAACTAAATATATTACAAACAATGTAAAATTTCGTCGATATTTCATAATATGTTTATATCTATGTAAACTAAAAACCATGTATATAGGGCGGTAAATCCGGGGAAACGTACCGGTCCTCCATCACGGAATATAGACAAGCACCTCACATCTCTATTCCTCACAGCAAGACCTTCATAACCAGGACCTTCGGTACCGTCCACGTTGTATCCAGTAACGTAGAAAGTACCCAATGCCTCCTTCACAAAATGTAGCGTTTTGATTGAGGGCGGGATGTTATCCTCTACAAACTTTCTCCACTCATCTCCGTGAACTTGCAAATCACCATCCATAAGCCTTATCAAACATATATACCTGGATCTATTGTTCCCGATAAGAAATATGTACTCTTCGTCTTCATAAAATCTCTCACCAAATACCGTAGGCAACCTCTATAAATGCAAAACTTAAGTCACTTATAATGCTAATAACACATGTTACAATTAAAAAGTTATACATTCAGGGAATAACAAAATCACTTGCAATTCCATATTTACAAGTAGTCCAGCATACAAACCTGGTATTCCGGATTTGTTTCTTGATTGAGGCGAACCATAAATTGTTGATCCATTTCCCTGCTTTCAACCATAGAGTATCAGTACAACGATTGGAAAGCATTGACATTCATTATTAAAGGTAACACACACGGCCGTTAGAACAATTACTAATTCAGACAACGAGATAGACTATCTTCAATGACTACTAAAACATACGCATCAAACATCGTAATGTGCACAGCCCATAACATCTATATATCTCAGGCCTTAGACTACCCTATTTGGCCACACTGTACGACAATGTGGAGGTATGACAAGAAACACACGTAGTATCAACGATAACAACACCGGAAACCGTAAGACACGGCAACGTTTTTAACCAATACGGACCCAAATACACCCATTCCGGAAAAATACATATTTACAAAATGATTAGTTTGATATCGACAAAAATAACATCAAACATGAAATCCCAACAACTTACAACCCCCATAATCAACGACCCAAACAATCTATAACAAACATATTTCATGAAGATTTACCAAAAACCCATTTGCCTGGCAACAGTATTTTCCTTACCATCTATGTTCTATAGCCACAACACCCTATAACAGACAGGTTTCATGAAGATCTACCCGAAAACATGATCCTACCAGCAATTTTTTTTTCTACATTCTTAATATAGGTAATCAACAAGTCCTACATTAAATACTTAATCAAGTTAGTTAGATCATAAGGCAAACAGCAAAGATCCACACATGCACCTACAGATTATTAACTTAAATATAAACATAAATAAAATACAAATAGACAATCAAACGAGTTGGGTTTTATTCTTTCAGTAAGTAAATCGATTAACAAAGGTTACCAACATGTGAATGCATATATGAGATCAAGATAGTATCATTCACCTTTTTTTTTTCTCGATCACAGATATTTTGGAAGATGGAAGTTTGTTCTTGTGGTTCTTGTGTTATCGATAATCCAGTTATGATTGTTCTGGACAGGATGCAATCGATTACATTTGAGAAAATTAAAAGATGCCACACCAAGACTATAGGCATAGCTTAGTAATTAGTATGCTACAGAACTTGCATGCATTTCTAAATGTTACACAATCAAAATGTTGTAATGACAATAAATTGGATTCAACAAAAAAAATTAAGTAAATGCAATAAAAGACCTTAACAAATAGTAATTACTATCATAAACTGTACACTATATTTAATCTATACACTATATTAACTATACACCAAATACAAAACATGACCCCCCATCTTTCCAACGTCGGTTACCCCTACAAAATATTCCTTACAAAATAATTTCATAATAAATAAAGTCATCGAAATTTTCAAAAAAATCATTACAACATAATTCTATAATAAATAAAGTCATCGAAACTAAGCTTACAAATCATGCCAACACGTCGAGCTTCCTAAAAATGATTTCATAATAAGTACAACTTACAAAATAAATTTACAAGTCATGCCCGCCCAACGGGCGGGCCTTGACGTCTAGTATATATATACATATATATACAAGACTTTTGTAAAATAAGAGGCTCTGAAAAAATTGGAGACCTAAAGCGATAACTTTAGTTGTTTTACCCTTGAGTCACCCTTGAATGTGCAACGAGTAATGCAAATCATGTCATTATGGTTAGCTTTGATGAAAAAAAAAAAAAAAAAAAAAATCATCTACATCACAAAATGAAGACTAGAGTGCAAACTAACCTAATGTTCCATCATGTATCACGCGTGTAATTGAGCTGAGTCGAATCGAGTACCGGGAAGCTCAAGCATTATAAAGCACCGCAAGTTTCACGAGCCAAGTATTATGACGCTTGAACTTGATTTGAAATTCTGTTTTAATACCTCGAGCTAGACTCGTTTAAATCGAGTCAATCTCGGATAACATCGGGGGCCATCGTGTAATTTTTTCTAACTTTGTTATGCAAAAGGATAAAAATAAAAATTCGTAGGAGACCAAAGAGGGTTTTAAGTTTGTTAAATACACAAAATCAAGATTCGATAAAGAAGAAGAACCTTAACGATGTCTGCTAGATACTTGAGGAAAGTCCTCAAAGAACAAGAAGAATCATCTTCAGCAGCCAACACTAATAATAACTCATCGTCATCCGATGATGATGCTGAGTCACCCCAACCTTTTATCAATCCATTCGATCTCCTTAACGACAACGACCAAGATCAAGGCCAGGTTCATTCATTATTTTTTCTGATTTTAATATCTTGGTACCCTTCTATTAGGATCATGTTTTGGGATTGCTTGTTATTTTTGCTTAGACCTTAAAAATAAGCTCTTTAGGAATTGTGGGGGGTGGTGTGGGGGGTTGGGGGGGGGGGGGGGGGTAAGCTCTTTAGGAATTGGGGGGGTTGTTTAAGCTTATTTGCTGGCTTGCGAGCTTACTTGATTTCCGCTTATGTTTCATAAGCCCGAATTTCTGGCTTATTTTGAAACTTTCGAGCTTATATAAGTTTATTGACTATTATATAAGTTAGTATATCATATTAAGCTTATAAGCCCATACAACTACGATACCCGGTCCCGCCTGAGCGGGGTATGGGGAGGTAGAATATAGAATGACTACCGTTTGGTAACCCGAGGGTAAGGAGACTGCGGTAGACCTCTGGCAAAAGCTTATAAGCCCATAAATAAGCTTAATCAAACACTCCCTAGTGTTTGGATTTGTATAGGGATAATGGTCTGAAAGTGTATCGAACTTGACCCATTATTCGTTAGCGTGTATCAAACATTTTTTCTATTCCTATTGAGTTTATAAACTTTAGTCTATGGTGTGTATAATTAAGTTATAAGTTCAATACATTTTCAAATGTATCGAAATTGACCCGTTATGAATGTGTGAGGTCCAGGTTCAATTCCTACTAGGTGCAAACTACCCTGAATTGGCCACGCCAACCTCCTGAAAATGGAGGACTTTACCCAGTTTGGGGTTCAACACCCGTGGATTAGTCGCCCAAAAGTTTGGAACCATGGTTACCCAAAAAAAAAAAAAAAAACCAACCCCTTGTTATGATACACACAATAGAATTATTCAATAGTTTATAGTTACATTCAATAGAGAAAAAAATAGTTTCATACACACTAAAGATGTATGGGCCAAGTTCGATACATTTTGAGATGATTATCTCTTGTGTATACTGTTAAGTAGATAAAGAGACAACGATGCAGCCTATATGCATATGTGAAGGTTTTTAGCTTAGATATGAGGGTAAACATTGCAATAAGCAGAAGTGGTTTGTTTTTTTTTCAGACCCTTCAAACTGCTTATCTACTTGAAGATAAGCAATCCCCAACGCCCCCATAATCGATTTCAGCTTTTACTAACTTGAGTAATCGGTTTTATGCAAAATACGAAGTGTAGGTTTTACCTTGCGTAGTATTTTTGTTTCTCTTGAACTGGTTATAATACTCATCAAATATAGAATTTGAAAGGTTTTACCTTGCTCGTCAACTATGATATTGTATTCTTATCTATGATGTCATTGAGGTTTTGGACATACAAGAATATCATTGATTTGGATGTGTAAAATGTAATCTATAATAACATTGTTCTGCATACTTGTTGGTGCAGTACAGAAACAATCAGATTGGTTATAGTGGACATTGAAGAGAATAGACACAACACGAGAGAAAAATATCATAGCTTTTAAATGATCTTGAAGATTACAATTAATTGTCTATACGGATTTGTGCATAAAATGACCGGTTGGGGAACAGAGCTATATACTGGAATTACTTTATTGAAACAAACTATTTTATTCTAACATGAACAGAAGAAATCCCTGAAAACGGGCACACATCCATATTAGCGTACAAATTCTTTTATGAACTTATCTTTTCCATGTGCTTTACCTTTAGCTTTTTTTGGTGGATTTATACTTACTCTTATGCAAGTGAATGTATCATTTGTTCTTACTGGCAAACTTATAAGGTTTTATAAACTTTTATGATTAATTGCAGGAGAGTGACTCGAATGATGTTGATACATCCACTACAGTAAAAAATGAAGACAACACCCTCCACAATAAGAAAAATGCTGGTACCACCGTCTCATCGTCCAACAAAAAATCCAAGAAAAAGAAGAATAAGAAGAAAAACAAGGAGTTATCTTCAAGTACAAACGATGCAAACTCCTTAGATGCCATATTAGAGGAATTATCTTTAGGTGAAAAGAAATCAGATGTTGTGAATGGTGGTCGTGATAGACCAGTGAAAGGAAACATATTGCAAGTGGATCCAAGATTTCTTAACGCAGATAATGAACTGCGGAGAATATTTGGTTCAAAAGTAGTTGATTCAGTTGAAAAAAGTAATCAAGCAGGAAGTTCTAGACAGAACCGACAAGGGAGGCGTGTTTTTCACCCACACAAGAAGACAATTACCGTTTCACCTTCAGAACATTGGCCTCGATGGGATGGATCTTTATCCATGGAGCTTCTTGAAAACAAAGGTGGATGCTACTATTTTAGGTAAGTTTTATATGTGATACTCTTTATTTGATTTTAAATCCGATTATGTTAACCATTTCCTCATAAGTGTGTTTCTATTGTTTCTCTGTTTAATGTCAATGCTAATTTGTACTTCCTACTCAATGGACACTTCCCGTGACAACTGAATTACACTATCATTTATCAAACCAAGAATTTTAGCTCCATTCACTCTTTGCAGTTTAGAACTGGCTTAGTTTGCAAAGATGTTAAAGCTTTATTTTCACATATGAACGTTACAATTTTGTTAAGATTAGGTATGCCAGTTTTGAGATAAGCTTGTTTCTCCCCTTTCAACAGTCAATGTCTTGTTTTAGTCTTTGATTGACAATGTTATGTGGTGTCGTAAGTATCACTATAAGGTAGGTAGGCGAGGATGAGAATTTTCGACGGTTTAGGATGCCCTCCATGACCCAAGGAAAGTAAAGTGGATAAGAACAATGAAGGACGAACACATAAACAGGAACAGAGAAATCAGTAACAAACAGAAAGGAAAAATAGAGAGATTATGTGTCACCAATGCCTAAGTTAAAATGCAGGGCTTTACATGGTAATGAAGTATGAGACAAGTGTTATAAATAAATCAGTAAACTACAAAAAATATCCCTGTGGTTTATTCATTTTGACAGTAATCGTTCCTGTCGGAAACTATTGGCAAGCATCAGCCCTAGGAGGCCAATTGTCTTTACATCCCTGAAGAGATGGTTTTTGCAAAAAAATCGGCCAAACTTTATGCAAATATCATCCCAATAGTTTCTGACATTTGCTGTCAAAATGAACTAACCACATGGATGATTTTTTGCAGTTTACTCTTGAGTAAAAAAATAATAGTGATTAAAAGAAAAAAAAAAAAAAAAAAAACCATTTTAAACTTTAGTTGAAAAAAGTTTTAGCAATAGTAGCATCCCTCTTACACCTTCCCCTGTTCATAGTTAGTCAACCTTCCTTTTTCATGTTGCAAATTCTCAAAAATGCTTCATTGGTACTTATCTTATATGCAAGTTCATGAGTAATGCAACTGTATAGTACAATACGTTTATGTTGGTGTATAGTTGTTATAAATAAAAATACTCGATATAGATACTGTGAGTCCTAAACACGGATCTTGCTGAACTTGTTAGAAACTTTGTTTAACACCAAAGAATATGCGGAATCTACTCTTTAATGCTTAGAAGAATGTTTAGAATGTATAAAGCAATTTAACAGTGAACTATGTATAAACACAATGTAACCAAAACGATTCAATATTATTAAGCAAATAATATGAGTGATCTAAATGTCACTGGGGTTTACAACCTTGAATCACGTATGCAAAAAGGATTGCTTACATGTTAACCTAAGACCTCCTTTTATAGGCACAAGGAGTCCTTTACAAGATAACTACAATATTCGTATCAATATAAATTTATAAGATATACATAAAATCTATTCTATACTTATCACAAAACACGTCTTCATAAGCATAGCAGTACCATCTTCATAGCAGTCTTCAGCAGTACAAACATTTACACTAGCAGTACTAACTGAGTTAAGTGTTTTAATTCCCAACAGATACTTTATTTCTGCATCACATGCAACCTTTAAGTTCTTCCACAGGACCTTCATCCCTGCCTGGGCATCAATAACTGTCAACGTGTCTTAGCATCATCCTTATGTTATGTCATCACATAATTTAGACTATGTCATATCAGGGTTTTGATAGTCATATAAGGCTTAAGTATCTGATTTTTCCTAGACTGCTTTTCAATGAAGTGATAGACGTGGCAGTTTAGACCCATTGGTTAAAATGGGTCAAGGTTGCGTGGAGAGATAGAATTATGATATGCGGGTAGCTCAGGCTAGGTGTGCGTGGGTCTAGCTTGTCTTTTTTTTTTTTTTTTTGGCGTCCCTTTTTTTGCCTTGCCTCTGTGTTTGGTTGCTTTGCCTTAGCTTTAGGCCCCGTGCGTTGTCCTGCTTTGCTTTGTATTGCTCCCTTAGGTTTGCCTGCTTTTCTTAGTGCTTTGCTCTTTGCTTTTGTGCTTTTTGCCCGTGTTTCTGCCCGTGCCCCCTTATCTCTTCGCCTTTCTTCGGGTTCCTTGCTTTGTTTCTGCTCTGTTTATGTGTTTGCTTGTTTTGCCTGCTTTCTTTTGCCTGCTTGTTGCCTGTTGTGCTCTGACTCGGTTGCCCTCTTGCCTTTGCTCTCTCACGCGCACACATGCACTTGCCGAAAGTTTCTTTGGAAGCGGTCTCTCTACTTCCGGGTTTACCTTGCGGTAGGGGTAGGATCTGTCTAGAGTTTACCTCCCCCATACCCTGCCCCGGCGGGATTGGGTTTGTTGTTGTTGTTGGTTAAAATGGGTCAAGTTGATATTCAATTTCCTTTTTGGTTGTTATTGCTCTACTTTTTCAGTAGATTCAATGTGAAATACGTTTGGTATCTGTATCAGATTATGCTAATAATCGGTTTGATTAATCTATAAAGACGTGCCTTGGTAAAATACTTGACAGGTTGTTTTGTCTAACCTTCTATTTGGCCTCCCTTCTTTTAGGTATGTACCTTCTTCTACCTACAGCATGGCTCAAAGACAATTTGAACAAGCACAAGCAACACACGATCTCAATGGCATAGCAAGTCTCTTGCAACACCATCCTTATCATATAGATTCCCTCATAACATTAGCCGATTACTTCAAGTTTTCTGGTGAACCTCAGATGTCAGCAGATTCAACTGCAAAATCTCTATACGCCTTAGAATGTGCATGGCATCATTCATTTAATCCTTTACAGGGTAATTGTCAACTCAAGTATACACATGACACAAACAAGCCACTATTCACTTCACTATTTGCTCACATGAAAAACATGGATAGGCGTGGTTGCCATCGCTCTGCTCTCGAAATATGCAAACTGCTCATCTCTCTTGATTCTGATGATCCAATGGGTGCTTTATTCTGCATTGACTATTTCGCTTTAAGAGCTGAGGAGTACAAATGGTTAGAACGGTTTTCTGAAGAATATAATACAGATAATTCTCTGTGGCTATTTCCAAACTTTTCATATTCTCTTGCAATTTGTCGGTTTTATCTTGAACGTGAAGAAACAAGCGAAACTAAATCCACTTCAAGTGATCTCATGAAACAGGCTTTAATGCTTCACCCTTCAGTTTTAAAGAAGTTGGTGGCTAAAGTTCCTTTAAAAGAACAAGTATGGACGAAGATAACCAACCATAGTTTCTTTGGAAAAGATCAAACAGGAAGTGAATCGTTGGATCATTTGATCAATATATACGTTGAAAGGAGTTATATTGTGTGGAGACTCCCTGAGCTTCATAACTTTCTTAAGGATACAGCTTTATCAGTTATTGAAAAAATGGAAACTAGTCAAAGTGAAGCCCGGGATTGGGCTTGTGTCAGAAAAGAAGCGTTTCCATCCGAAAAGAACGAGTGAGTAACTGAGTATGCTTTTTTATTATTATTGTATCATTAATACATTAAAGAAGAAAAAGTAAAAAGTATATATGGTTCATCTGGTTTGCTCATTGGTCACTTGCTCATACTAATTACGGATATTTCCTTTTTTATTATTATTATTATTATTATTATTATTATTATTATTATTATTATTATTATTATTATTATTATTATTATTAATTATAAAAACATCACTTTATTAGAAAATTCCATTATTATTATTATTATTATTATTATTATAAAAAAAAACATTACTTCATTAGAAAATCATAGGATTTACAAGAAATTAGAGGGGAGCCGGGATACTAACTGGGCTCCCACTCCTCTAGCTATTGCAAAGCTAATCCTACTAAAAATATGAGCAGCGGCTCGCGATCCGATGTCTTGAGTCACTGAGAACTTTCGGATCCGCTTCAGTAAGGCCACTGCATCCTTCTCAAGTTCCCCAAAGGAAGAGAACGAGAAGGGAAGAAACCCATATCTATTATTATTATTTTCACATTTGGTCCCTAAAGGGTAAAGGGTGAGGGACCAATCTGAAAGCAAGCAGTCTCTCTCGGAACATATCTGTAATTAGTACTGGCGAGTGACCAGTACCGCATTTTTCTAGTAAACCACAAGGACTAATTATGTAATTTTCTCAAAAGAAAAAATTATAGTTGGCATATGATCAAAAAGTTAAGATTAAGATCATGATTTTGTTTGCAGGTATTCACACTTGATGGTATCTGATTTTTCGGATTCGACACCGACTATGCCTCCTGAGAATTTGCAAAATTTTATGATTGATCCGAGGCTGGTAGATATGCATAATGCTGGTGGTGCTGACAACCAAGAAAATGTTGGCGCTGGTGTTGCACGTCCTCCTCCTCGTGAAGTTGCAAACAGAAATGCATTGGCAGTTTTGTTTGAATCAATGTTACCGTGGGTTGATTATGGAGCAAGAGAAGAAGACCATGAAAATGGGCGGGAACAAGACAATCAAGATTAAACTTTTTCTCTTCTCGAGTGTAATCAGTTTATTCGCATTACTAGTGGATACTATTGGCAATATTTTTGTGTTTTACTGTAATTTTTCACACCTAGTTTTTGATGCATACTTGTCAACAGTCAGATTCTTGTGAACTGCTATAATTATTTGCATTTCTATATCACTTGCATTCAGATGTTATGTTCATGAGTTGGGTGAGCAGGTTATGTGGCTGAAGTAACCATTGTTGTTTTACCTTTTTCTTTTTTTGTGGAAGCTTTGACGTTAAAAAAGTTAACTTTGACTCATTATTAAAATGAATATGTCATGTGTCTATTTCTTATTTGAAAGTCCTTGATTTTAAAGACAAATTAACCCTGGATTCATGTAAAAGTTGTAAAGTAAAGTAACTCCCAATACCGTCTTCCACGGGTTATGGGTCCCAATACCGTTGAAGACGGTGTATGGGGGAGGTTGAGACGTAGACAGCCTTACGGGTTATGGGTCTCAATACCGTTGAAGACGGTGTATGGGGGAGGTTGAGACGTAGACAGCCTTACCCCTACCTAAGGTAGAGAGGCTGCTTCCGGTTCTACCAAAGGTAGAAAAGGACCCCCGGCCTTTTGTAGGGAGTGAGGATCGAACCCTTGACCTCTCGGTTGAGAGGCAAGGGGTTTTCCAACTGATCCAACCCTACTTGTAAAGACAAATTAACCCTGGATTCATGTATCAGTTGTAATTTGTAGAGTAGATAGAATATCCTTATCTCAGCACTTGGCTCCTCGTTCTGAACACCATTCGCGCAGTAGTGGCAATCTTGACATATATACACTTGAATGTCATGGAGAATAAAAACTATTTCAAAATCAATTTCATGCTAGTTAATTTTTATAAATTTTTATTGACATAACAAGACAAGAATTGGCTATAGAAACACGATTAGTTCATGTGATGACACTAAAAAACTTGAGAATATGAAAAATGGATTTACTAAAAAAACACATGATTTTTTTATATTTTTCATTCACATGTAAATCATATGTGGTTTATGGGTTTTCAAATTTTTTAGTGTTCTCAGTTGAACTTTCCACATACACATTTCTCATCTTCAATTTGCGGTTAACTCTGTGATGTTTTCACTTGGCATACGGGTTATATATAAGTCAGCTTCTCTAAAATGTAAAACTCTTTGGCGTGGGTGGCTCTAATATGGATACCAACAGGCTTGGTGCTTAGTTTTCTTATCAACCTTTCAACCTCCTATAGCCCCATGTACCTGCCTTTGGCCTCCTCATTGGAGATACTATGAAAAAGTTGCATTGGAAGCCAATTATTGACTAATTCAGCAAACTTCTCATCTCAGGCTGTTTGCAGGGGAAAGCCAAGACTGATGTATCTTATGGAGGAAGACTTTCCCTTCTTAAATCGATTCTTGATGCCCAAAAATCGATTCTTGATGCTCTTGAGCCCATCAAACAAAAACAAAAACAGTTAAGGTATAGTAGAAACAAAACACATATAGTGACATCGCGTTACAAGTTACTTGGCACAAGCAAATTTTATATGGGCACCAAAACATAAATAATTGACGACCATGTAACTACGAAAGAAACAAAATCCCATCAGATGTACAAAAGTACACACCTCCTTCAGTCCTTTGCTACTCGAATATATATTCTTTCTTTGCAATTTTATTATGAAGGTTAATTGGATCACGAGCTAACCTAGCCGATCGATGTAAACCTCGAAAGGATTAAGTTCTCGGCCAAACAACTATCACGTCATCATTAAACAAAATAACCAAATAATAATCAAAATATGTTTGAATCCACATTAAAGAGGTAGATAGCCTCTCCAGTATCAAACCAAGTATCCACTCTATTAATCAATCAAATTTAGCATTTTGAGGTTAAGGCTATGTTTGGTAAAAGTAGCAATGAGCCAATGAGCTGTGAGCAGTAGCCACAGCTCACAGCTTCTTAAAAAAACATTGGAAAAATGAGCTTTCCTAACCTCATTTGGCAAACGAACAATAAAAATTAAAAAGCTCGTTGCCCACCGCTCATCGCACCAAAAAGCTCCGCGCCAAACATAGCCTAACTTAACTTGATAAATGCATGAAGAGAATCACACGGTTCATTCATGATAGGCTCAAGTAAAATCACATAATCCTCCTAGCATCTTGCTAGATAATAACTTTTTATTTCATCCCTTTTGCTATTAATTAAGAAAGTTACAAGCATATTATCTGTATGCTTTTTTCTTTAGGAGATAACAGATCTTTTATCTCAAACTAGTCTCGAAATGTCAAAAAGTTCACAACATCATAAGGGAAATAAAGCCGAATAAAAAACATCTCTGGGACGCAACATTCCTAAATGAATAGGAAAAACTTCAAACTTTATGAAAATTGATCGACATGTTCAACTCGTCATCCTCAATCAAGGCCTGTGCTGAAGCAAAACAATCCAACATTTTCGCACTTGTAGTAAAATATTTCTGCAGTTCCATTGATCCATATTCCGAATAGACATCATTGCTTCGAACCTTCACCATCTTAAGATTATGCCTCCAGCATTTTATAGGTTTATTTATGCAGCAAAACGGGTTCTTATCTTCTTCCCCTTCAATCATGTCATAGTATGCAAACTGCTTGTTTGTAACATAAAGAGTAAATGATATGTAAATTTATGTACCAAAAACTGTGTGAATGAGAATACTAACCATCATATATTATTTTCTCCAATTAAATAACAGGGTGTTAAAAAAATAGGGAAAATAGTCAACATGATCAAGATTAAATGTTCAAGCGAAGATTCTACGATTTGCAATAGTGTAGCTAGGGTGGTACTATACGTTTTATATTTTATTTTAGTAATTTATCAAAGAAAAAATTCTAACAACTAACAAAAATTTCATACCCAAATACTATTACGTTCTTTGGTTTATTTGTAAGACCCTTAAATTCCAAACTGTACTAGTCATAAAAACTCTAATATTTTTGTTTTACAAAAAGGGCGATTGACTTGTAACAAAGCATTATGTTCGACTATAACTAAAGATATAATCAGACAATGAATATGATACCTCTATAACCATTTGTAGGAACAAAGCAGAACGAGAACCAGAAGATATATGAATAGTCCTTGGAAGAGGTGAAAGCCATAGCAAGCTATCCACCAGATCTGTGTCAATCTTGTTTAATGTTTCTATTTGTATATCCAAGTGTTGCAGATCAAACATTGGTGGAACTAAAGTATCCCTCAGCTGTTCAGGTATCATCAATTGCTAAATCACACATGCACATAAAAAAAGCCCCCTTAGCTACAACATTCTCAAGGTTATCAATGTGTATCAAACCAGTTGTTTATAATGGCCGAATTAATGCACGTGCATGTTTTTATTATATAAATAAAAAGAAATTAAACCATTTGCGTAAAGCTTGAAGACTAAGTTATGATATGAAGAAGGCATCTAACTGGTTCATTTATCGAAATATGTTCGTCATGTTACATGCTAAGGTGTATAGATCGAAGTACGCACATTGTGTATTTTTTTTAATATTTTTTTCATGTTACCAGCTAAGGTTTATAAATGCAAATAAGACAAATATATATAATTATCAAATTGAATCAATGTGATAACGGTTGCTATATACTACCAGTACAAAATTTCTGGTAGAAAGTGTGTAACTATGCATAAAAAGATGTGTAGAATTAATAAGTCTTCGTAGTGACGATTTTTATTAAGATAAAAGTCTTTCATGCATCTTTATGAAGACAAGAGATTAATTTCTTAGCTGATGAACAGGAAAGAAAAAATTAGAAAATGGTGATGAAGAAGAAGAATCAATTAGAGTATACCTTTTGACTGCTGCAAATAATTTTTAAAGGCTTGAAGTGGCCAAAGTATGAGAGCAAATCCCTCAATCGATAGAAGTGATAATTGTTGTACGGACCCCATGATTCCATATCTAAAGTTGCAGCGCAATCACTTCCAGAAATCATCTTGCAAAACTTAATGTGCTCTCCATGATACTCGAAAGTGACGAGTTGTGGTGTATCAATATCGGCTTCTACCAAATGCAAGCACTTGTGTAACTCCAAAATTCGAAGCGTTTCATGAAAAACCTTGATGTTGGTCAGAGAATCACATCTCTTGAGCCTTAGAGTCTCGAGACAATGCAGTTTAGCAATCTGTGACTCTAACCATTCTTCAGTAATTACTAAACCCTCTATAGACAAATCTTTTATGAGCTTTGAGGCAATAAAACTAATGTCGCAATTTCTACTATTAATCCCTTTGTACCTAAAAGATTCAAGTGACTTCGCACTGAGCTCGATAGAAGCTAGTCCAGGGCAATCAACAACCTCAAATCTTTCCAACTTCCCATTCCAAACTTTAATCCTTCCGATATTTTGGCATCTAACGAGAATCAACGTTTCAAGGTTACTCAAACTATAAACAAGATCTTCAATCCAGTGTCCATTTACCACATTTGTTAATGACATATACGCAATGTTTTGGCATTGTGAAACATCTATCGAGCAAGGTTGAGGGTTAATGAACGCCATACCCACATAGAAAAACGAGTGAAGATTCGGAGCATTGATCTTAATAGAACTAACCTCACACGTATCAAACTCGATTTCCGTGAGGGTTTGGCTAGAAAAATCGACGTTTTGTAAAATTACACATGACTTTATAGACACAACTCCTAATGAAGGACAACCTTGAATTATGTTACTTAGCTCCAGTGTAAACCCGGTAAACCTCAAAACATTAATCAAATTCGAAGCAAATGCAATCGGCAAATAGTACCGTGCTGACTGACCAAAATCAAGATCCATGCATCTAACCCCATTAACAAGGACAATCGCGATAACTGAATCAAATCTAGTATCAGTAAATGTCCCGCTCAGATTGGCTTTAACCCTAAATTCAGATAAAACCCTATCGATTCTACGTCTAAGAACCGAATTATAAATGTGATCAAGAAAACGATCTTTTATGGTGTCTTCCCTTAACCTACCTTGGAGCGTTCGAGCAAACGTCATTTCATCGAAAACAATGACAGGATACGAGCTCCATATCGAAAAGAATCTTTTCGACAAGGTCGAAATCCTTGTGATTTCTGAGACATTAAGGCAGGACATGATTTGGTGGACGATTGGGTCGGGTAGATCAGAGATCTCATCCATATTGTTTTCATGTAGCTTTTGTTTCTTGTGCATAGGGTTGTGACTATCACCGTCACCTTCTTCTTCTTCTTTTTCTTGTAGCATGGGATTGAAAGTACCCTAATAAGAGTTGCACGTTGTGCTTATATAATAGTGCTTGTGATGTTCTAGTTGGGCTTTTTAAGGATACACCTGATATGTAAAAGGCGAGGTAGTACTTAGAATCCTTCTCAAATTCAGAGTCCGGTTTTCATTATTAAGATTAAATAATTTATGTTAGAATAAAAACAATATTGTATTTCATTACCAATATAAATAAATATCATATCGTATAACTTTATACAATATTACATTCCCATTATTTATCTTCTAATATGTTTGAACAACATTTATCTATTTAATTATGTAATGTTATCACAATACTATAACGGATAGAGGTGACAATGTATAGTTTTCAACAAAATATGATTTTGTTGATTTATGCATATGTATTAATTACATTTGTTTGGTGTTAATGGTGTGATTTAAAAGTAAAAATTGTTTGTATGTGTTTGTGTCTTTTTCTGTTTTTTTTTAATAAGCTATTATGACGAATTATGACTACCAAGCAAATTATCAGGGGGGTCGGAGCACCCTCGGTTTGCTTCAGCGGTTTGCTTCACACCGGCGGTAACACCGCCGCCGGTGGTGATTTTATCACAAAATTTTGTGGAAAACGGTATCTTTCCCCGCTGGCCATAAAATCAAATTGGAACAAAAAAGTGTACGTTGGAGACTATTAAATTCAAAAGAAGAAGAACGTTGGGAAGAGGAATATGTAAGTGAACGTTGGCTAGCTTAGGGCGGTGGCAACCATCACTACAAAAAATACCCATACCTCCCAACCCACCAATAATATCACTCCACCTCACTCACACTTTTTCCATACCTCCCAACCTTTTTTTAGTGGCAATGGTCACTTTTTTCATACCTCCCAAACCACCTCTTTTTTTTTTTTTTTTTAGCACCAACATTCATTTCAACGGATACATTTGTTTCAAACCGCGTAGGTGAAATATGCCGCTGGACCAAACCGCCGGTGCTAACCGCTGGGGTGGCGGCGGTGTTCACCGGCGGTTATGGCCAAACCGCTGGGCAAACCGCTGTGGTTGCCACTACCCTAAAAAAAAAAATGGAGGAGACCTGCTGCAACAGAAGGCGGCGATGGAGACTTGGTTAAAAGGAATGGTGGAGACCTGGTTAAAAAAAATGGTGGGCCTGGGTTTTAGTTATTAAACTTTGAATGAATTATAAAATATGGGCTTTGGTTTTGGGTTTTTGATTTCAAAAAAATAAGGATACTTTTCGTATTTTTATTTTTATTATGTAATGGATTTTTTTTTTTTTTTTTTTTTTTTTTTTTTTTTTTTGTATTAATGAAATGGTATGTTGTTATTAAAAATTGTTTAGTTTAAATATTAAAAAGAAATTTTTTTTTGAGAGGTATGAGATTTTATGGCCGCCAGTGATTTAGGTTGAGAGATATGAGATTTTATGGGTATGAGTTAGCTGAAGCTTATTGGTGGAATTTGGGAGGTATCCATACCTCAGAGGCATGACTCCTAGTGCCCTCAGTGGTTCTGATTTAATTTGTCAGTGATTCAGCTACAGTTTATAATTATTAAGAGTATTATTTGAGAAACTAATTTTTCTAATCAATAAAGTCACTTGAATAGTTTTTTGTTTACAATCTAATGAAATTAAACTACAATATTTGGATTTTCGTATTATCCAAAAGTATAGTCAAACACTTTTTATGGACAAATAGATAGTGTAAGTGTAATCTTTTATACTACTGATTTAATTAAAATTTTCTTTTCTCATTTATTTTGATATTAATTATTAACAAATTTATCCTTTATTTCGTATTTTTACTTTTGTCTACTTCAAGAGCATCTATTTTTTCTTTTTAAGTTGTACTAGACGAGTACCCGTTAATAGCAATGTAATTTTAAAGCGTCAAACATTTATAGTTGTGATATTGTGGCTATTCAGCTTCATCAACCATTAACTAACATAACAATGAAAAAAATTGTAATATGTTGTCTTGTACATTAGAGTTTGTAAATGAATTTTTAAAAATTATTAATGTTGGGGATTACTTATAATTTTTTTTTTTTTTTTTTTTTTTTTTTTTTTTTTTTTTTTTTTTTAAACTACTCTAAAAAAATATTGTCAAAAATTGTCATGCATTTTTTTAAAATTTGAGTTGGAACATTGTTAAGGCAATATTTCATTAAAAAACATTGTTTGAATTTTTATGTAGAAATTTAAAATTTTACAATGGTATTTTGGTGATTAAACATTACTCATATTTAAGTTTTTCAAGTTTTAAGCATAAACATTTATGCTTTATATGTGGTAGAGATATAATACTAATTCTAGAGTCATATGTAAGCACAAAATTTTGAGATTTTAGTGAATATTATTGTTAAATGTATTATAATTCCGTGCGTACATGTGGTTTTAGTTTATTATTTAATTTTATAATAATAAAGATTATTATTATTATTATTTTTAATTTGAAATACAAATCTCGTGAATTCAATCACATATCTTAATAATACGTGCTTCAGCTTGAAATTTATGACCCTGTATACGGAGATTCTAGTATTACGGTCAAATAATAATAATAATAATAATAATAATAATAATAATAATAATAATAATAATAATTTTTTGAAAAAAGTTTGAAGAACATGAGGTATTTGCTGAATTTTAAAATTTACCTAAAACATTATGAAATTTTTAGTTTTTTAAACTTAGGTACACATAATTAAACTTAATTGTAAAATAATGTTATATTCAGATTGATTTTGAGCTTGATTGTAAATTCTAATAACCAATCTGAATATAACATTATTTTACAATTAAGTTTAAAAGTAGAAAAAAAGCTACTAAGGTCATGCATATTTTCGCTTTTTATATAATAAAATGAATTTGATTTATTGTTGACTAGTTTCAAATTTGACTTTTGTTAGCTAATTGGGAAGCTCAATTTTGCCACGTGATGAAATTGAGTTTTCTTTATTGATATAATTTGGATTTTTTTCAAAGTATCACATTTTCAAATTTACGTTTTATGTTATTATATAAAAGTGATACAATTATTTTTAATTTTCGCACTTTAACTTTACCATTTGAATTTATATGAATTCTAATTTTGCTCACAATATTAACTCTAGTATTCCGTAATACGGAAGCAATGAAAACATTACTGTAATATTTACAAAAAAGTGATACATTTATTTTTAATTTTCGGACTTTAACTTTACCATTTGAATTTATATGAACTATGATTTTGCTCACAATATTAATTTTATCATACCGTAATGCGAAAGAAACAAAACATTACTGTAATATATATGCATTCATGTACCACAAATTACTGCTCATAAACAAAACATACTCGCTCCGTTCCAAAAAAAAGTGTAGACCTTACTACTTATGTTTGTCCTAAATAAGTGTCCAGTTTTATATATGGAGAGTAATTATGACTGATTTTTATACTTTACCCTTCTAATCAAAACTTGCATTAATTATTCTTTTTTTATTAATATGAGGGTAAAAATGACTTTTATCAATCAAAACTATCATTACACAAATCATAATTTCTCAATTTTTTTTTAAAACGGAGTATATACTAAATAAAATGGACGGATAACTTTCTCTCCACTAAATGCACTCAGGGCTTGTTTGTTAATTTTTTTATTAAGTCATGTTTAATTAAGAGATGACTTAATGCAGACAACTTCAGTTTTATTACTTAATATTTTCAGTCATCTTTCTCTATTAAGTCACAAACAAACAGATTTCATATGACTTAATTAATTCAGTTTTTTTCATATTAAGTCTATATCAAACACCCCCTCAGAGATTTCAAAAATACAAACTTAACGACACAAAAATAAAAGCCTGTTCTACAAGCCAGTTAAGCACAATAACTTATTCAGTAATTAAAAAATTAAGTAATATAAAACACAAGCGCATTGTACAAAACAATATAACACAAGATAAATATCGTAACATTTTTAGACAAAGGCCAACACCCATTAAATGGCCAAAATTTGTCATTAAAAATAGATCAATGTTTAAAACTAAATCTATAGTACTTTATAAAACATTTGAGACTTTCTATAAAATGATGTCTTAAAATTTGAAGACAAAAAATATTACTATAAAAGAAAATTTAGAAAATTAATGTAAAATTTAAAAATTTAAGTCTTATTTAAACCATATAGTAACCCCCTCCAATAATGATATATTTTAATAGAATTGTTTATAAGAAAAGCTCGTTAAACTTATAACCACCAATTTAATACTAAAATTTGAAAAATAAAAGTGTTAACTATTTACACTATTATTTGTTTAGACGTTCTACTTTTAAAAAACATATATCTACTACGTTATAAAGTATTTGAGACATGCTAAATAAGAAATGTTCATTTGCTCGCCAAAAATAGTCACAGGGTACCCGCCGCCGTATTGCGCGAGTAGCCTTATAGTAAATTAAACGAGTGCTGACAACAACACGTTTGATAAAAAAATATGCCGCTTCCAGTCAAAACGGATGGACCATAACCGTTTTTCAAATGTTTGTCAAACGTTTCCATATAGGAAAGTGATGTTGAAAAAAAAATGAGATTTTGGTCATCCGATTGAATGATGGTCGCTGCTATTATTAGTCTTTAAAAAATAAATGACATTCTAGACAAATACTCCCTCCGGCCCATATTTATTGTCCTGTTTTGATTTTTGCAGTTTTTCATTGTCAATTTTGACCTTAAATATTTTTTGTTTGTGTTATATAATAATTGATGAAAATTATACCAAATAAAATACATTTAAAACCCAATCCATTCATATGTTTTGCATCAAGTATTATATAACACAAAAATAAATAGTTAAGGTCAAAGTTGAAAAAGAAAGACTACAAAAAGTCAAACCGGACAATTAATATGGGACAGTGGGAGTAATAGGTAAGATAGATAAAGTTGAAGCTATGAAACTAATAATATTTCTAGGAGCGACGGTTGTATAATTTTTTTTTTTTGAAAGGTGAATTTCATTTGAAACTTCGTGTCGCGATTCGACAGCGGAAGGTCTAGCTTACGTTGTCTTAACCGGGCCCGCGCTAGAGAGCTCCCTCGAAGTAGGAATGCCTATTCAAATACCCGATGGGGGGGAACCCCTACTAATCCGCCCGAAGGCACGACGATTAATAGGGGTAAACCCTGCCCCCTCAGACTTGAACCTGGGTATACCCAAGCCAAGCCCTCATAGAGGGACTTCCTAATATCTCAAAGTTGAAAATGGTGGGATTTGAACTTGAGACCTAAAGGTCACCAAGGGAAGTCCCAACCACTAGACCAACTCATCATTGATAGCGACGGTTGTATATGATACTCACAAATAAACCCTAGGTTTTAGAGAGTAATGAACTTATTAGGTTCTTTTGAATTTATTCAACAAAACGTAAATAAAAATTGCAATACGTACAACATAAAGTATGTATTTCAATTTCATATATAATTAACGAGCATGGAAGCCCGCGCGTTGCGGCGGGGTGTTTTGCTAAAGAAGTACTTTAAGTTGCGGTTAGTAAGTGTTGAAAACCGGAAATGGTAAATCTCAATTTGAATCAATGTTCGCCGCATTTTTGCAAGTATATAGTAACTCATATAGAGTTAATAGAACACTATACAGGGTATTAATAGTAAAAGTCGTTATCAGTTTCATTAACAGATTTGCACAAACACATGTTGCGTAGAAATTTAATCTGTCTAGTATTAATGTTCATCTCTTGCAAATCGTTTTCCTCGTACCACACTATCTTTAAACATATTTTTTTTAGCTGTTCTAATCTGTGAAAGAATAATGGGACAACCGAGTTATGCGCCAATCTGATATCAACATAAAAAGAAATCAGTATATACGTGCAAGTAATGTTGACAACATTGACTTCATTTCCCATGTCTTCAGTCTGCAAATTTACCAAAAGTACTCGATTATATCATATGATTAAAAGCCTATGGACACAACAACACATTCTGGTATGGTGTAATATGCAACTTGTTCATTGATACCCAAAGGTGTGTGAATGTAAACTATAGGTTGCAAATAGGTCATTTATGCGTTTGCAGCTTTCTTGTATCTCAACCTGTATTTCTTATATACATATAACATTTATAACTGATGTGCGTGCATGCTATCATCTATGGTGTTATGAGCGTCTATCATTTCACTATGGGTTATTTAGTTGTTGCAACCAACAATTTACCACACCTCAATTTCAATACCCAAATTTCGATCTAACCAAAGTCTTTAAAAAAAATGATCATATCAAATTCATATTTTTAAGTAAAAATGGAAACGAAAAACAGAAAGAAACTTATACCTTGGTCAAAAGTTGATGATTGTCTGATGTGAATCACAAAAAATTCAGAGTCTGCTAAGGCACCAACCTAATTAAACATAAATCATTTGGATCTTGAGTCTCTATTTTCTTGCTTTATTGTCTGAGAAGCACAAAAAAAAAAAAAAAAAAAGAAAATATATATATATATATATATATATATATATATATATATATATATATATATATATATATATATATATATATATATATATATATAGAGATGAGATATTATGAGAAGGGGTCTTAAAATGAGAAGGGTGGGAAGGATTGTGGGAGTGACATGTGTCACTTTGCCACATCATCATTCCGCCAAAATTTTTACTGCATCGTGATGCAGTAAAAATTTTGGCGGGAATTTTTTTTTTGCCAAAAAAAAAATTTTTTTTGGGGCAAAAATTTTTTTTTCCCGCCAAAATTTTTACTGCATCGTGATGCAGTAACCGTAATGAAGTAAAAAAATATACTGCATCGTGATGCAGTAACCGTAATGCAGTAAAAATTTTGGCGGGAAAAAAAAAATTTTTGCCCAAAAAAAAATTTTTTTTTTGGCGGGAAATTTTTTTTTTTCCCGCCAAATTTTTTACTGCATCACGATGCAGTAACCGTGATGCGGCATGATGATGTGGCATGGGATGACACATGTCACTCCCACAATCCTTCCTACCCTTCTCATTTTAAGCCCCTTCTCATTGTATCCCTACCCTATATATATATATATATATATATATATATATATATATATATATATATATATATATATATAAGAAAAACCCCAAATTTAAAAAAATAATAATAGTAAAATAAAAAATAGAAAAAAAAAAAAAATAAATAATAATAAAAACCTAATTTTACCTTGTTTATGTTTCTTTGATTTGTGGGTCTGTGGAGGAACCGGATATGGGCATAAAAATGGTCCTGCATACAGATTCAATATCATATCACTATTACCAAAGAAAGTTAGAATTCATAAACATTATAATAGCAAAAAAGAGAAAAGTAACATTTGATGATTGAGATCTTTAAAAACTAAATAAATATAGTTTTCTGTCATCTTGGATCCAATAAGTGTTGATGCAGCAAAATGACACAAAGATTTGTAAAGGCGAATAAAATCATACCAGATGCTTATACCAAGGTCTTCGAGAGAGCCCTTCCCTATCTGTAAGTGCTCATTCTGCCATCATCAGTCTGTTATTCATTTCTCTCAGTTTCCATGGTTGATCCTTCCACATGAATGCCCAGCCTTTTTCTTTTATTTCCTGGAATCCGAGTTTTTTTTTTTAAGTCCTATATATTGTAAAGCAAGCTTACATTATAGAAGATTGTCAGTAGAAACTGCTACCTTGATCTCATTATTTATTTGTAGGGCCGTTTTTTTCATTTTGTCAATAGATTTGAAGAAGGGAATGAGGCTTATGCTTTTATTTGATAATTCGGTGTCCAATTCTTCTGCACCTTTTTGTATCAATAATTAAATATAATGAGATGCATCGATGTGATTCCAACTGTTACCAAGTATTTATGTAAAACTGTTTAACATAGTTGCCTCAGACCTATAAACATACCTGAATCTCGTATACATATAATTCATAATTGAATGGAAGTATTTCTTCATCTGCTAGCTGAAGAACTACTAAACCCCAAATGCTTGCCAATGTTGTTAAAATTTTCGGAAGTTATAACTCAAGAATTTTAAGTTTTTTTAAGAACATTTGTATATATATACCTGCTGCATGCCTACGAAACATCGGGTCCCCAAAGTTCTTCATCCAAATGAAGTCATCATACATTGAGTGGTAGACTGGGTATCCTGCAAAAAAGTTTCCAGTTAGTTTAGCTGCAAACTATATAGAATCGAGTGTATGGTGTTCATGAATGTTATACTCATAGGTTGAGCAGAATTCAATGACGAAAGGGTTAAATATGTACTTTCAAACTCTTTTGTTGTACAGGATAGTTGTAAGAAGTTAGAACTACTGGGGTTTATGGGGCTGAATGTAAATCAACATAAAATTTGCATAAAATGATCAAGTAACTTACCGTTTCCAAAAGATATATCTGTTGCTGGAACACCCTTTGTTTATGCTCGAAGACACAAACATATTTATTACTGCAAGCAGTCTCGTTGAGGAGATTGCTAGTGTAAGCAATCTCGTTTGTTTTGATTGATGACAAACATATAACTTGATACATAACGTAAAATGTACAAGTTACTTGTAATCATATCTTGTCTCAACATACATTCAACACCTCTCAAGTCCTCGTATGATACAACACAGGTTCGTACATGTTTGTTATGTAGCATTATGATCAAACCCTTAACAAACCATTTAGAATGTTTAAAATACGGTTAGGTAATTAAGTATTTTAAAAAGGCTAATCATTCTACTTAGAACCTTATTTTACATGGTCACTAGGATACATGTTACATACATATACACATTACAAAGTTCACTAGGAATAACATATACAAGTTTACATGTTTATTTCTTAAAATGGAAACTTTATTAGTTAAATAATACCATGACATCATGGCATACATCACAAGTGAAATCTTTGTAAGATTGTGTAATATTTTGTTTAGATACACAAGTTAGATAGTTGACATTTGTGGATCTTGGAAGATTTGGCTAGATATGCAAGATTTGGAAAGATACACTAAAATCTCTTAGCTATCTCTTAACTGTCATACCCGCGGAACCAAACGATAACAAGCACGGATCCCTTTTATGGGATCCGCCGGGCAAAAGTATTGTTGGCTATAAACACCAACCCATTGTTTGCCCATAGACTCATGCCATTAGAAAACATGGTAGTCCATAGTTTTGCCCATAGTTTTCATGCCACTAGAAACCATGTTAGTCCATGGTTTTGCCCATAGTTTACATGCCATGTTTTACTATAAATAGTAGTTAGTTTTGCCCATTGAATCATCCAACTTAGAACACACATTCCCTCACTCATTTCACACACTTAGATCAGTAGCTAAACATGTAGATTCATACATTAATCACCTCATTACATAATGATCATAATGTTACTAACTTTCATTATGTTGTAAGCATACACTTGTTATGATCCTGTGAAGCAAGCTCAAGATCACAAGTCATCATCCATAGCATACTTACTAATCCACCATGAAGATGCATATATGAAGATCCATCACAACAAGTTTAGGGAGCTTGTGATCTTCATACATTGAAGGCTTCCGATCAATGGAAGTTCATATAGTGTAGGCATTCATATCCATGATATACTTATGTCATGGATCATTGTTGTAACCATCATTGTATCATTTAGATCAGTAGAGTGAGGTTAGTATTTTAGTCCTTAAAATACAAAGAGTGTTGGGAGTGGTTGTACCCTTGTAAAGAACTCGACATCTAGCTTAGTGTCGGTAATTGTATAAGCGACGATAGGAGTGGTTGTACCCTTGTAAAGAACCCGGTGTTTAGCTTAGTACCGGAAAAGGAAGTAAGCGACGTGTAAAGGTTTTCTCCGCCTAAGAAAGGGAGCTTGTTGATCTAGTGAAGTAACTCTCGAGTTGGGTACTCGGGGAGTGGAGTAGGGCGGAGAGGAGCTCCGTGACCGAACCACTATAAATCATCGTGTTCGGTTTGCGCTTTCTTTTACTTATCTCTTTACTTTTATATTTGCATTATGTGATTGCTTGTGTTGTAATTATGTGATAATACTTGTGTGACAACTTGGTAGACATAAACTACAACAGACAGTGTTCATATTAGAACTAGCCGAATTGGAAATTTGATACAACAAGTTTTAAGTTTTAAAACGGTAAACGTATTCACCCCCCCCCCCTCTACGTTTTCACAATTGGTATCAGAGCGGGTTGGCTCTCATTTTTAAAACAAATGGTTTTTAAAATAGAGTAAGATCCATGTATCAAATTGCCTCTGAAGCAGAACATAATATGAAAAATGTTTCGCTAAGTATACTTTGAAATTTTGTTGTTAAATATCACTTTGTATACAAGCTTGAAGGTGTTCTTGAAAAATAAAAGAAAAATATTTCTCAAAAGAATTTGTAAGTGTCAAATTATGTGCTCAGAACTAATTTACGAAAAATACTATTTTGAAGGGAGTGTTTGGAATAAACATTAAGTTAATTGAAAAATCACCTCCGTAATATTTAGATAAGTCACATAGGTAGAAATGTTGTTAATATTTGTAATATATGCCTAAGATTAAGTGTAGCAAGTCCCACACACTTTCGCTATGTCAAAATATGAGTTTAGGATAATCTGTCACAAGTCTCGGCGGATCCAAATCACATAAAGGGCGGATCCCTCTAAAAGGATCCGTCAGATCCGTCGGTGCAGTACTCAGTTTTTGTCAAATTTCAAAAATTCATAACTAATTAACCGTAAGTCCGTAGGAGTCGCGCCACCTATCATTTTGAAGGGAATTAAGTCTATTTTCATTTAAAAATAGTCTCATGGCCTAGATCTAAATTGAAGTAGGTAAAACAAATCAAATACTATAACCTGTTCAAAATGTTAAGTTTTATTTTGACACAGTAAGTTAAACTTTTGAGTCGAGCAATGTAAATTGGTATCCTTTGCTCATAAATATGATTTCTTTTGAAACTAAAGAATTTGGTAATATAAAGGAAACAAATTAAGCTTGGCATACATCGTCATATTTAAACGCAAAGTGACAAAAAGTATACTTTCATCTATGCTATGCTATGTGGCTAACTGTTCTATATTATTTGCATATATGTGATATGCTTGTTGATAAGTGTGATTGTACTTGTTTATTTGTAATACATAAGTGTCTTGCCATGATACTTTCTTGCTTGTTTATCAATTGCTTGTTTTATGCATAATAGAACATTTGCTAGATATTGTGTAATACATTGATAAACTGTGTCTGTTCTACTTTTAGACTTAGATACTATTGTTTGATTATATTATGTGAAAACCTTGCATAACTTACTTAGAAATATGTACTAAGTGAAATGTCTTGAAAAGTATTGACTTGCACAAACTCTCACTTAATTGCTCAAGTGTTATAATGAGTAAACATGTAGTATCTTTGAAAAAGAGTGTTTGGTACAAACAATTTGAAACAATGATGTGTTGAGTTGTTATGCCTTTAGGATATTATCTTGTTGTTAAACCTTCATGTGAACTAACCATATCATGCAGGACGATAACACTTTGATGTTATCAAGTTTCCGGGTTTAAGCCACTGTTTGGCTTAACTCTCATTTAAGGTAAGTTAATATGATCGGATTAAACTATGTGTGTATGTGTGTTAGAATAAAAATTATTAGTAGTTTTGCATTACATATTAGCTAATAGATATGTTCCAGGAGAATTTTCGGGTCTTGGTCGAAAAACGCGAATTTTGCATATCTCTCTGTTTGTTATTAGTACTCTTGTTCAACGGATCCGACGGATCCCTCATTTTGGATCCGTCAAGAGTTAGCTTTGGATCCGCCAGTCCAGAACCCACGGATTACACGGCTCCCAAACTTTGGCTCCGCCTTTGTTGTCGATTGGATCCGTGGTGTCAACAGTAACTGTTTCAAAATTCCCGACTAGTTCCGATCCTTAGATTATTGATTCTAATTCTTGGGATTCTTATCTCTAATGTTCACTCAAATTAGGATTAGGACATCTCACCAAACACCAAATAGGATAATCATATCTAATCACAGTTTCAAATTTCATGAAAATGCTCCAAGGTACCTTTTCGGTAAACCACTGAGTATTTGTGATCATTACACACTGCATCCTCCCATCCTTTACTCATTCACTAGCTTGATTTGTAAATTGACAACTTCCAAACTAATCCAAACTCACTGTTTGCAAATATATCATAGATTACAAACCCAACTCATGACTGTGGATACTGTCCAGTTTCCACATATGTTGCCTTACTTGGTTAACATGTCATTCTTCAAGACGATTAAGATTTACATCGAGTCATAACTCACACTTAGGTTATAGATGAATTATCAAGTCTTATCTCAATAAAGTAGGATTGACAACTTAAGTATTTCATCCGAAATATTCAAGTAAATTTGACTTAAGATTGTAGTCATTAAAAGTCATATCCAAAATGATCTACTCCCAAGTATTTTAACAACGTATGTTAAAACACTTATCCTATCACCTAAAGTACTCTTGTACTTTCATCATTATCACAGCACACTCACTTCTGTGATATATCCTAGACCTTAAGCTTTAGATCACATCACACGCTAGTAATACCAACCAATGGATCATAAGAGTCAGTCTTCATCCTCGTTGTCCATAAGAATCAATCTTCATCACCTTCAGCCCCTAGGTTTCACAAACATAACCAAACACTTCATCCGCTAGTGAACCACAAGAATTAGTATCCATTCTTGTAATCTTCAACATTCATGAAACCCAAAAGTTCAACAAACTCCTTCATCACCATAATTCACGCCATTGAGTGCATTGCTCAAAAAGCCCTTAGTCCAACACTCATACCAAATCAAATGCAAGTTGAATCAACTCATCAATACCTTGCCACCTATAGAATTAGAACTTCACCATCAAATGAGCATAATGCTCACATTCATTAAGTAGTACCACAAGTCATCAAAGTATTGGTAATACTTTGTTTCATTAAATCTTGAATCAACATTGTAACAACTTATGTTATAATGAAATCTCAAAGCCAATCTCATACATCCCAAATAACAATCTTGAGGAGTATACAAAAGAAACTCAAGTAAGTTTATCTTGTCATCATCTAGTTATCATAATATTGAAACCTAGTTTATTTAGGATAAGTCTATCCAATTCAAATACTTTGTGTTCATATCTTCATTTAGGAAAACATGATGTTTCGGAAAAACATTATGTGTTTATTTTTCATCTTGTTAAAAAGGATAATGTATATCCTATGCATCATTATTTTCTTGCAACATGAGCGGTTATGTTACAAGAGATTTCATTACACCACATTGGGCAAATAATCTTAAAACAAACATCCACTAGTTCTATGAACTATCTTCCTTATTGAGCACTAGTTAAATCTTACTTGTTGAAAGATACCATACGTATCTATTTCCTTTTAAGCGTACATTAAACCTTGGTCAAACCTTGTGCATATTCACATCTCTGGAGCATACACAAGACCTATTAAAGTTGGTAACTTTATTTAGATTCTTGTTCCAAAGAACTTTCTTCAGAACTTTCATGACATATCCCGTTACCACACACAAACACATGTCTTGATCTTAGATCACTTGCATAACTCATACTTAAACTCAACTTAAAGGATGTCACCCTTTAGATCATTCAATCTTAGATTCCAAACACAATGATTAAAATCTGTTGACACATATTTACGTATATAACATGACTAGTTTTAATAGAAATAGTTGAGTCTCATTAAGTCATGTATTGGTAAATTATCTTGTCTTAGGAATAATTAATAAAATCACTTGCATTACATATACATGTATTGATTACATGATATTTGTTTGATATCTTAATGTTATAATAATTATTTGATTGATTGTCAAATGTGTAAACCTTAAAAAGGTTTTTGTCTGCATGATTATATGCTTCATGTTAACATGATTTAAATAATATGTTCATTCTTTCGTTATATGATATTTCGCAAGATTAATGTATTACTTGTTAACTCATGATATGTCATTCTTATATGATATTTCTATATTTGAAAGCTCGTGTCTTTTGTTGACATTCGTTGAGTCTTTTTCATAGGATAGTCTAAATAATGCATGTTTCTAAAATGTAGGAATTGTTTGCATGAACTTGTCGTTTCATTACTTTTGTGACCACGTCACACTATTTGTTTGCCATGTGTGCACCTATATGTCTAAGTGCTTTTTGGTATGATAAACACTTAGAAGTTGTTTTATTAATCACATAGATCATTGTGTTAATTAATGGGTAAGTATGCTTAAGTGACTAAGCCTAACTTAAAAACAATTTCACAATGTAGTATCTAAAACAATGCTATCTTGCAATATGATTATTTGTCTTTATGCTATGTGGTATCTTTGTGTCTAGTAGTAGATTATTTGTTTTTATAAGATGTTGTCATATGATATTCACATCTTTTGTCATTAAGACTTTTGTCTTGTAGGCTGATAACAAACTATTTGTTATTTCTCTTTGTTATGCTTATTTTGCATAATTGTTATCTCATTATTGCTACTTAGATTAGTAATATGTTTATGGGATCCATTTTCTTGCATATAGCCTTAAAAGCTAATAGGATTAAGTTTTAGAGGTTTGAAATTTGTGTTTGGATATCTTTCAATATACCTCTCTCCAAATCGTATTGTTGCTTCCGCTCACCTAACATTATCTTCATCATCTTTTAGTTAAAACAATATATCTCCCATAAGGAAAACCACATGCCTCATCGTGCGATCATCTCGCATTGATAGAGAAGAGCTACATAACTTCACGGATGAATTTCTTTGTATGCTAACCAATATCCACTAAAACATTGCTAAGCTCATCGCTTTCATTAATCTGCAACATCCTAAACACTTTACCTTCATTCTTCATTTAATGCATCATAGATTATGTTGAATGTCCACCAATTAAGGAGGAGAGAAATTCATTCACATAATTGTCTTTTCATTAAATAACATGTACTCATGTTTCTTACATTCCCAAATACCGACAAGTAGGTTCAAATCACTTAGTTAAATCAGTTCACAAAATCACAAAGTGTTTCTAACCTTATTAGCTCAACATCACAGCTCTGCACCAATATCTCATTAAAAGAAAAACACATCATGTGTTTGAAAAACCTCTTAAATGAGATACATTAAGTCTCCTTAGAATTTGACTAGGATTAGTGAAACCAAATTAGTAGTTATAAGTGAATAGACCTTAGCATGAACCTTCGTTTGATCAAAAACGACAAAACATGACCTAATCGATGTTGGTCCCACGGAACCCTTCGATAAGAAGGACGGAACCAAAATTTTGGTTCCGCCAAATCTGCGGGTACCTGATCAGCTTTTAACCATTCAGAAACCAAACAACTTTAGGTAATCAACGAATCTAGGATTTTCATCTTAATCTCACAACTTAATTGTCTAGAACATCTTCAGTGTCTAGAACACCATCATAGGATCTCATCCTTTTTCATTCTTGTTACATATCAAGCATGTCATTGTCAGTGCAAACAGAACCATCATTCTCAACATGTTAGTCCAACCAACACTCTCGTCATATGATGTCATTCTCATCCACATATAGGTATCTAGTATTTCCAATTGTTACATATGGAATCTCTATTCCTAAGTGATCATTGTCTTCACTTCCTCTCATTCTCATTCAAACATTTACTATGACACGATTCATCTTTGGTAGATGATAATATCATAACCGTAACCGTCTTCAAATACTCTTATATCATTTGCTATACATTAGAGTTTCTGAATTCATTGCATTCATTATAATCACCACCATCCATCACTTTTTTCACTAATCATCAATCCCATGGATTAGCGAAAAACCTACTTACATCAACCTTTAGTCATCCATTAAGTTATCATTCACTTGTAAACCAACATCATATTAACACCACTCACTTTAAGCTTTTTAACTTCACTTCATATCCTCCTCATAGGCATTGTTTTGTAGGATTTTATCATATGATATTGCTGCATCATATTTTTATTTGATTAGACAATCACAATTGGTATGTTGCTTGTGATTAGATTATTGATATGTTGCATAATATTTTTCTTTGAGATAAAATATATTGCACTAACCATTTCATTGTAGGTTCATCATCATATACGCTCGATCGTATATAGCTTACTCATCATAGGATAAAGTTTGCTTCGATTACTATTCTTTTTTTTATAGGTGCTTCTTGACAATCTCAAACCAGGAGGATTATCAGTCTAGCACTCATATTGCATCGTCTATACACATTGGTCGTATATGACTTAAAACATAGCTTCTAGTGCACTAATCTTTTGTTTTGTAGGTTCATCTTGACGCCCTAGAGCAAGGGGGAGCTTTCGTCAAGCATTTTTAGGATGCATCATATACACGCATTGGTGTATATCACATACTTGTCCAAGGACAAATATTGTTTTATACTAACCTTTATTTTGTAGGATTCTTCATCCTTGAATCATATACGTCGGTACCCTAGCAACGGGGAGTATAGATCGAGGGGGAGTATATCATATACTAACTCATCATTTTTAGCATTTCTCATCCTTGAACCGTATACGTTGGTACTCTAGCAATGAGGAGTATACATCTAGGGGGAGCATATCATAGTCTAACTATTTATTTTGTAGGATCATACATCATATCCTTGTCACTCCATTTAGGGGGAGTACAAATCAAGGGGGAGCTTTAAAGTTCTCAAAATCACATTCCGCTACGCATATCTTCTTTTATATTTCGACAAAAAGGAGGAGATAGGTCAACACAGTCCAACATAGCTTACCCTCGTGTATCATTGGGTGTTTGCTTTTCATTCATCATGCATTTTTCATATATATTCTTTTTATTGCACACCACTAACCTTGATGTAGGTTAAGAGTCTTAATTTGATCCATGGATCCGCTTACAACCTAGGAGACGCAACAACCATAGGAGATTGGAGTAGTCTATTTAACTTCACTAGGGATGATGCAAGCTCGCCATTTCGGGGAGAAATTAAGTTAACTCCAAGGACACACCCTTTTTGCTTCGACAAAAGGGGGAGAAAGGTGTAAACGGAGAAAGTGAGTAATTACGGACACAAGGAGAAAAGGGAGAAAGGTGTAAACGGAGAAACGGACACAAGAATAAAGTAAGTAATTATGGACACAAGTAACTTTTTGCATTTTACTTTCTATCACGTTTACATATTTTGTCATCATCAAAAAGGGGGAGATTGTTAGTGCAAGCAGTCTCGTTGAGGAGATTGCTAGTGTAAGCAATCTCGTTTGTTTTGATTGATGACAAACATATAACTTGATACATAACGTAAAATGTACAAGTTACTTGTAATCATATCTTGTCTCAACATACATTCAACACCTCTCAAGTCCTCGTATGATACAACACAGGTTCGTACATGTTTGTTATGTAGCATTATGATCAAACCCTTAACAAACCATTTAGAATGTTTAAAATACGGTTAGGTAATTAAGTATTTTAAAAAGGCTAATCATTCTACTTAGAACCTTATTTTACATGATCACTAGGATACATGTTACATACATATACACATTACAAAGTTCACTAGGAATAACATATACAAGTTTACATGTTTATTTCTTAAAATGGAAACTTTATTAGTTAAATAATACCATGACATCATGGCATACATCACAAGTGAAATCTTTGTAAGATTGTGTAATATTTTGTTTAGATACACAAGTTAGATAGTTGACATTTGTGGATCTTGGAAGATTTGGCTAGATATGCAAGATTTGGAAAGATACACTAAAATCTCTTAGCTATCTCTTAACTGTCATACCCGCGGAACCAAACGATAACAAGCACGGATCCCTTTTATGGGATCCGCCGGGCAAAAGTATTGTTGGCTATAAACACCAACCCATTGTTTGCCCATAAACTCATGCCATTAGAAAACATGGTAGTCCATAGTTTTGCCCATAGTTTTCATGCCACTAGAAACCATGTTAGTCCATGGTTTTGCCCATAGCTTACATGCCATGTTTTACTATAAATAGTAGTTAGTTTTGCCCATTGAATCATCCAACTTAGAACACACATTCCCTCACTCATTTCACACACTTAGATCAGTAGCTAAACATGTAGATTCATACATTAATCACCTCATTACATAATGATCATAATGTTACTAACTTTCATTATGTTGTAAGCATACACTTGTTATGATCCTGTGAAGCAAGCTCAAGATCACAAGTCATCATCCATAGCATACTTACTAATCCACCATGAAGATGCATATATGAAGATCCATCACAACAAGTTTGGGAAGCTTGTGATCTTCATACATTGAAGGCTTCCGATCAATGGAAGTTCATATAGTGTAGGCATTCATATCCATGATATACTTATGTCATGGATCATTGTTGTAACCATCATTGTATCATTTAGATTAGTAGAGTGAGGTTAGTATTTTAGTCCTTAAAATACAAAGAGTGTTGGGAGTGGTTGTACCCTTGTAAAGAACTCGACATCTAGCTTAGTGTCGGTAATTGTATAAGCGACGATGGGAGTGGTTGTACCCTTGTAAAGAACCCGGTGTTTAGCTTAGTACCGGAAAAGGAAGTAAGCGACGTGTAAAGGTTTTCTCCGCCTAAGAAAGGGAGCTTGTTGATCTAGTGAAGTAACTCTCGAGTTGGGTACTCGGGGAGTGGAGTAGGGCGGAGAGGAGCTCCGTGACCGAACCACTATAAATCATCGTGTTCGGTTTGCGCTTTCTTTTACTTATCTCTTTACTTTTATATTTGCATTATGTGATTGCTTGTGTTGTAATTATGTGATAATACTTGTGTGACAACTTGGTAGACATAAACTACAACAGACAGTGTTCATATTAGAACTAGCCGAATTAGAAATTTGATACAACAAGTTTTAAGTTTTAAAACGGTAAACGTATTCACTTCCCCTCTACGTTTTCACAAACATATTTACATTACTCAAGGGAGATGGGTGATGATGCCTACACACAAATAAAGTATGGTTCAATAATTGAATGTTGGTGGAGCACCAAAAAATTGTCAACCCCATAATCAAAATCAAACGTAGTACAAAATCAGAATTTGTCAATTGAGTTGACAATTTTGGCGCTCCACCAACATTTTGGTGCTCCACCACATACTGACAGAGAATATTTGTATTAATTTTCCTGCTCTTGATGTTAGCTATGTGTGTGTCTCTACATTTATGCCACCCAAAGAAATTTCTGTATATCTACGAAAACATAAATTTTGCTAGATCCAAATCAACGTTTGCTGTTTGGAAAAGTGTCCCAAAATATTTTTGGGAAGAAGTTGGTTTAATTGAAACTCGTCTCATTGATATGCTAACTTCTAGAGGTTCCTTCCTATATAGTTTTTTTATTCAGCGCTTCAAAAGGGGATTTAAGTTTTATAGCAACAAAATAGACAGAAAAGTCGGGTAACCCAAACTAACCTGATTGCTCCCAAACGGTCAACTTATATCGACCAAGGATGTTGGTCAACGAGAGTCAAACAATCTAGGGCACAATGCAATTATCCAAGGAGTTAGTGTATCCCCGGGTCGTTAAGTCCCAACGAGGTGTGTAAACTGAAATAAAACGAATCTGTGATCGGGTGAAATTGAACAGAAAAGGGTTTTGAGTGATTTACACTAAGGAATAAAAGAAAATAGCTTAAATAAGCTAATAGAACAAGTATGCGAAAGCAAAATACTTAGAAACGTCTAAAATCTAAAAACGCGTACGTTTAATTTAAATTTATGTAAACGTACAAAATAAAACGTGAATTCTGTCCAACATAAATCCCACGGATGTGAAAATTATATTTTTAGAATCCTAATAATAAAATAAAATTATTGGAAAATTAAAATTATTTTTATGACTATTTATTTAATTATTATTAATTAAAAACTATTTTTAACTATTTAATAATACCCTAAAATATAAGAAAATATGAAATGAAGCTAGAAAAGTGAAATTATGACTTAGAAAAATCTAAAATATTATAAAACTTATTTTAAAACCAAAAATATATTTATTACACTTTTTATCTAATTATTATTAATTAATTATTATTTAATAATTACTTAAACTATTTTAAATTATAGTAAATACTAAATAAACAAAGAAAAATCTGAAACTTTTTCTATAAATATTGGGTAAACACCATAAAATAACAACCTACTTTCTCCAATTTACCGAGTTGAAACACTTACTTTTTTATCAACATTTAAACCAACCAAACTTATTTTCTTTGTCCTAATATCAACAATTTACCTTTTTGCTTTTCCACGTAATATTTTTATTTTTTTTAATTGTTGATAATTTCCACCTGTCTTAACCCGTCTGCTTACATGGCTGTTAATATACCCGAAATACTAACCCGTTTCAAACCCGACTAATTTACCCTATTATAACCCGTTTTTAACCAAAAGCCCCAAATCAAAAACGCAAATCCCCAATTCATAAACCCTAATTTCTAATCCAATTGCAAGATGTCATCAAATGAGTGCAAATGCAAGCTTCCTCTCATGTCTCTCACATCTTGGACCCCTTCAAACCCTGCAAGACGTTTCGTTTGTTGCCCTAACAGATATGTAAGTTGCTCGAATCTTCATTATTTAACTCTTTTATGCTAACCTTATATATTGTTATTTGCAGAAAATAGGGGTAAAGAATTGTACAAAATGGGATTGGTGTGATCCTGAGTTAGACAATGAATGGTACAAAGGTCACTTGTATGAGATGTACAGGGCTTTGACTCCATACCAAAGGGTACACGTACAAAATGAAGTAACAAGCCAAGAGAAACTTGTTGTCCTTGCTATTGAAATGGAGCAACTTAAGGTTCAAATGAAGAAAAGTAAAAAAAGTTGTTTAATTTGGAAGTCAATTGTTATCATCTTTGTATTGGCTTGGTTTGTGTTTTAATGTAATAGGCTAAGGTTAGTTGACAGTTGGTGTATTTTGGCCAATAAATCTTGTGTTTTGGTTGTAGCAGATTAGCTGTAGTAGATCAGTTGGTGTAGATCAGTTGGTGTAGTAGAACAAGTTGGGGCAGTTTGTAATGAAATCTTATGTTTTGTCAATGACACAAATGGTATCATGGCATTTTGGTTGTTCTACACATTTGGTATATTTTGGCATATGGCTAAAAACAGCACAATAACAGGATAAGTGTAATTGCTTTTTGGTTCATTCTAGATGGTAAAGGTATTAAAATAAAGCATTTAAAAAAGATCATAACATAAAAGATAGAATAAGGGACTAAAATACTGCATAATTTGGTTCATTCAAGATGGTCAAAAAGCCACATAAAGGTTCTTTACAAAAGACACCACAAAGCATGTGCCTACATGCTTTTGTCTACACCATTAGTGTCATTGTTTTTTGGTCCACCATTACTGTCCAAAATCAAACCAAACATACATGCAGTTTAAGTTCCTAAATATTCATTACAGACCATTAACACATAGTGATAATCCTAAGCAATAAGCTATTCAGAATCAGATACTCCAAATGCTTTATCAGGAGTAGAACCAGTTCCCACTTGGTCAAACTGAAATGCTTTGCTCATCTGCAGGTTTTTTATTCTTTCAGATCTGCCACGGTTCTTGTGATAAATCCTTTCACCTTTCACATATGCTTTCTGGAGCCACTTGTTCATGTTCCTTTTCTTTTTTGGTGTTTCATTTGGTGATGATGTGGCTGTAACAACTGCTGATGTTGCTTGTGTAACATGTATGACAGACTCTTGGGTTGGATGAGAAGGGTTGTTTGGAAGAAGAAGTTGCTGTGGAATGACTCTGTTATAAGGTTCTTCTTCAATCATGTCTTCTTTTCCATGCTCATGTATCTCTGGTTCTTGTTGACTTACAGGGACTTTTCTATGAACATAAGTCCTAAATAAACCCTTATCACTAAAAAGATTATTTAAAAAAGGATCTTTTGTACTAAAATCCTTAATTACTACATCATCAGCCTCATTCTGAAAGTCCACGTAATCTACTTCCTCACAGTAATCACTAGAATAGCTATCATCACTATCCTCTACATTTTGTTCCTTATCTTCAATCTCAAGTAAGTCTAAAACATCATAATCAACGTGTTCAAGATAAATATCCATCTTATTCCCATTCTCATAACCAGCTTTCAACATTTCAGAAACATCATTATCATTCTTAAGTTCTTTTATACCTAACTTCAATGGGGTATTCGTCTTACAATAATACAACCTATAAAAATAAGTCCTTGGAAATAACCTCTTCAGTATTTCCACAAGGTTTTCATAGGACATACCTTCGAAAGAAATATCTGTCATTTCTTTCATATCACCTTGTGAGTATCTCAAAGGTCCACCAGTAAACAGACCATCGTATCTAACATAAATGGTGAAAACCCCCTTCTTTGATTTCTTCTTCTTTGGTTCACCTGAAAATTAGGGTTTCAAAATAAATTAGGGTTTTACATAATTAATGTTAACAATACAAATCGATCCTTGTATAATGCATACCTTTAGTCATCTCGCTAGTTGTTCAAAACAATTTCATGTAATTGAGATTGTATCGTTGTGAGTAAGAAATTAGGGTTTAGTGAAGAAAATGAGTAAAGTGGGAAATGACGGGGGTAAGTATATTTTGGTGGTAAATAGGGTTGACTATTTAAGCGGGAAACATACGTGGATTTTTTATTTAATGACTAGGATAATAAGACATTTAAATAATACAGGTGTAAAATAAATTAGCTACACGTGGAAAATAATACATCTTTTTGTTGAACTCTGAACAAAATTTGAAAGTTTGATAGGAATCTTCGTTAATAAAAAAGTAAGTGTTTCAACTCGGTAAATTGGAGAAAGTAGGTTGTTATTTTATGGTGTTTACCCATAAATATTAAATAAGTACAGGAACCTAAGAAAAATATAAAAATGAAAAGTGCTTAATGAAAAAGCAGAAAAATAAGCCAAATGGCTTAAATAGAAGCTATCACTTTTTTTTATATTTTGATTTTCTTGATTTTTCTTTTACAAAACTATTTTTAAGCTAATTATAGACAAATTTTACAAAGGAATTAATTTTAGAACTTAAGAAATAAGCCAGATTAAGCTGTCTTATCTCAACAGTTTGCTTTTTAGGATATTTAGTACTAGGATTTTTGAAAATAAGCTATAAGCTAGAAAATAAGCTAAAAGCTATTGGAAAAAGCTAAAAGGTACTGAGGTGACTTTAAATAAGCTAAGGGTTTCAAGAAAAAGCTGGGAAATAAGCTGTAAAGCTCTCAATAAGCTAGTAGTTTGCTTATTTTTCTGTGGTGCAGGGCAAAAACAGCCCACTTTGAGCTGTTAAAAAGCATTGATAAAAAAATCCTAAAAATAAACTAAAAATATGGAGAAGTACACAAGCTAGGGAACTATATGCGTGCCAAATTTTAGCTAATAACTCCTTAAGATGAAGAAATGAAAAATAGACGAAAACTGCTGCAGAATGCAAGTTACGAAAATTTAGACTGTTATGGCTATTTTTGTGCAGACCTTGCGCAAAGGTTCTAGGCTTTTGGGTACTCACTAAATGAACCTAGGGGGACTCAAAAATGCCATGGTTGAGGTCCAAAAGAGCTAATTGCTTATTATGGCTTATCAAGGTCTTCAAATGGCTGAAATTACCACATGTTATGAAAAACTAGTAAATCTATCTATGTGGCTAATTTGAACTCAGAAATGGCTTATAGGGACTATATTATGCATGATCAAATGTGAGCTTATTGCAAATCTACAGTAACAACTTAAATTGACCAAGTGACTTGCTAGTGCCAAACACCCCTTAATAAGGGACTGTTTTGGTTTTTTTTCAAAGGAACAAGCTGATTTTAACTGTTATATTGAATTTAACTGGATAACTAACTTAATCTAACTATATTAAGCAACTTTTAAAACAGAAATAAGCAATATATTAAGCTATACTATATTTGGCTTTTTATGACTTTTTATAGGTTTTTTTTTTTTTTTTTTTAAGGAAAATGAAACAACTGCTATTATAAACTTATAAAACAAATAATTAGAACTTATACATTATAAATAAGCAGAAAATTCAAGAAATAAGCTAAAGATAAGCTATGTAACAGTGAAAGATTAAATAATTCAAATATATAAAAACTGCTTACAACTGACTGAGCTTATGGAACTGAGGAACAAGGAACTAGAACACCCCTAGCTTGTTCACACAAGCTAGAAAACCCAAGAAACCTTCCTGAACAGCTTATTTCCACCCAGAAGCTTATTTTGAGCTTATGTTGACCAACTGTTGACTTTCTGGAAACTTGGTTTTAGAACATCAGGAACCTTCAATACTTCTTCTAGTAACTTCAATAAGCTTATAAAAGCTTATTTGAACACTTAATACAGATTATAACATCAAAAACAAAGAAGAATGATTTTGGCAGGAAATTAAGTTTTAACTGGAAACATGAAATTGATTGATAAAACTTATAAATTACAACTAATTAAACTTGAATAATTGAAAAACAACAAAACCCAGAAAGGTTTTTACATTAAACTATCTAGTCGACATTTAATTAAAAAAACTACACTACTCTAAAATCTACACTAAAAATCTAACACTTGCTTCTGCTTGTTGTGGAGATCTTTATAGTCAAAATATCTTCCCTGAGGACCTCTGATCAATCCCAGCTCTTGAAATGTCTTCAATTAATCCCATACGTCCATTTGTACTTTTTGCGCCAAGTTGATTTGAGCAGTATTTAGCAATTAAGGATTTTTGGGTGTTTGTGGAGGTGGAGGGGACAAACTGTGAAGTGGGTAGTGAGGTGTAAGGGATAGTAACAGCTGGATAGGTGAGGTGGAAGGGATAATGGCGGTTTTAGCTTGTTTGACTTTCCAGGTTACTGTAGCAGTTTGACTTCTTTTTATTTAATCCTGCTTTGACTTTTCTGTGGTCAAACTTGGGTAATTTTGGATTTTTTGGAATAGAAATGGGTTAAGGGTTTTAGAAAAATGGAATTTTGAATTGCTTAAATTTCAGGGACCAAAATTGCCATTTTCTAAAAGTTCAGGGACCTTTTATGTCATTTTTAAAAGTTGAAGGACCAAAACTGCCATTTCTTTAAAACTTTCATCCAAGGACCAATATTGTAAAAGTTAAATAGCTTAGGGACCTTGAATGATATTTTCCACATTTTTAACACCAGGGACTATTTTTGCCAATTTCTGAAAGTTAAAGGACTGAAATTGACAATTATGCAAACTATGTTCGTTTTTCAACTGTTTTTAATCCTTTTGCACATGAAACACATAAAAACACAATCAAATGATATTTTCTGCATTTTGAAGCATATTTGCATGTTTTTAAATGTTTTTGCAGTCTAAATGTGACAGAAATGATGAGTATTTAGACACTCATCTTAACCCATACTAACCTGTACCAAACAGGGAAAGTTTCAACCTGAATTTATTTTATGCTCGAAGTGCTGTGCAGATTGAACTGAAAAAAAAAATGTGTCAAAATTTGTTGACAGTAAAACTGACTTGAGTTACTGAGTTTTAACATGTTCATACCCAATTATGACAATCAGAAAGATTCACATAAATTAAAAAATCAGATAAAGAAACATACCTTTCTCCTCCATCTCTGAGATTTGCTGCTTCAATTTTCTTCTTCCACTTTGTTGTCATACAAAACCCCACATCAGACCTTCCTAGTAAAACCTGTACATAATATATGCCAAGCACCAGTGTAATCGTCACTGTCTCTTCTAAGCTTCAAAATCAAATTTTGCAAAACAACTGAGAATAATATAATTACCCGTTGTTGCTGTTTGAGAAGAAGCTTCATATTTCTGCATTCATAATTATCACCTCTTTGGCCTGGAATTCCTAAAGTGCCATCACCACATCTGCAGAGTAAAAAAAAAAAAAAAAGTTTCAATTCACTTGAACTTTAAAACGGGAATATAATTTTCATGTACCTATAAGTTATCATGAAGCATAGGGCAAAGGCTTTTTAAGGCCAGAACAGGTATTTAGTTTCTACATCCTCACAACATAAAGCAGTTGTAGATTTCAAGTTTTATAATAAAGGTCATGCAGATGGTCCAGTTACGATCTAACTCAAGGACTACAAATATGAGTTTCGTAGATCAGGTCCATTTGGAGTAGAAATAATTATGTGTATATGGTTGAACTTTATCATAACAAAATACAGCGAACAACCAAAACAGCTCACCCATCTGCTATTGTGACCGCTGTCGCAATGGCTGCACGAATGACCAAAGTTACAATGACATGATGAAATTGCATATCGGCATGAATATTCGGAACACTTTCTGCCTGCAAAAATTAATCGTCCTATTTGAGTATTGACGATTTGATGAAGCGAAAAGTGTACCGCTTTTAGGGGGTCATTTAAGCCCTAAATCGTATTTATTTGATCAAATATTGCCCTAAATCGTTCCTTTTGTCATTTTAGGTACTTTGGAGAAGAAATCTGGAAAAGGAAGCATTTTGGACGTTTTTGAAGCATAAAAGTGAAGAAAACGACGAAGTCTCCAAAGCTGCTGGAAAAGTACACATGACGGCGTCAAGTATTGCTCCTGACGGCGTCATGGCTTGGCAAAAGAGGTGGATATGACAAAATACACGTGACTCGCCAGAGAGTTTTACAATGGAGATCTGACGGCGTCACCCTTTAAGGTGATCAAGGCCATCACGGTTTAAGTTAAAGAGAGACGGCGTCAAGCACATTTCTGACGGCGTCAACCCTTGATAGGCCAGAGCGGATTTTGGAGGATTAAAAAGGGACGGCGTCAGGAAGACCATCCGGGAACCCTAGCCACGGCGAGGTGACGGCGTCACCTCCTACAACGTGACGCCGTCAGCCCCTAAACTCTATATATAGTTTTGCAATTTTTAGTCATGAGTGTGCAACTTTGTGAGGAGAAACCCTAAGACGAATTTTCTGCCATTTTTAAGGGTTTTATACCCTTGGATCTCCCATGTTTAATTAAAGATAAGTAATCATTTAATCATTCAATATGTCTATGTGTTGTTTGATTATATCTTATTCTTGTCTTTTAATTAACATGCTAGGCTAGATTTATCTTGTGTTTGCTTAGATCTAATGAAACCTAACTATTGACTATTGGTTATTAGTGTGTTATTAATTTTATTGGATGATTGTTTATCGATGTTAGGCTTAAGAAAACTGGCTAACCTCCTATACGGTAACTTGCTTGAACGTCTTAAGAAACATGAACCAATGCGTACTAAGGTTTTTATGGTTGTATTTAATGCATGAGCGAATTCTAGTGATCCCATGTTAGGAGCTTCTTAGCCGGCTCGACATAGGAGTGAAGTAGGAGCTTGTAGAGTTGGGGAAGTACGTACGCCACCCCACGATTGGTATTAAGGAATACACCCGTCATCCACGCAATTAATACACACTAATCAACCGGTAAAAGATAGTTAGGGAGTAAGGAAATCTAAGTAAACGCATTTCTCTCCATATAAGTTTCACAACCTTTTCATTTTCAGTCATTTTATTTTATTTGCATTTGTAGTTATTTGGGTTAGTTGACTAGCAACTAATTCCGCCCACTCCTTCAAACCCGAGATTTTACTTGCTTTCCATAAAATATAAAAATACAAAAAAGAATCTTCTCTCACCCTTAGACCTATTAGAGTAGTTTTTCAATCCTAACGACACTATTCCCCTAGAGAACGATCAATCCCCCGGTACTTGCCACTACACTATACTACATCGGTCAGGTACACTGCCTGGTGGGGATTGCAAGCCTCTTGAGATCCCTCGAGAGGTAAAACCTGTTGTAAGGTCGCAAAACTACGCATCACGATTCTACTTACTAAAAGAGACTTAACCATAATCAAATAACCAACTGTCAAACTGCTTATTTCACCATAATTAAAATAGCTTATGTATGATTAATTATCAAGTATGGACCTATTTATTGAAACTTCTTATTTCACTCTCTAACACCCTAAATTGCTTGAAGCATCATGTAAAATCCAAACTTTGAGCTGGTTGTTCCATTTATTAACTTACAGACTTAACATTTTAATTAGCTTAATTTAGCTATATACAGTTGATTTGTGCACAAAGGAGGCACATTTCAATTTGTGGCCTATTGGAACAACTGCTAACCGACATGTGATACCTATTTGCTATTCAATGGTGTTTGGATTTGTGCTTTCAAAGTGACCTATATAAGTAATTAAATGACCATAAACCTGTATACAAAATGTATAATAAACCCTAATACACAACAAATTAGCATTAACTTAATACCATAAAATGACAGGACTGAGTAAATGAACCTGGAAAACAACACGGGCTGATCCAATAAGTGGGTGCTGACCCGATTCAGCAAACATCCCAATCTCCATTTTCGTTAAACAAAGCCTACAAAACAAATCACACAAACGAAACCGTTAGATATGGAATAAAGATAAATGTTTATACTTTTCTAATAACTTGTTTTTGGTATACCGAGGGAAAGGTGAGTGAGAATGATTGAACACGCCTTTAGTTGTTACTCTAACAAATATAATTGCTACATCAAGGTAAGCATCCTTCAAGCGTATAAACCAACCCGAAGCTGTAATAAAAAATGAAAATCCTACAAAAAAAATAAAATAAAATAAAAATAAAAAAACGTAAATTTGAAATCTTACTCGTTGTTTAGTGCGAAATTGAGGTTTTAAAGTAACAATAATCCCCATTCCTCCTCCTCCTGCATAGAAATATCAATAATAACAAACAATATTAGATACAAATTAGGGTTACTACTTACCTGACAATCAGAAATTGCAACAACGAATAAGAATAAGAAAATTAGATCTTCCGGCGAAACTGAGGTTTTAGATAGCGCAAGTGGTCTTAGATAGTGAAGTCAGCAATTAGATTTTCCGGCGAAACTGAGGTTTTAAAGTAACCATAATCCCCATTCGTTGTTGTAATTTGCTAGTCCTTAGATAGTGAAGTCAACAAGTGGTCTTAGATACAAATTAGGGTTACTACTTACCTGACAATTAGAAATTCGTTGTCACAATTTTCTTGAGTTTGCAACTAGATCTTCCGGCTAACACCAACAGAAGAAAGAGATGTAATTAATTTTTTGATTTGTGAGTGATTTGGTTTCCTGTGTGTGTTTTTCTGAGGATGCTAGGATAAAAGAAGGCTCTAGATTATAGTAGAGATGATTGTTTATGTGTGTGTGTTTATACATCCTGGCTTTATAGTGCGTGTTTAATTAAATTCTGGGTTGGGCCTGTGATTAATGGGCTAAACTGCCCATGTACTGTTTTCCACTGTAGGGCACTATTTTCTCCTGTAGCGCATTTCTGCCTTTTTAATATATTAGATAATTATATAAGTTAACGTATATGTTTACAAGTAAACTCTTGTTTTTTTTATTGAAGTAAACTCATGTTTCGGTATATAAATTTAAATATTATGACATATTTTAATGTCCTCCTTTTGTATTTATATTGATACTAGCAGGGTACCCGCACATTGCGGCGGCGGGTACCATGAAACTAAAATTTCCGGCGACTAATATTTTCTTATTATATGTTTTTCGTGACGAATGCGGATAGATAGTATTATGGAGTTAATAGGTACTCGATAATTGTTTCTTACAATAATAAATGTAACAAAAGGCGTTTGTTAAAAAGAAAACATAAAGATGAGAAAGATTCATAAACGATGATAAAGAGAAGTATAAAACATATGACTATTACGCTTAAAATATTAACGTAGTTAAAAGGGTCATTACGCTTTGGTTAAAATAAGTGATTGTAAAACTAGAAAAGATATGGTTGGTTTGTATCATGTCAAATAAATGATGATCACATTAGTTATTCGCTTTCATCATTTGTACCATTTATTTTATTAGTTGTATATTTCATGTAAAAGGTGTTTTATTAGTTACAATTATATGCAGGTGTTTAAAAGCTTTCATCATTTGTACCATTTGTTTTTTCTTGTAAGGGTGTTTTATTAGTTACATTAAAACACAATTTCATAATAAGTAAGTGTGTAGGCTTAATATTTTAAGACTTTCATTTTGAGAATGTCCCAAATCATTAATTGTTCGGAATATAATTCTAGTAAGTGTGTAGCGATCGTATACGAATGAAACAGACAACAATTTGTTATCTAGCTCAAATGGTTTAGGTGGTTACCTTATAACGAAGAGGCCAATGTATTTAAAAAAATTTTACATTCACAAAGATATAAATATTCTCTTCATTTCACGCCTAAAAAACAAATGATCATTTGTTTTGTCCTCAACAACATTTTTTTATCAAATAGTTCCTTATTCTTACTTGCTTGACAAATTGATCATTTTTTTTACACAAGGAGTAAGATATGTTGATCAGTTAACGTTATATAAGATTTTAATTTGAATATTACCAAACCCAAATCAGGTCCAATTATAAATGAATAAAAATATTAAACATCCAATTAGGTTCCTACAGTTGAGTGTCTTTTAAAAGTTTCAATTAAGGGGGAAAAAAAAAAAAAAAAAGGAGCCTATAGTGAAGCGCGAATTATCACTACGCGTACTCATTGATAACATTGTTAACTTGTTATATAGTTGTTCATTAATTTATCTTCATAAAAAAGAGTAAATGTAGTTTTAGGGTATGCTTGTAATTTTTTTTGTATATTTATTTATAACAAAAAAATAAAAATAATAATGTTCATGCCTTTCTGTGGCCTGCATATCTGGATACGACATGAAAACCTTGCCCCGTCATTGTAAAAGGTAAATCAAACAAGACTCGGAGAACTTAGATGCTAATAATTGGAGCAATATACATTTTTGCAATCTCTATCCATATAAGAGACAAGGTATGACTTGTCAATTGATGGTATGTCATGCTGAAAATACATGCACCAATCAAAACTCCATGTCATTGCCACCTAGGATTCATTCTTTGAACAAAAAAAACCAGCTTTGACAAAAAAAAAAAAAAAAAAAAAAAAAACGCCTTTATAAACAACCATCATCTTCTCTATCATTAACCAACCTTGATCTCTTTATTTTCAAAATAAGATCATCACCAGAATCGAATCAATCTAACCCTGTTACTTTTCGAAATTGCTCGATCGGATAATTTGTTACAAACTATGACTTCATTTGTAACACTGAAGTATATATTATTTCACTTATTTAGTTTTTTTTAGAAAGGCAACAACTTAAATAGCACTAAAACAAAGATACAAACAAAGTCATCCCATCTTTAAATAAGCCACTTAAAGAGAAAGGACCCAAGACACAAAAGCACCACACAACCTGAGTGCAAAACTACAATACTATTAGCTGGCTAAACACAGTAAGGGTGAAGATCGACTGATCGACCGACTTGCCGATCGATCGCCTTTAATGTAGGTGTCGATCGGCAATCGTTCGATTTTTTTTATTTTATTTTATTTCGGTCGCTGCAACGATCGACAGTCTCCCACATAACACAAACACAAAACTATTTAATTTACCACTTGTGTGTGTGTGTTTGAGTGTGTTTTTAATGTGTGTGTGTAAATGTAAGTTGTATTTGGGTTGTGAGTATGTGATTTAATTGGTGGTTTTTTTTTTTTTTTTTTTTTTTTTTTTTTTTTTTTTTTTTTTAAGATATTATTTGTAAAGTCTTTATAAAAGAAAAAAAGAAAAAAAAAGAAAAAAAAAAAAACATATAATAAATTAAAATTTTTTAGTTGAAAAAAGTTTTTAAAAAAAAATGAAGGTCGCCTTTACTGTGGCAAAAAATCACTTGTAGGTCGCTGAAGAGAGAAAGCTGGTGTAGCGGGTAAAATAAAAGGTCGATGGGTGTCCTTACTTTGTTTAGCCTTACAATCACATGAAACTAACCTAGGGAAAGACAGTACATCCAATCATTTGCTGTGACGATAAGATGAAATAAGTACCAAACACTAGAGAATGGCCCAGCTTACCCTCCCCCCCCCCCCCCCCCCCCCCCCAATTTGAAATTCACACTCCCCCCTTCTTTTTTTCAGATTTTATTTTTTTATTTTTTTTATTTTATTTTTTAATAATTTTGTTTATATCAAAAAGCTATAAACCTGAAAGTGCGGAACATAAATACGGAACAGAAACTGACAAAAACTATAAAACTGTCAGAAATACGGAACAGAAATTGACAAAAAACTGTGATATACTATCCCAAAAAAAGGATCTTTGACCCAAATAGTGCCCACCCCCCGATTTGACATCATAGAGGGGGTTAGTATATCATAGGCCCTAGAGAATACACTACTGGCCAAAGTACTCATCCACCCAATAATAGACAGCAGACAAATGGACCACTTGAAATACAATAATACAATATAAACCATACATTACATTAAAAAAACAAAACTGGAACTGACAGCACTTAGGAACCGACTGATGCAGACAAAAAACCTCACTGATACAGCCAGTTATAACAGCAGAAGAACATTACTTATTAATGGTTTTGTTGTTTTTTAGTGCTTGCTACGAAATGAAGATTAGTGACAGTTTTTCTGTCACTAAATCGTCACGAAACCGTCTCTAATGAACCCTCACCATCATAAAGACGTGTCTATTCGAAATGGTGGCGGTTATATCTGTTGAAAAGGCATCACTAAGCGAACCAACACAACTGTTTGAATCAGTTTCAGTTAGCGACGGTTATTCTGTTACTAGGTCGTCGCTAAAGCATCGCTAAGAGCATTTTTTTGTGAACCATTGTGACTGTTACGAAAAGAGGTGTCTTTAAGACCATTTGAAGGGGTATTGTGACTGTTTTGAAGGGTCACCATGTGCCTATATATAGAGGACGAATTTGTCACTTTTGGATCATCAAAAACACAAAAACCTCATCCATTTCCATCATGAAAACATATCATATTCGTTAGATTCAAGTTTTAATACTTGAATTGATTGTTGTATCCTCTAAACAGTCGTACTAGATAGGACAAATTTCTGTTTAAGGACACTGCATTCGCAGGCCTCAATCACGCTGTTGTATTATTTGATATTGTTGTAATATCATTCCCAACAATCTTAAACAGAAATTTCAAGGATGGATCAAGCGATGCAGAAACCGCATGTTGAAAAACCTGAAAAGTTCAAAGGAACTGATTTTCGTCGTTGGCAACAAAAGATGTTGTTTTATTTGACAACGTTGCATGTGTCAAATGTTCTCACGGATCCTGAACCAACAGATCCGTATGTGGAAGGGCATAATGTTCCTACTGAGGCACAAGTGGCAGAATATGAAAGGGCCGCCTCACAATGGAATCATAATGAATATAATTGCAGAAATTATCTTCTGAATGCTTTGGATGATTCCTTGTATGATATTTATTCTACCTTTGCAAATGCAAGGGATATATGGATGTCGTTGGAAAAGAAATACAGGACTGAAGTTGCATGTTCCAAGAAGTTTGTTGTTGGCAAATTCTTGATCTTCAAAATGAATGATGCAAAGCCTGTTGTGAAGCAAGTGGAAGAACTCCAAATCATAGTCCATGAATTGGAAGTAGAAGGCATGGGTATAAACTCTAACTTTCTTATTGGTTCTATTATTGAAAAATTGCCTCAATCCTGGAAATTTTTTAAGTTATATCTTAAAATTTTGACTGACGATATGAGTTTTGAGCAACTTGTTCTCAAAATTCGTGTTGATGAAGATAATAGGATGCAGGAAAACGCTGATGCAATTTCGATAGAACCAAATGCAAACGTAAATAAAAATTGCAATACGTATAACATAAAGTATGTATTTCAATTTCATATATAATTAATTATATAAGTTAACGTATATGTTTACAAGTAAACTCTTGTTTTTTTTTTTTTTTATTGAAGTAAACTCATGTTTCGGTATATAAATTTAAATATTATGACATATTTTAATGTCCTCATTTCGTATTTATATTGATACTAGCAGGGTACCCGCACATTGCGGCGGCGGGTACCATGTAACTAAAATTTCCGGCGACTAATATTTTCTTATTATATGTTTTACGTGACGAATGCGGATAGTATTATGGAGTTAATAGGTACTCGATAATTGTTTCTTACAATAATAAATGTAACAAAAGGCGTTTGTTAAAAAGAAAACATGAAGATGAGAAAGATTCATAAACGATGATAAAGAGAAGTATAAAACATATGACTATTACGCTTAAAATATTAACGTAGTTAAAAGGGTCATTACGCTTTTGTTAAAATAAGTGATTGTAAAACTAGAAAAGATATGGTTAGTTTGTATCATGTCAAATAAATGATGATCACATTAGTTAGTCGCTTTCATCATTTGTACCATTTGTTTTATTAGTTGTATTTTTCATGTAAAATGTGTTTTATTAGTTACATTATATGCACGTGTTTAAAAGTTTTCATCATTTGTACCATTTGTTTTATTAGTTGTTTTTTCATGTAAGGGTGTTTTATTAGTTACATTAAAACAAAATTTCATAATAAGTAAGTGTGTAGGCTTAATATTTTAAGACTTTCATTTTGAGAATGTCCCAAATCATTAATTGTTCGGAATATAATTCTAGTAAGTGTGTAGCTATCGTATACGAATGAAACAGACAACAATTTGTTATCTAGCTCAAATGGTTTAGGTGGTTACCTTATAACGAAGAGGCCAATGTATTTTAAAATTTTTTACATTCACAAAGATAAAAATATTCTCTTCATTTCACGCCTAAAAAACAAATGATCATTTGTTTTGTCCTCAACAGATTTATGTGATTTCAAAGAAATACCATCAATAGGTGGAAAGAATTATTATATTACTTTCATTGATGATTGCAGCAAATTTTGTTATGTGTACTTAATAAATATCAAAGATGAAGCCTTGAATATGTTTAAGACATATAAGGCAGAAGTTGAAAATCAACTAGACAAAAAGATCAAAATTCTAAGGTCTGATAGAGGAGGAGAATATGAATCCAATGACTTTGCTGAATTTTGTTCTACTTATGGTATTGTACACCAAACAACAGCCCCATACACCTCACAACAAAATGGCGTGGCTGAATGTAAGAATAGAACATTGAAGAACATGATTAATTCAATGTTAATTACTTCAGGGGCTCCTCATAGTCTATGGGGTGAAGCATGTCTTGCTGCAAATACAGTGTTGAATAAAATTCCTCATAAGAAGAGTGACAAATCTCCATATCAATTATGGAAAGGAAAGCAACCTTCTTATAAAAGGATGAAAGTGTGGGGTTGTTTGGCAAAGGTTCAAATACCTTTACCAAAGAGAACCAAACTTGGACAAAAAACAGTTGATTGTGTTTATCTCGGTCCAGCAAAGAATTGTGCTACTTATAGGTTCCTGGTTTACAAATCCAGTGTAGAAGACATAAGCAACAACACAATTATAGAATCTGCTAAAGCAGATTTCTTTGAAAATATCTTTCCTTATAAGGATAAAGAGAAACAAATCTCAAATCCAAGGAAAAGATTATTTGATGATCAATTGTCTCAAGGTCAAAGAGACAACAATTATGAGGTTCAACAAGAGAATGATGAACCTAGAAGAAGTAAGCGTGCAAAAGTCTCTAAAGACTTTGGACTAGATTATATGACCTATATTGTTAATGAAGAACCACAAACATATAAGGCTGCTATGGAATCATCAGAAGCACCTATTGGAAAGAGGCTATTCAAAGCGAAATAGACTCAATTGTGCATAACAATACATGGAAATTGGTTGATCTATCTTCGGGACACAAACCAATAGGCCATAAGTGGATCTTCAAAAAGAAAATAAGACCAGATGGTACCATAGAAAAGTATAAGGCTCGTTTAGTAGCCAAAGGATACCGTCAAAAAGAAGGTCAAGATTTCTTTGACACTTATTCACCGGTTACAAGGATAACCTCTATAAGAACGTTAATGGCTATAGCAACAATTCACAACCTGATTATACATCAAATGGATGTGAAAACTGCGTTCTTAAATGGTGAACTAGATGAAGAAATCTATATGAAACAACCCGAGGGGTTTGTTGTCAAAGGTTAAGAGCACAAGGTATGTAAATTGGTTAAATCTCCTTACGGCCTTAAACAAGCTCCAAAGCAATTGCATGAGAAGTTTGATAACACTCTATTATCAAACGGCTATCAAATAAACGAGTGTGATAAATGTGTTTATGTTAAACAATACAAAAACGCATTTGTCATTATATGTTTATATGTGGATGACATATTGATTATGGGAACAAATATGGATGTAATTAACCAAACCAAGAAAATGCTTCATTTTTCATTTGATATAAAAGACATGGGAGAAGCTGATGTCATTCTTGGTATAAGAATTCAAAAGAATTCTAATGGATATATCCTTACCCAATCTCATTATATTGAAAAGACCCTTAAGAAATGTGGGCACTATGATGATAGACCGGTTGTTACTCCCTTTGATCCTAAGGTTCAATTAAAGAAGAACAAATGACAAAATGTATCTCAGTTACAATATACACAAGTACTAGGAAGCTTGATGTATATAATGAATTGTACACGACCGGATTTGGCATATAGTGTAAGCCGACTTAGTCGATATTCACATAACCCTGGGAGAGATCATTGGGATGCACTAGTTAAAGTGCTTCAATATCTTAAGCTTACAATGGCTTATGGGTTACATTACACTAAATATCCTCATGTGTTAGAAGGATTTTGTGATGCCAATCGTATTTCCAACCATAATGAAGGAAAGTCCACTAGTGGCTATGTATTTACACTTGGAGGGGCTGCTGTATCATGGAAACTGTCTAAGCAAACTGTGAATACCAGATCAACTATGGAAGCAGAATTTGTAGCCTTAGACAAAGCTGCTGAAGAAGCAGAATGGCTTAGAAGCTTTCTAGAGGGTATTCCCTTATGGCCAAAACCTGTGACTGCTGTGTGTATACATTGTGATAGTATGGCTGCTCTCACTAGAGCAAAGAATCATATCTATAACGGCAAGTCAAGACATATAAGACGTCGCCACAATACGATAAAGGACTTGTTGAGAAATGGAATCATTTCCATCGACTACGTAAAGTCAAAGGAAAATATAGCTGATCCTTTGACAAAAGGCCTTTGTAGAGAACAAGTCATATTTACATCGAGGGGTATGGGCTTAAAGCCAACACAATGAGTGACTACTCGACGGAAACCTAACCTAGCAAAATTGGAGATCCCATGGTCTAGGTTCAATAGGAAAACTCAAAAGTACTAACACACAGGTATGCCCATTCCTATGATGAATTTTGTGTGTTTTTCCGTTGATGATTAAGGGCTGAATTTTAATTCTTAATAATGCTAATGGCTTTTACAGTGGAATACTACGGAATATTCTTGATTGGCATTACCTATACGAGATTGATGTGTGGTCGCATCTTTGGGAACCAGATGGCTAAGTTCTCTAAAATTCTCATGAATAAGGATATGTTCACGACCGAAATGAACACAACGGTAAGAATCTGTTATTGCATAAATATGATATGTGTGATACTTATTGTCTCGATTTACTACAAAACGTGGCTAGTTCAAGACTTATGTTCACTATCCACAAAGTAGATCCGATATGTACTCACTAGGATAGGTTCAAGTCCAAAAGACACCTAATCTGATGCATGTCATATTACATTTGATGGAAATAGAATAATAAGTAATTGTCTTATTTTGTCTTCAAATGTGGGGTATTATTAGTGTTTAAATAGAAAATGTGAGGTATTGTTGGAACATTACTTATTAATGGTTTTGTTGCTTTTTAGTGTTTGCTATGAAATGGAGATTAGTGACAGTTTTTCTGTCACTAAACCGTCACGAAACCGTCTCTAATGAATCCTCACCATCATAAAGATGTGTCTATTCGAAATGGTGGCAGTTATATCTGTTGAAAAGGCATCACTAAGCGAACCAACGAGACTGTTTGAATCAGTTTCAGTTAGCGACGGTTATTCTGTTACTAGATCGTCGCTAAAGCGTCGCTAAGAGCAGTTTTTTGTGAACCATTGTGACTGTTACGAAAAGAGGTGTCTTTAAGATCATTTGAAGGGGTATTGTGACTGTTTTGAAGTGTCACCATGTGCCTATATATAGAGGATGAATTTGTCACTTTTGGATCATCAAAAACACAAAAACCTCATTAATTTCTATCATGAAAAAACATATTAGATTCGTTAGATTCAAGTTTTAATACTTGAATTAATTGTTGTATCCTCTAAACAGTCTTACTAGATAGGACGAATTTCTGTTTAAGGACACTGCATTCCCAAGCCTCAATCACGCTGTTGTATTATTTGATATTGTTGTAATATCATTCCCAACAACTTCATTGTTGCCAATCTAACACTTTAAATTTGTTTGATCTTCTCACGATCCACTCGTAGCTTTTTAATTGAATATCTTGGACAATTTTATTAATACTCAAAACCTTGTTACCAAACACACGTGGATTCCTTTCTTTCCAAATGAAGTATCCGGTAGACCAAATAACCATTTGCTAAACTCGATAGATGGAAGTGGGTACATATACGTTTTCATTAAATGAAAAGAATTCGTCGATAGAGAAAATGTTAACATCCCCCACTTTGTAGTTTTATTTTGTTTTTCAATTATTTCACGATTGCTTAAACATACATTTAGAATTTGGTTGTATTATTCATGAAGCTAGCCCGCCCATCCACGCGAGCCATGAAGCTAGTAAAAAATATATGCAACAATAAAAACACGTGACTTTCATATTTAATACTCCGTTCTTCTTTATTGACAATAACAGAAAAAATTAACGTGATTATTTTCTCTCTTCACTTCACGGGTCTACAAACGAACAAGTTGTTCTACATTCATAGGAAGAGTGAATTGTTTTGGTCCATTGTACAAAAGGTCGATGAATATGTTAGACACCTTTTCCGTTGGATGATAGAGATCCCAAAAAAGATAGTCGTTTCTATTGGAGCAATATGTCGAAATTGGAGTGCAAGGGACGTCGGCTTTCAGCTTACCAAGTCCACAACACGCTTCTTTTATCTCCGCGATTTCTACAACAATATATCAATAGTTTTAGTTTTTTTACATCCAATACGCTAGAAACTACTATTGTAGGATTAAATTCAAAATCTCTACGTTAGCTTAGTTTATGAGCTAATTTGAATCCATTGATCAATAAAGCAAGTTAATTAGTACCGTAAGCTTGAGGGTTTTGGATGAGGGCATTCATGGCCCCATAAGTATCAAAATAAGAATAGTTAATATCTGATGACTCTAACTTCAAGTTCTTTAGCGAAGTCTTTAGACCATCGTTGTACTTTGTCGACCAATAATTTGCATCCGCCTTACATTCGGAGGTAGAACTCAGCTTCCTTTGATCCGGACAACAACCGACCATAGCAACTCCAGTAACAACAAATTTACGAGCTCCAATACCATACAACTTCTGTAAGCATATAAAAGCCAACCTTTAATGACATACTTAAAAAAGCCAATATTTCCTCAAAACCGATATTAGCAAAGAAAAATGTGTCAAGTTATATACATTTTATGACTGTTATCCCTTCGCTTTTTAGCGAGCACGTACTGTTAAATGATGTGGACCATAAACATGTGTACTGTATATAGATTAATTTGTTATAAACGATGTGCTTTCTTGTTTTTCCCTAGCGTCTTGCTAGCTAGGGTTACGATTGTTCGTCCAAAAAAATAAATTAAAAAAGGGTTTTAACTTTTACCTCCATAAGCTGTGTCAGGGTGGAAGCCATGAGATCAACATATTGCTGTGGAGTGTATTTCTTTGAGACTTTGGAATTTTTCTTGAAGTATGCAAGCAGATCATTGCCTCCAATCACAATTATAAATAGGGATTTCGTCAAGTGGGTTCCCGCACGACTTGAGCCTAGTTTTTGAACCAGTTGGTCATGCACCAATGAGTAATACTCTACTTGCTGCGCTAGTGCAATTGATTGTTTCTGTACTCACAAGATTAACCGATCAGATTTAATTAAATATATCGAACAACTCACATTCTAGTTTTTTTAGAAAAAATGATTTTGAAATCGTATTGTGATAGAGATGTATGTATTCTTACAAAGAGTTCACATGTTTCGTTAAAGATTCCAGCACCACCAGAAGCAAAATTGACTCCGGTGACGGGAGCATCACCCAGCTTTTTCCGTTTAGACAACAATGATAGATATGATGGACCGGTCGGTAATTTCACCTTTTCAGCTGCCCAAATCATACAAACAAAATTATCTCAGAACCAAACTGTAAGTTGTAACTCTAATAAATATTAATGTACAACTTTAGTTATCAGGCATTAGACATAAAACAGGACAATTTATCAAATTGTACACCTCATTAGTTGTTATGAATATTCTTTTTAATTCATCTACTATATTCCTTCAGCAATTTCGTTCTTCTAACTTTTCATGCATAATTTTCATATATGGGTACGAACGTATGTAAAAAGTACAACTTACCAGCAAAGTCAGCAACATTTTTTCCATTACTGAATCGGCCAGTGGCTTTTCCAGTCGGGAAATCAATGCCGTTGTGAGGGAAGCTGGCCTTAGCAAGGGAAAGAGGGAGACGATTGTTGTTTCCGACGTCTACTAATGAGTCTCCGAATGTGTAAATCGCTGGGACTGATTGACAAAGAGCACCGGAGAAAAGTAAAGCACATATTAAGAAAAAGGTAGTGAATTTACTTGCGACTCCATTGATGTAAGTAGCCATTTGTAGTGTGTGTTTGTGGATGATGTTGTAGTGAGGAGTTGATAAAGGTTTATAAAGGGGTTTAAGAAGACAAAATAACAAAATGATGGTGAAGAGATCAATTTTGTATTCTGATTCCAATTTTGAGTCGTATGTTAATTGTGTGCCATTTGTTGTCTTGTTTCAAAAACCATCTTTATAGTCATATAGATAGCAAAAACAATAAATAGAACATTAAGGGCCTGATTGGTATGGGCTAACTAGAAAACAATCCAATTGTCAACCATTTTCTTGAACTCTTTAAGGCTTAATACATTTATAGCTACTTAAATTATTTTGAATGAAACTTATTTATATTAAAAAATATATAAACAATTTCGAAGAGAAAGAGGAAGTAAAAAATACAAGCTCTTTTTATTTCAAATTTTGAATTCTCTTTACCCAGAGGCCACAACCCGCGTCTTATTATTATTACCACATTTTTACGAACCCACAACATAAGTTTTAATACTTAAATCCCTATATCCATAAAAATAGGTAATTGTGACCCAAATCCCCTTCCTACCCTTTATATCCTTCGCCAGTATGAGTGAATACGAAGAGTATAATGCAACACTTCAATGTCTTACAACGAGTTAAAGGGTAACTATTTTTACTTTAACCGGTAAGTATCTTCATCGGAAAAAAAAAAAAAAAAAAAAAAAAAAGAAAAACTAAGTGACCTAATGATGAAGTAGTTATCAGACTAAATTACTTTCCAATTTAACTTAAGTGAACAACTACAAGAAAAATAAGAACATATTTATTGACTTTGACTTACAACGCGCACTTTCAGCGACAACGTCGTCGTTGCTCAAGGCCCAAACTATTCGTTCCTCTCAATATTCGCCCGCCAAATTCATTTTCATTTCTCGCGTAACTTTTTACGACAACAACGTTGTCGCTAAAATTTATTTTGGCTAATCACTTTCGCTAATTATCATAATTATGATCTTTAATTGTGGTGGTTAAAGTTTTAGCGATTTTTATACTAGACGTTCAGTTTTGTACAACTAGACAGTTGAAATGCTTAGATTGCGACAAGAGCAAGATGAGGGTGTGAGTAGTTCGATCGGGCCTTCGATGACTGATGCGAAAATTGTGAGCCATGTGTTGGGAGGTAAACAACGTGGGCATTTACTCGGCAGGGGTAGAAAGTTAGTGGGTATGATCTCAAGATCAAGCATGCATTCACACAGCCAGATGTCAATGTCGTCGCAGCAAAATGTTGATGATTTGTGAGAGAACCAACTCAAAAGGTGGAGCAATATGCCGCGCAAGCTAGAGTGGCGGTCGATGCAACACCAACACAACTCACTTAACTTATGACTTACTTGAGTAATATGAAGAGTATAATGCAACACTTCAATGTCTTACAACGAGTTAAAGGGTAACTATTTTTACTTTAATTGGTAAGTATCTTCAGAGAAAAAAAAAAAAAAAAAAAAAAAAAAGTGACCTATTGATGAAGTAGTTATCAGACTAAATTACTATCTAATTTTACTTAAGGAAACACCTACAAGAAAAATAAGAACATGTTTATCGACTTTGACTTTCAACGCGCACTTTTAGCGACGACGTCGTCGTTGCTCAAGGCCCAAACCATTCGTTCCTCTCAATATCCGCCCGCCAAATTCATTTTCATTTCTCGCGTAACTTTTTACGACAACAATGTTGTCGCTAAAAGTTATTTTGGCTAATCACTTTCGCGAATTATCATAATTATGATCTTTAATTGTGGTGGTTAAAGTTTTAACGATTTCTATACTAGACGTTCAGTTTTGTACAACAGTTGAAATGCTTATATTGCGACAAGAGCAAGATAAGGGTGTGGGTAGTTCGATCGGGCCTTTGATGACTGATGCGAAAATTGTGAGCCATGTGTTGGGAGGTAAACAACGCAGGCATTTACTCGGCAGGGGTAGAAAGTTAGCGGGTATGATCTCAAGATCAAGCATGCATTCACACAGCCAGATGTCAATGTCCAGCAAAAAGTTGATGATTTGTGAGAGAACGAACCCAAAAGGTGGAGCAAGATGTCGCGCAAGCTAGTGCGGCGATCGATGCAACACCAACACAACTCACTTAACTTATGACTTACTTGAGTAATCACCCAGCTTTTGATTTATTGTCGTTTTTCATCCCACGGACGGGAATGATGAGGGCGATAATACCGGGTAGGGATTGTGTTTGTGATGGTGTTTGGTATGGATTATAAGTTTATAACTTTAACTCTTGGTTTTTGTATGGACATATTAGTATTTTTGTATTGTTATTTGGGTCGAGAACTCTATTTGTACTTTTGTTTTCGGAACGTTTGATTGTAAATGCTTTAAAATAAGTTTGTAGGATTTTGAATAAATTTTTGGATGGTTTTAGGTTGATTTTTTCGGGAAAAATTTTCTGTAAAAAAATGGGAAATTGCAGCAGAAGCAAGCAGGTTCTGTTGAACCTGTACATGCTTTTAGCAGAAACTTTTAGTGACACCGCTGTCGTCTCTAAAGCTAACATCATTTTTATAATATTTAATTAAATAATAATTTAATTTAAAAGATTATTTAGTTAAAAAAAATATAATTAATTTATAAAATTATTATAAGTTGTTGATTAATGGTGGTTTAGGAGACACTTTTAGCGATGATTTGTCGTCGCAAAAGGTGATATGGGGCCTTGAACTTTTTAGCAAAGACATGCCGTCACTAAGTTAAGGACGATATTTTGTCGTCTCTAAAGCCTCAAATCTTGTAGTGGAACCAGATTAGATTATTTTAAAAGAATCGCACGATATGAATTATTGCTAATATATAATTTTGCTTTCAAGCACTTAAAATAAAAATCAGATAAGACTAAGAATATTGGATGCCAATAAATGGACCAACTAACCTTTTTACAATAAATATTTATGGATAAAAACATTTGACGCCACATTTATGCATATATTAACTACTGGGACAATTTTAGACTTTATTGACAAAAACACAAACTTAATGTTATATCTGATCACTTCCTGAATCACAACGCAACAAGCTGTTCTACATTCATTGGTAGAGTGTATTGTTTGGGTCCATTGTACATAAGATCAATAAGTAAATTTGACACCATTTCCGTTGGATGGTAGAGGTCCCAAAAGAGATGGTCGTTTCTATCGGGGCAATATTCTGAAACCGGGATGCAAGGGATGTCAGCTTTCAGGTTACCAAGTCCACAACAAGCTTCTTTGATCTCCGTAATTCCTGCATCAAAATCAACTCCTCGGTCAACAAGCTAATAAAAGCACACGTACATGATAAGATATGAACTTTCAAAATCTCTAAGCCACTTGATCAATAAGGCGGTAGGATGTTAGTACCATATTTTTGAGGATCTTGAAAGAGGTCACTCATGGCACCATACATATCAAAGTAAGAGTAGTTGATATCTGGTGACTCTAACTTCAAGTTTTCTAGCAAAGGCTTTAGACCGTCGTTGTATTTGGTTGACCAATAATTTGCTTCCTCATTGCACTCACTTGTAGAGTTCTGCTTCCTCTGTTTCGGGCAACAGCCAATCATTCCAACCCCAGTTACCACAAATTTACGCGCTCCCATACCATACAACCTCTACAATCAAATATGCAAAACCAAACTATTATACACATAATACAAAAAAAAAAACAATATTTTCCTTTTAAACATTATTCTAGTAGATATGCCAAAAAAACTTAAATGTACAATGTTAGACAACTTAGAACACTTTTAATCTTGTTAAATTCGAAATCATAAATCCCTATATGTCGTTTTCTCAAGAGCGATGTTTTACTTGTTACAAACATGTATAGGACGATTTACCTTCATAAGATGTATAAGGTTGGAGGCCATGAGATCAACATATTGCTGTGGGGTGTATTTCTTTGAGGGGTCAGAGTTATTTTTGAAGTAGGCTAACAGGTCATTGCTTCCAATAACAATCATAAATAGGGATTTCGCCAAGTGAGTTTGAGCACCCGTTGAGCCTAGTTTTTGAACTAGTTGCTCATACACTAAAGTGTAGTGCTCTACTTGTTGTGTCAATGCAATTGATTGTGTCTGCATTTATAAAATTAGTAATCAGATGTCAAATTGATGAACCAATGAAACTGTTACATTTATTATTTTTTTGAACTTAACTGTTACATTTATAAAAAAGAACGATTATTTGTATTCTTACCGGAGTGTCTCTAATGATCCCAGCACCTCCAGAAGCAAAACTGACTCCGGTAATAGGAGCGTCGCCCAACTCTTGCTCTTTCGACAGTAGTGATAGATATGGTGGGCCCGTTGGTAATCCCACCTTTTCAGCTGTTGAAAGCAAATTATGAATTTCATTAAATAGCAACGTACTTTATTAAATGAATCGTTAGTATGTTTTCTTGCTCGTACATGGTTATCACCTTTCTCCAATTTAATTACTAAACCAGAAACTTTCAAAAACTATAATTAAAAGGTTGGAACCTTCTCGTAAATGAAATTGCTATTTATCATAATATTCTTCTATACTCAACTACTCGTCTAAATTTTTATGTATCATTACATGTGTACGCATATATATAATGATCAGAATGTACCAAGAAAATCAGCAGCATTTTTTCCGTTACTGAACCGGCCAGTGGCTTTTCCAGTTGGAAAATCGATACCGTTGTGAGGGAAATTAGACTTAGCAAAAGAAAGAGGGAGATAATTGTTGTTTCCTACGTCCACCAAGGAGTCTCCGAGCATGTAAATCCCCGGGACTGATTGACATAAACACGCGGATGTGAATAGCAAAGCACATAATAACATAGATGTGGTGAATTTAAGCACAACTTTGTTAGCGATATTAGCCATTTTTAGCTTTGAGGATGGATTGGGCTAGGGGTTGTTGAAGGTTTTATAAATGGTTTCAAAAATTATATTACAAAAACACTAATGCAAGAAGTCAACTTTTGATTCCAGTTTTTATTACTAACGTAAATGTGTGCGACTTATTGTGTGAGGTTGTATGTTGCTTTTAATTATCACTAGTTTAAAAATCGTGCATGTACGAGTTTTAGGGCAAATAGTATAACGAGTAATAATATTTCAATAACTGAATTTTGGGTAGATAATATAACGGGTAATAATATTTTAATAACTTTATTTTGAAGTCAAATATTGTGATAATTCATAAATTCATAGTTTTATAAATTCTATGATCTTTTTTATTTATTTTAAATTATATTAAATCTTTTATGTTTATATTATATTTATATAATTGTCATACTCGTGCACGAGCGGATTTTATATAAAATTTTCATTATGTATTAATATCGATTAATATTTTGTATATATTTTTGTTGCACGGAGGATTTGACTTTGTTTAAATGTCGTGATGTTTACGTTGATGTTGTTTAAATTTAACTATTGATATCATCTTCTAAATGTTATGTGTGTTTGGTAGCACTTAATGACCCTTGAAAAAATGTGTCGTTACTATATGTACAATCTCGTATATTCATTTTCATCACAGTAACCCATGAGGTCGTGACTTCATTTCGATAATTTATATTTCTGCGAATAATAATTTTATCCGTATTTAATTTTTAAACCTGTGTACGCACCGTTTAAACTTATGAAGAGTAATATCATGAGTCGTTATTGAATGTGAATAGTTAAAAAAATACTTTTCTGAATTCCCATACGTAGTCGCATAAAAAGGGATAACATGAGTTGTTCATATATGTATAATGAGAATTGATATGTACACATGTAATTTTACTTTGCACACATAAAATTACATGGGGTATTGTTTGTCTTATTCATTAATTCAATGTGTGCAAAGTAAAATACTATGTGTACTTATCATTACCCATGTATAATCTTGAATATTCATTTACATATCGCAGTAACTTTTGCTTTCATTTTGATATTTATAATTTCGTGTATATACATTTAATTTAATATATAATGGTAATAATATTTATAAATAACAACACATTATAAAATATAAAGTCTATAAGGTATTTATTAAATTTATAAAGTTATTAAAACATGGAAACTGATAAGTTTATTTAATCTATACAATCTTTTTAAAAATTTAACAACTAATTAATTACCCCCTCCTTTTATTAGTTTTTTTTAACAAAATCGACACATATATTTTTATGCATATTTATTTTGATGGATGGAATTTAATTAAGTTTGACTAAATCGAAGCTAATTTTGACTTTATTAGCCAATATGAATGCTTTATTTGGCTTACGTGACAAATTCAAGCTCTCCCTATTGGTCCAATTAAAAATTCCTCCAACATTTGATTTTCCATTTTATGTGTTCTCTTACTATATAAAATACTTCTTTGGAACATGCAAATTAACACCAGCATATTAAATTATCTTATTATAAGTTATAACTTCGTGTATACATTAAAATTCTTACAACCAATATAAAGTATTAAAGTTATAAATAATAATAACAAAAAAGTGTTGTTTTTTTTAATGAAAATTTATGAAACATCTATTAAGTTTATAAATTTTCTAAACTTATTAAATTTTTTAGAAATACGGGTTCAAAAACAAAATATATAGTTTATAAAAGAAATCTACATTTTTGTCATACGTAGACACATGTAAGCATGTGAGGATTTTGAATAGTAAAATTTTGATGTGCAAATTTTGCTAAATATACAATATCATGTATTTATTTACATATCATACTAATTCGTGCTTCCACTTCGATATTTATGATTCTATATGTATACGAAATCTTTGGTATTATAGTTTATTTAAGATGATGATAATAATAATAAAAAAAATGTATATATTTATGATTCTAATAAAGTGGCATTTTTATAAATAAATAAACATGAATAATAATAATAATAATAATAATAATAATAATAATAATAATAATAATAATAATAATAATAATAATAATATAATAATAATAAAAGGTGTGGGAGCCCAGTTAGTGCCGAGGCTCTCCACTAATTTCTTGTAATCCTATTTTATTCTAATGAAAGTGTTGTTTAATAAAAAATAAATAAAATAAAATAATAATAATAATAATAATAATAATAATAATAATAATAATAATAATAATAATAAATAATAATAATAATAATAATAAAGTGATGTTTATAATAAAATAAAATAATAATAATAATAATAATAATAATAATAATAATAATAATAATCTATACTATATAAAGATTGAATGGCTTAATTTAATGTGGAAGAAGATTTATGCACAAAGGAAAGTACGGTACAACCTGCTTCAAGCGGAGTCTTAATGACTTCATTTTTATCTATAAAATTAACAAATAAATTGAGAAAGCTCAACATAATACAATTGAATAACCTTAATCACGTGGAAATGGTTTACTCATTCACACATTAATTGCAGTTAATGAAACACATTAATTGCAGTTAATGAAATTAATAATCAAGATGAATATAAAGTGTTCACTAAACACAATTTCATAATAATTAGAAAAGTCTTTTCATATGTATAATCGTTTCAAATTCATAAGTTACACAAATTATTTAACTATAAATTACACGTCAAACCAACAACAAACCCACTGTGACTCACATCTTACGAACTCAACAAGAAAAATAAAAATAAAGCATATCACAAGTTTGTGTTCAAAACCCAAAAAAAAAAAAAAAAAAAAAAAAAAAAAAAAAAAAAAAAAAAAACCCCAAAAAAAATTGATAATGATCTCAGTTAATCCTCATAGATCTTATCATTTCTTAATCCTTTAATCACACTGTCACAACATCAAAAACCTGCAACAACAAATCTCAAACTATCCTAACCCCTCAGTCGAACTAACAAAAAAATAACTAATGATCTTAGATCTTTTTTATTTCGTGTGGTACAATAAACACATATACCTTTAAACATCAAAACACAAAAGAAACTAAACCCCGATCTTTGTAGATCATAGCTCTTTTTGTTATTCGAAATATTAAAGGAGGAACAAAAACAATTCTTTATTTTGGTTTGTTGATATTCGATAAAATACATACATTTTTAACGTCGAAAACCCGAACTTTTTAGCTAAATAAATAACGAAACTATATGTTTTTATTGTATATACTCTTGAAAGTCGTTATTTTATTTTGTAGGATCAAAGGATTGAAAACGGAGCAAAAACAGGAATTTTCGGACGAGAATCGATCACATTTGCACATTTATCGAGGTCCAAACGAAGCCCACATGAATCCCCGAGCATACCGATGAAAAGAGGAAGAAAAAACGATTCCAACGGATCCGGACGCGCCCCCTGAAGCGACCTGGGTCTCCTCGAAACCACTAGCCAAAGTGTTAATCGAATTATATTTTAAAAATCTGGTACAAAAGAGCAAAAAAGGGATAAAAGGAAGTGAGTTGCATATATGGTAGAAAACATATGCATAGCTCAGTTGGTTGATGGGTTGTTTCGTGTGCTTGAGGTCGCGGTTCGAATCTGCCTTAGGGAATAATTTCTTTTAGCACGCCACATCACCAGAAGAAGATATTTTACCAAGTTGGAGGGACTAGTTCTGCCAATTCTCGATAGTTGGAGGGTGTTTATGAAAATTATAAAATATCTCAAAGACCAAAGTTGCAACTTTCAAATAGATTAAGGGGCTGTTTTGTAATTGTTGAGGAACCAAAAATGTAATTTGATTTTCTATAAAAACCACCTCCACCCCTCATTTTTTACTCTCTTCTTTTTATTTTGTTACACGATTTTTTTTTTTTTTTTTTTTTTTTTTTTTTTGTAACTCTCTCAAATTATTTATGTTATCAAGTTTTTTTATTTTTAGTTTTTAATCTTTACTTTGTTGTATTAAGTTTATTTATTTCTTGCAAGTAGTAGTAGTTTAGTTTTTATCATCCTTTTCTTTACATATTTTATGTATATCATCTTGCATTTTTTTTTTATAAAACTTTTTATAAAAATATTCCATGAGGAGTTGAGTTATATAAGATTGTGTGGTGTATTTTATACACTTTGGTTGCACACACTCAACATATCATACTTTTATTTTTATAAAAGTTTACCCTTTTTGTGGAAAACTAGAAGGGGGGTTGAATAGTTTTTACCGTTTTTCAAACTTTATTTGCTTTGTTACTATATGTTAATTCAAAGGAAACAATCACAAATAAATAATCACACAATGTAAATAAAAGATAAAGAGAGGAAAGATCAAACCACACGACACTGTTGTTTATAGTGGTTCGGCTACAAGGACTCTCTTCCTTGCCCTACTTCACTCCCCGAGTTTCCAATTCGAGAGTTTATCTTTCACTAAGAAACAAACTCCTTTTCTAGGCGGAGAAAACCTTTACACGTCGGTTACTTCCTTTTCCGGTACTAAGCTAAACACCGGGTTCTTTCACAAGGTAGAACCAACCTGACGTCGCCTATTTACTTTACTGACACTAAGCTAGATGTCGAGTTCTTTACAAGGGTACAACCACTCCCTACACTCTTTGTGCTTTAAGGACTAAAGCACTAACCTCACTCACTGATTACAAATGATAGATATGATGTGTGAAACAAACTACAATATCACACAGTAATGTAACTAAAGGATTACGGTTCTGTAGATCCTTGAATGCTTGATCTCTCTTCTACAAAATGAAAGATCAAAGTGAAATGCAACTATGAATGATGTTAGTAAGATATGTACTGAATGAATATGTGTGTTAAAGCTATATGAGTGATGAGAAAGCCAAATGATCAGCTTGCTATTTATAGGCAAGCTGATCTTCAGCTCACGGATCCCACGGATCCCTCATAAGGGATCCGTCCTTCATTGGACTTGGATCCGTGGGAGGATGACAGCTAAGGATTTGTTGTATCTTACCAAATCTTCCATATCTTACCAAATCATCCAAGATCCTCAAATGTCAACTATGTAACTTGCAAATCTAAACAAGATATATCAAAGATATTGTATGTGATGTGTGCAATGATGTCATGGAATGATTTTAGAATTAAAGTTTCCTTTTAAGGAAACAAGTTACTAAATAAGCAAACTTGTAATTCTTGGTTATTATGTGAAGTGTAAAATGTGTACTTTAAGAGACTTAAACTAGTATTTATTATTTGCTAAAAGATATTCCTTTTATTTGTCATTAACAAAACTAAGAAAAGATCAAAGAATATAAATAACGTTTTTGAGACGATATTTGTATTAACAATCTCCCCCTTTTTGTTGATGACAAAACATAAGGTCTATTTTTGAGCAAGAGAATAAATATAGCATGAGTTCTTAAAAATATATATTAAGTTTGTTTATTAAAGAAAAGTTTTGTAAAAATGTATGTACTGTGATGAATCACAGTTGATGCAAACTTAGTCCTTTCTCCCCCTTTTTGTTGAAACAAAAAGAGTAGCGTAGCGGAATGCGATTTTGAGAACTTTAAAGCTCCCCCTTGTTTTATACTCCCCCTAGATGGAGTAATCAAGGAAATAATGCATGAATCTACAAAACAAACAGTTAGTATATGAAATGCTTATGAGATGCTCCCCCTCGATGTATACTCCTCACTTCTCGAGTACCAACGTATACTATGAAGGGTATGATATGCTGCAAATGAAGTGTTAGTAATGAATGACTTCAATGAAGAAGTAGAATGCTTGTGAAGTGCTCTTCCAAACAATCCTTTCAATATGTTTTGACTTTTTTAAAAAAAGTCAAAGTAAGTGTCTGATCATTATTTGTACCTAAAGTAATCATAATCAAGGTATAATATATGCAATATTAGGATGTTAGTTCACAATGAGAATGATAATATGCAATATGTTGATCACTCATAAGCATAAAACATCACATTCATAGATATTGAAAATTTTGTGACAAAAGTCACAATAATGAAATGATGTTACAAGTAGAATAAAAAGACATCCTAGAAAGAAATAAAAAGTTCTAAACAAACAACTTAAAAGGTCCTAACAACTAGTCTAGAGAGCTCCTATTGAGGAGGATGAGAGATGGTGTTTAAACGTTCAAGAACATGGTTCAAGATGAACCTCATCTCATTTTGAAGCTCATGGACCAAGATGTTGGTCCTTTGGGCCAAGTGAGCCGTTCTCTCACAGTGTGCGCAATCATGACTTGAAAATCCGGGAGGAAGACTAGGCTCCAAGTTTTTGTGGTGGTGGTGGTGATGGTTGTTGGTTGTTGTTGTTGTTGGATGGTGGTTGTAGTGTTTGGAGGGAGTTCATAAGGATGTTTTGAATGTCCATGGTTTCATGAAGGTGATGGTAAACCATACTCGAGAGAGTATAGAGTTGTGTTAACTCCGCACTTATCTCCTCTTGTGTTTGAGGAATGTTGCTCCACATCGCTTCATCTATGGCGATGAGTGTTGAAGTTGGTGATAGTGGTGGTATTTGTGGATGAGGTTGTGGTACTTCATGGTATAGAGGACCATGAATCTCCGGATGGAGAGGATGGAATAGCATAGGTTCTAAGTTTTCAAGACTTGTTGGTGGAGGATTGGTTGATGTGGGTGGAAGATCTTCTAACTCATCAAGATATGATTGTGGAGATGTTGGTGGTGTCCTAAAGAGTTCCATTGGTTTAAGTTTTGGTGAGGATGGTGATAATGCAGACTTCTCAGACTGTGATGGAGCGGGAGCGGGTGGTGGTGTGGTTGCTACAGGAGTAATGGTAGGAGGTGGTGTTTTTATGACTACATGTGAGGGAGTTGGAGTGGATAAAGTAAGGAAGTTTTCACTAGCAATGGGTGAGGATATGTTTAGTGGTGATGATTCTTCAGAGGATGAGTTGTGAATGTTGATGAAACAACAAGGTTTGACACTAATACGGGCTGTCCTTTTTGGTGGCTTAGATGTGGAGGAGTTGTTTGACTTTGTCATTGAGACTTTTTGGTGAAGTATAATAGCTAAAATGTACAGGAGAAGAAATGGTTGTGATGTGAATTGAAGATCCTAAAGTGCTAATTTATAGACAGAAGGTTTGTGAGTCTGTGTGTTTGGATTTGATGTGAATCCAATAGTGAATGTTGGTTTCTAATGATTTGGAACAAAAATTTGTGCAGGTCATATCAAGGAAGTCAATCCATTGAGCTTTGGTTGAGTAATGTGTTGTGGATTTGCAGTAAATACAAGGAGATAGTGGAAAATCTTATGATTTGATATTTCCACGGATTTGACGGATCCCTAAAAAGGGTTCCTTCTTTGTATCAGTTTGGTAACTCACACCTAAAATTCAAAAATTTAAATTTTGGTGGGAAATTTTGTTCCTAAGTTTCTAAGAATTCCTAAATGATTCTAAGATGAATTATGATCAGTGAATGAATCCTAAATGATACTAAACACTAAGATTTAAGAATCGGAATAAGTCGAAAAAGTTTTAGAATTTTACTGGGGAACCTGCGGATCCAAGTTGAATCAAAGGCGGAACCAAAGTTAGGGATCCGCCTAATCCGCAAGTGGGCGGATGGCGGATCCAACGATAAGCCTTGGCGGAGCCCAGGTTTGGGATCCGCCGGATCCGTATGCCTAAAACTAAAAAACTAAACAGAACATATGTCATATTTCACGTTTTTCGACGAAAACCCGAAAAGTCACCTAGACCTTACTTAACATCTAATATGTATAGCAAAACAACTAAATATGATAATATTAACACACGATTGTACATAGTTTAATCCGTTCTTAGAAACTTACCGTTTTAGGTGTTATGCCAAACATAGGCTATAACCCGGAAAATTGATAACCATGATGGTTATCTACCTGCAAATGTTAGTTATTACACATACATAACAAGTATTATCAGATAAAGTCGAGACACATAGAAGTTTAACATCACAATATCCAACATTGTTCAAAACCAAACACTCCATCAACTAAGCTTCTTCTTCAACTTCTTCATATCCTTGTGCAATTTCATCATCCAACGACCAAGATTCTTCACCATTCCTTTGATGTTTCGATACTCAGCGGATTCATTTTTAATTGGAGGAAGATGGCTCAAGTATTCGTGTGGAGGAATCCTAGAATTTGGCAAACCATCATCTTCACTCATTGTAGATGATGAGGATGATGTTGCTACACGAGGACGTTTACCTTTATCTACACTTACCCTAAAGTCGCTCAAAGGAACGAAGGTATGTTCAATTTCATTGTAATCCGGAACAAAGCCTAAATGGTTTGGACGAGCGGGTGCAAAGGCTCTATAGAGTCGGGTTAAGAGCATACCATAAGGCATTGCAATCTTGCTTTGAACCGGAATGTCACACATTCTTTTGGCAACATAATAAGCAAGATTGAAGGGTTGACGAGTAGAGATGTTGTACATCATATGACATAAACAAGCATTGATGTGATCACGGTTTCCTATGGTGCACATCACATTAGCCCTTAAGACCTCCTCCATTTTCTTGAATTCGGGTTTGAGTTCATTTAGCTCCATTGCAAATGGATCTCTAGCAACTTCGCGACCACGATACATTCTTGTGGGGTTGTTCTTAGGAATGAAGAGATGTTCCCTAATCACTTCTTTTGATTCGAGAGGAGTGACATATGGTGCCGTCCTATCGAGATTGGATTCTAAGATTGTTAAGGACCATTTGTCCGAGTAAATACATGTCCCTTGGTTTGGAATGCCTAAGACCTCACCAAATTGATCAAGAGGGATGTTGACAAGATTTCCATTTAGAGTAAACTGAAGACTTAAGTAACATTGGTCACACGAACTAAGACCTACACTAGCATAGAACTCAAGTATGAACCTAGGAACAATTGGTTCATCTATATCTAAAAGAGAATCAAATCGAATTGCGGCTAAGTGTTCCCTAAGTTGTGTTCCTTCATAGAACGATGAATCTACGACTCTACCCTCATGGACATACTTTTTCTCTAAGGCTTTGAAAATTTCGATTTGGGCATTGGTTAGACCTTTGGTTTTGTGGACTTCGGGTAAGTAGTTAACGGTTCTTTTGTGATCGTAGTTGGTTGCGGGAGGCATGATTTTCCTAAGTACAAAAGTTACATAGTTTTAGTTAAAATGATCAAAGTAAGTGTAAAATTCCTAGTGTGTGCCTACATGGGGACAATGTGGAGGTGCGGTTATCTCGACTCCTTTTGATGCAAGAAAAATTAGTTTATGCAAGTTTTGTTTATAAACGAGAGATAACCCAAACGCTCCTATTTCAATGTAGCTACGGTTGAATGTACCCGAAAATACATATTAATTATGTATTCCCTTTAGCATTCAAGAGACATTATGCAAGTGAAGTCTAAAAGATAACGTTTTTGCATTTGTATGAACAATGTTCAAAAAGATCATTTTACCTAGTCGTTAGAAGATTTTAGTAAAAAAAAAAATTTCATGGGGTTTTTGTTAAATTAAGACAATGTGCTATGAGATGCAATTCCTAACTAAGAAAAACATGTTTTTAAGTATAATGCAGTAAATATGCTTCATGATTTTTTTAAGAATTATGCATATACCCCAAGTTTTGGTTTTGTGCATGAAATGGAAATCCTAGACGCAGATCAGGAGTATAAATATGATAAGAATACTTACAGTGGTGTTAGAAGCACAAATTTGTGGAAGAAAATGGTCTAAATTATGATGGAGATTAAGTGTGTGTCGAATACAGTAAGGTGATATGTTTTGGAGTGAGGAATGAATAGTACTTGTTCTTGTTTATTTAATAATAAACTGGACTCTGCATGTGACGGATCCGGCGGATCCAAAACAAAGGATCCGTCCTTGTTATCGATTGGATCCGCGGATCAGAACACATGTTTTGGTTTAGTGTCGTGTGTGGCTAAACTAATGTTTATACTAATGTTTCACCTAATCACTAGGTTCCATTAATCCTAATCCAAGTCTAAGATAGTTGAAAGGTTCTCGTTTAAGTGGTTTTGTGAGAATATCGACAATGTTGTCCTCTGAGGAAACTTTCTCAATTGAGATGATTCCCTTCTGTACATTGTCGCGAAGGAAGTGATGGCGTATTTCAATATGTTTGGTTCTAGCGTGTTGGACTGGATTTTTGCTTAGATCGATAGCACCTTTGTTGTCGCAAAGAATGGGAATGTTGTTGAGTTCAATTCCATAGTCGACGAGAGCTTGTTTCATCCACAGTGCTTGTTGACACGCCTTTCCTGCAGACACATACTCTGCCTCTGTTGTTGAGATTGCTAGGGCAGTTTGTTTCTTAGCGAACCATGATGTGAGACAATATCCTACAAAAGTACAAATACCGCTAGTACTTTTCCTATCAACATAGTCACCTGCATGATCTGAGTCAGTATACACTATGGTTTCTACACCCGTTCCTTTGGGATACCATAATCCTAAGTGTGTAGTACCTTTGATGTACCTAAATATCCTTTTAACGGCTTCAAGATGGGACGTTTTTGAATCTTCTTGAAAACGTGCACATAGACAAACACTAAACATAATGTCAGGCCTACTAGCCGTAAGATAGAGTAAACTACCAATCATTCCTCTATATTTAGTGCTATCTACGGATTCATTTTCTTCATCCTTAGTGAGTTTGGTTTCGGAGGACATGGGTGTTCTCATGGGTTTTGAGTCTTCAAGACCAAACTTCTTAAGCATATCTTTGATATACTTTGATTGGTTGAAGAATATCCCATCTTCTAATTGTTTAATTTGGAGACCTAAGAAAAAGTTTAGTTCCCCCATCATACTCATTTCAAACTCGTCATGCATGATTTTTGAGAAATCATCGCATAACTCTTGACAAGTTGAACCGAATATAATGTCATCCACATATATCTGGACTATGATAATATGTGATCCCTTTTTCTTGGTGAAGAGAGTATTATCTGCTAGGCCCATGGTATACTTATGGTCAACTAGGAAAGTCTTAAGTCGATCATACCAAGCCTTTGGTGCTTGCTTAAGTCCGTATAAAGCTTTCTTAAGTTTGAAAACATAATTTGGTTTTTCAAAGTCGGCAAAGCCGGGAGGTTGTGCAACATATACTTCTTCATTTATAAAACCATTTAAGAAAGCACTTTTGACATCCATTTGAAATAACTTAAAATCATGTGCACATGCATATGCAAGTAATATTCTAATAGACTCAAGTCTAGCTACGGGTGCAAAGGTTTCATCGTAATCTATACCTTCTTGTTGATTGTAACCTTGAGCTACTAGCCTAGCTTTATTTCTAGATACTATACCATTTTCATCCATTTTATTTCTAAAGACCCATTTGGTGCCGATTATGGTTTGGTTTTTAGGTGGAGGGATTAATGTCCAAACATCATTTCTAATAAATTGATTTAGTTCTTCTTGCATAGCAATTACCCAAGATTCATCTTTTATCGCCTCGTCTATATTTTTAGGTTCAACAGTTGAAATAAAACAAAAATAATTACTTTCATTTTGAGCTTTGGATCTTAATGTTCTTTCATTAAGTTTTCCTATGACGTTTTCTAATGGATGACTTTTAGTTTTTTTAATATTGACTATTTCTCCTTTTACGGGTTCATTGTCATTTTCAATGTTTTCTATATCATTAACCATTTGACTTTCAACTAAGTCATCATCTACCAAAGGTGATGTCTTAGAGGGAGGTGGACTTTCGTTGAATGTTACGTTCAACGATTCATCGACTCTTGATGTTTTCTTGTTTAATACTATGTATGCTTTACTGTTTTGTGAGTACCAGAAAATACACTTTCATACGACTTTGGGTCGAACTTAGTGAGATAATCCTTTGTGTTTAAAATGAAGCACTTGCTTCCAAAAACTCTAAAATATCCTAATGTAGGCTTTTTGCCTCGATAAATTTCATAAGGAGTTTTATTTAAAAATTGTCTAATTAAAACTCTATTTAGGATATATGTGGAAGTATCTACAGCGTGACACCAAAACTTTTGTGGTATATTTTGTTCATTTAACATAGTTCTACTCATTTCTTGAATTGTTCTATTTTTACGTTCTACTACACCATTAGATTGAGGTGTACGAGGAGCCGAGAAATTATGAGTTATTCCATTATTATCACAAAAATTTCCAAATTGGATTTCATTGTCAAATTCTCGACCATGGTCAGTTCTAATAGATACTACATTACTTCCTATTTGATTTTGAATTTTCTTGCTTAGAATTTCAAATTTATCGAATGCTTCATTTTTAGTTTTCAAAAACTTTGTCCATGTATATCTAGAGTAATCATCTACTATGACTAAAGTGTAAAAATTTCCTCCATAACTTTGTATAGCCGACGGGCCAAACAAATCCATATGTAATAATTCTAGGCATCTAGATGTAGATACCATGTTTTTAGCCTTATGGCTGTTATGTACTTGTTTCCCAATTTTGCAAGCATCACAAAAGTGTTGGTCATATTTCAACTTGGGTAGGTTCCTAACGAGTTCTTTGGATGACAAAGATTGAATAAGCCTCATATTAGCATGACCTAAGCGTCGATGCCATAGAGTTGAGTTTTCATCCAAGGAGGTAAGACATAACTTATCTTTAGGTGTTTTATCTAATTTCATAACATAGACATTATTCTTTAAAACACCTTTTCCTACGTTTATGCCATCTTTAAGTATTTTACTTCCATTTTCACTGAAAAGGACGTTATACTTTTTGCGGCATAATTGACTTATACTAAGTAAATTAAATCCTAAATTATCTACATAAGCAACATCATCAATAGATAGAGAGTCATGAGAGATTGTACCTTTTCCGATGATTTTACTTTTAAGCTTGCTACCGAATGTGACATTACCTCCGTCATACACTTGGTAGGTTGAGAAAAGATTTTTGTTTCCCGTCATGTGTCTTGAGCACCCACTATCTTTGATCCACTCATCAGGTTCAAGATCAACTTTCAAGCATACCTAAGTTCATAAAAGACTCAAGCATTTGGTCCCCAATATCTCATGGGTCCGTTTGGGTTAAACATGACATTATCATGGTTTATGTACGGAAATGGTGGACAATTGTTCCACGACATATAACTAGGACCATGAAAGTTTCTAGGCATGTTTTGGTTCCAATTATAAGTGTGTTGTGGATTAACTATACTCTTTGGAAAGGGGTGTTTGGGAAAACTCATTTGAGGTCTCTGTTGATCCGTTTTAACTCTATATTCATTTCTAGCTTGACCTCTTCCTAAAGATACTGCTGGTTTGTGTTTATTATTGGTTATGCTACTGTTAGGTTTCTTAGTAACTTTAACAAACTCGGAACGGTCGACTTTGTGAACCTTCTGTTCAACTTCTGTACCCGCGGATCCTTTGGATACACCTGGCGGATCCAAATTTTTGGATCCGTCGGATCCGTGAGTGTCCAACTTGGTTGAATCAGATTTATTCACAGTCTGTTCCTTATGATCACTTAAGGTTCCTAGTTTCATAAAGCCTAGTCCTGTTTTATCATGAGGTAGTTTTTGCATTTTCATTATTTAATCTGCACAACTTATGTTTTTATCAAACCTTTTAAACTTTGAATTTTGTTTGATTAAATCTTCCTATGTGGTTCTTAAGGTTTCTAGTTCAAGTTTTAGTTCTTGACAAGACACACACACGTTTCTTTACTATCTTTACCTTTTTCAATTCGTATTGCTTTTTCTTTAAGCCAAAATACTTCATTTTCTAAAAGTGTTGTCTTTGTTTTCAAAAATTTGTTTTTGTTTATGATTTTTAAAGTGACGTCGCACAGTTTGTTATATTCTACTTCTAAGGTTTCATCATCTATAGAGGAGTATGAATCAGAATGTACCTCTTCTGTGTCATTAGCCATAAGTGCAATTTCGTTGTTCTTAGGCTCATCATCATCATCTCCTTCACTATCGCTCCAAGCTCCACTAACGAAGGCTCTTTGAGACTTGGTCTTTGGAGGCTTTGGACATTCTCCTATTAAGTGACCGGAGTCACCACACCTATAGCATTTCCTATCAACCTTACCTTTCTTATCGTCACGATCTTTCCGAGAGGATTTCTTTTCATCATGAGGTGGTTTTACAAACTTTCCTCGTCTCCTGAAGAATTTCTTGAAATCTCTCACGGCCATGGCATACTCTTCATCATCACTATTTGAACAAGACTCATCATCATCACTTGACTCGACTTTGGCTTTCAAGGCAATAGACTTAATCTTCTCCTTTTTGCCTTTGACAATTTCCGAGTCTTTTTCCATAATCATTTCGTGAACTTTTAGGTTTCCTATGAGCTCATCCAGTGTCATGCTTGAGAGATCCTTAGATTCTTCAATAGCTGTCACCTTTGCTCTCCATTTTGGATGGAGTGCTCTTAGAAATTTCCTGACAAAATTCTTACAAGAAAAAGATTAATCAAGTGCTTTAAGTGATGTAATAATAGTATTGAACTTAGCAAACGCACTATCAATGGTCTCATCTTCAGAGATAACAAATTGTTCGTATTGTTGGACAAGAAGATCAATTTTGTTATCTTTTACTTGTGAGTTCCCTTGATGTGTGATAATAAGAGATTGCCAAATATCCTTAGCCGTTTTACACATAAAAACTCTTTCATATTCTTTCTTAGGTAAGGCATTATAAAGCATCATTTTGGCTTCATTATTTTTGGCAATTAGTTTCTTTTTCTCATCACTGTGACGAGTAAGAGAAGCTCCTTCATCCCGACCACCCGAAATATTATTACTAATAGGTTTGTAATCACCATCAACTATTATATACCATAGATCTATATCCTTTGACTTTACATAAGTCTCAAAGCGATTTTTTCAATAAATAAAACAATTTGGTTCAAATAGAGGTGGTCTCTGCATAGATTGCCCTTCTTTAAAGTTTTCAAAATCCATGGATCGTTTTAAGTTTTAAAATACAATATATTTTAAAGATCTTAAGTAACGTAGCTCCTGATGCCAATTGTGAAAAACTAGAAGGGGGGTTGAATAGTTTTTACCGTTTTTCAAACTTTATTTGCTTTGTTACTATATGTTAATTCAAAGGAAACAATCACAAATAAATAATCACACAATGTAAATAAAAGATAAAGAGAGGAAAGATCAAACCACACGACACTGTTGTTTATAGTGGTTCGGCTACAAAGACTCTCTTCCTTGCCCTACTCCACTCCCCGAGTTTCCAACTCGAGAGTTTATCTTTCACTAAGAAACAAACTCCTTTTCTAGGCGGAGAAAACCTTTACACGTCACTTACTTCCTTTTCCGGTACTAAGCTAAACACCGGGTTCTTTCACAAGGTAGAACCAACCTGACGTCGCCTATTTACTTTACCGACACTAAGCTAGATGTCGAGTTCTTTACAAGGGTACAACCACTCCCTGCACTCTTTGTGCTTTAAGGACTAAAGCACTAACCTCACTCACTGATTACAAATGATAGATATGATGTGTGAAACAAACTACAATATCACACAGTAATGCAACTAAAGGATTACAGTTCTGTAGATCCTTGAATGCTTGATCTCTCTTCTACAAAATGAAAGATCAAAGTGAAATGCAACTATGAATGATGTTAGTAAGATATGTACTGAATGAATATGTGTGTTAAAGCTATATGAGTGATGAGAAAGCCAAATGATCAGCTTGCTATTTATAGGCAAGCTGATCTTCAGCTCACGGATCCCACGGATCCCTCATAAGGGATCCGTCCTTCATTGGACTTGGATCCGTGGGAGGATGACAGCTAAGGATTTGTTGTATCTTACCAAATCTTCCATATCTTACCAAATCATCCAAGATCCTCAAATGTCAACTATGTAACTTGCAAATCTAAACAAGATATATCAAATATATTGTATGTGATGTGTGCAATGATGTCATGGAATGATTTTAGAATTAAAGTTTCCTTTTAAGGAAACAAGTTACTAAATAAGCAAACTTGTAATTCTTGGTTATTATGTGAAGTGTAAAATGTGTACTTTAAGAGACTTAAACTAGTATTTATTATTTGCTAAAAGATATTCCTTTTATTTGTCATTAACAAAACTAAGAAAAGATCAAAGAATATAAATAACGTTTTTGAGACGATATTTGTATTAACAATTTTTTATTGTTTTATTTAGTTCAAAAATAGCAAATGGTCTTCAAAAATCTTTTCGCTTTCACGAAAATCCAAAAACATGTTTTATTTACGTCTTTAAATTTTTAGATTTTTCAGAGTCGTTTTAGTATTTAAAAAAAATCAAAAACAGTTTCTGACTTTTTCTTTTTATTTAACTGTTAACGTTTTTATATTCTAAAAAATAGCAAAAAGTGTCAAATTCATACTTTTATAACTTTTGGTAGCTTTCTAAGGTATTTTATAGCTTCTGTAATTTTTTGAAATTTTTTTGAAATCGTAATTTATTTTATTTTGATTTATGGACTGTTTTGGTCATTAAAATCATGAAAAATACTTAAAACCTGTGAAAATTCTGAAAATTTTATTCTAAACTTTTGTTGTTTAGATAAGGTTTCTATAAACTTTTGGGATTTTTCTGAGATATTTTGGTATTTTTCATTTATTTATGAGCCTTTTTGGGTGATAAATGAGTGAAAATATTATTTTCTTTCAAAAAAATCCAAAAATATTTTTATAAACTGTTTTTCATTATTTTATTATTCTGTGAAAATTTTAAATTTTATATCTGTTGTTCCCGTTACACTTATAGAAATAACTAGAAAGTTATCCTAATTGTGTACTAAGACTGATACAATGTATGATTAATTTTGCCAAATAAGTTATAATGTAAATATAAAAACAACAAAGGTTTTTCAACGTTTAAATTCTTATTAGAAATTAATCAAAGAATCTATTACCCAAAGTGTTTTGCGGAATAAACACTTTGGGATTGAATAGACAAGGTATGGTATTCTCCTCTTCTAAACTCAAGCTTTTCTTGAGTGACAACTAAAAGACCCTACTGAGCTATCTCAGTGAGTAGGTTGTTCTTTGGAGGAGAAAAGTGGGTTGTGAAAGTCTAAGCTTTTAGTGCACAAACTTAACTCACTTTTCTCCTCATCTATCTATTTATACACAAGTATAAAAGAACGCCTATAACTAAAGTACAAGTTGACCTATGCTGGTCTGACAAAAGTACAACAGTGTTTTGTCATTACCAAGAACCTACATCGGGAATAAGCTAAAAGGTCCTTTTGAGTGTCTGCCCAACCACTCCTTAACTTTAAGCCGTTTTAAGGAAAGTTCGCTTTCGGCGTGATAAGACTTGTCCTTATCCTCTTCAAACTTTTCCGCTCGATCCCGCCTTTACTTCAGGTCTTAGATTCATTCTAAGTCTTCAGTCTTTAGTCTTCAATCTTTAAGTTGTTCAGGAGACTGAGGGGTTCAGTGAGCTCTTGTCAGTACTCACTGAACCCATCATCTTCTTCTTTGGCTTAAGTCTCACTCAGGGAGTACCGCCTTCCTGAGGAGTGAATCCTTCGCCTTGAATTCGCCTTAAGCATCCTGAAGATGACTCACTGAGTTACTATTAACTCAGTGACTTGAATTGTTCTCGGTTGGTAAACACTTGGCTTAATTTGTGTTCAAATCCTGTTTTAGATAATTGGGTATTTATGGACCCAACAATCTCCCCTTATTTGGATATAAATTATGCCTAAGTGTTATTGATCAGTATGAGTGAGCTAATGGCTTCTTCTCATACTGAATATACTAGAAGACAGTAAGGACTACGATATAACATAAACATGGGACAACATTTTATTCATGTCATTACAAAGTCCTATCAGCTAAACAAAATACTTAAGGTTCCTGACGGAGACCCATTAGTTCAAGCTTTGCCTTCTTCGACACTAACACTTCTTTGTCAGGTCGTTCCTTCATCAACTGATCCATCAGCCTGACAAACTCCTCATTATTAGAGCCCCTGATATTAAGTGCCATCAGTTTGTAGGCTAGGAGTGTTGTCGTTTCCACTTTGTCAATGTCAGAAACTCTCTGAAAGGCTTCCTGACCAAATTCATCCACGAAGAAGATACCATACTCAGGTTCTTTGATGACTAGGTTAGGACAGAACTTGACTCCCTGAGGAGGAACTCTGTTGCAGTGAAGTGAAGCTATGTATTGTTCAGGCTCCATAGCTACAGCTTTCCTTTTCTTCCCAACCTTCTGAGTAAATTCAGGGATAGTTAGTCCCTGAGAAGCAAGTGCCTCATCATGGTCAATGCCAAGACTCTTTGCCACTTTTGCGAGTTCCTCATACTTGGCACTCAGTGACTTGATGATGATTGGGGCATTCTTGCTTGTGGTTTTCTTCCTTAGTATGGGCATCATCATATCCCATTCTCTTAACCCATAGTCTGAAAATTTGACTGTTGGAAGATGTTCAGACTTTCTTGGACCTCTATGGATTGTTAAGCTCAGAGGTCTGGTGGGGTGAATGGTGATGTCAGTGATTTTGCCTTCACCTTTGGTTTTGGTCATGTGCCATACATACCTCTCATATGCCCTTTGCCTCTTTTCTTGCTTCAGTTTGGCTTCCATGTTGTGTTTCTGAAGAAGTTGGGATTGAAGCCTGATGAATTCATCTCCCTGAATCTCTTTCTCAGACTCCTTTATTTCTTCCTTGGCAACCTCATAGATGGTAGATGTGGTGAGGTCATGGGCTTTCCTGCGATCTTCCTGATCTAAGATCTTAGCAAGTTCCTCCTGAGTCCCATAGACTCTTCTCCCATCTTCTAAGTCAACAAAAGACGGTGCTTCAGGATCTGGCTGTCTTATGTTTGAAGCCTTGACTAAGTGTGGTTCAGGAGAAGAGGTTTCAGTCATAATATCCTTCCCTTTGTCAGTGAGAGGAGGTTGACTGGTGGATGCATCAGGGTTTGGAACAGTTACCAAGGCAGAGGAAGGATCAGGGATTTCATCATTTTTCTCCCCCTCAGCAGGTGTAGGAACTTCAGTGGAAAGACCTGCTGACTGAGGAGGTGGTGGCACATGAGAGACCTGAAGAAGTGATAAGATAGTTGAGACCATGGACTTTGTCTCAGAAGTATCATTCTTCACGGCACTAGTTCGGCAGCCATGGTTTGTTGGGTGGTTGAGAGTTCAGTGACACGGTTGGTGTAGTGGTTGATCAGCTCATTATGTGTTTGTGAGAGCTGATCAATGGCTGAGGAAAGCTTGTTGAGGTGCCCCTTGGATTCCATGGCAGCCTGAAGAATGGAATCCTGTTGTGCCCTGAGACCTTTGAGATCTACCCCCTGAAAGAGCTTAAGTAGCTCAGTTAGGTTGGTGGAGGCAGTCGACTGAGTGGCCATATGGTCTTTCATTGATTTAATCAGTGTGGGATCATCAGCAAGTTGTTCTTGGACTGATTCCACGGCCTTGAGGAGGTTTGCAAGGTCCTGATGCTGACCAGTGGCTGTTTCATCAAAGGTTTTAGTCGGTTCTCCAAGTTGTTTGTCAGCGAGCCTTGAAGCCTGAAGAATCTTGTCCTGAGATTCTTCCACTGAGGCCCTAAAGTCGGCATAGGAGGCTGCCGCTTCAGTATGCTGATCCGTTAGTTCATCAGTAAGAGCATTGTAAAGACCTTCGTTGGCTTGGCGAAGGAATTTGGCCATACTTCTTTCAGAAGGCGGATGAACATTATCATACTTGGTTAACCACTCAGGGGTGGCTGAGGCACCTGATGATGATGATGAAGATGATGGTGAACTGGGTTGTTGATCCTCAGGATGAGGAGAAGAGAGTTGTTGCTCAGACTGCGGAGGAGATTTAATTTGACCCTCCATTTCCTCCTCAACATCAGGAAGTGGTTCATCATCACCAAAATCGAAATCCGTCTCCTCCTCTGACTCATCAGCCAACAAATTTTCATAGTCAGCCAGAGAAGGAGCCTTCAGGGAATCCAGCTCCCCCTCAAAAGAGGGCTCACTTTTGTTGTGGCCAGGTCCTAATCCTTTAGCCATAATAACTGGTGGGGTGTTACCAGCCTGACTAGCCATAATAACTGGGGGGAGGGTTTCCCAGCCTGACTGTTAGGATCAGTTCCCAAGTGACTTGGACCGCCTGAGGGGGTGATGGGTTCAGTATCAGCGGGTGGTTTGTTTCCCCCTGAGTCTTTGTCCCCTGAGCACCTTCATCTACTGACAGGTGTTTTCTAGTAGAATCACTAGGTACTATTGGTGATTGTTGATGGCCTCCCTTCCCATCAGGATTGTGCTGTCCTTTTGGGGATTTAGAGGCCTGAACTCCCTGAGACTCTAAGTGTGATTGCTTAGAGACGTTAACGGAATGTGAATGGGTATGGGTCCCCTTCTCAGTGGAGTAGTACTGCTACACCGAGGATATAGAACCCTGAACTCCCCCAGGCTCTGATTGTGATTTATCAGTGCCTTCATTAGGATGTGAGTGGGTGGATGCTCCTGACCCTTCTGACTTGTTTTTGTCAGTAGGGACATTCGGAAAGGGTTTGCCCGAGGATACTGAGGATGATTGCTCAGCACCTTCTAGTGGCGTTTGTTTTGTGGCCAATGTGGTCTCTTTTATGGGAGTCTTAGAGGTCAAGGTCACAACAACTTTCTTGGTGCCTGAGGCAACAGTCTCAGTGACGAGTGGTTTAGGTCTAACCACCTTACTGGACTGTCCCCCTTTCCCTTTGGTCTTCTTCACCTTCTTGCTTGGTGAAGGAACTGGTGAGCATACATTTTCACCTTGAATCATCGTTAACATGTAGGTGGTCAGGGCGACTGGTTGTACCTCAGTAATGTCACTACTAAAGTTAGTCTTGTGAAGAACGTCAGGTTTTGAGCCTTCTTCGTCAGACCTTAAGTAGTCAGAACCAAGGAGGTCCTCAAGCACACAGGAAATGAACCTAGGATAAGACATGTGTCTTTGCCTATGTTTCCCTGAGAGCTTTGACACGAGGTCACGGAAGATTATTCCTCCGATATCAATTTTTCTACCCTCCAAGAGACTGAACATCATCAATTGTTGTGATGAGTTCAATTGCTCAGTGGAGGATCTGTTTCCTCCGAGTACCTGAATGACGAATGTCATCATAAGTCTCCAGACAGGGTGAAACCATGTCTTCACTATTGGAGCCTTTGCCAGCAAGGCTTCAGGAGACTCGGTAGGACGCCTAACATCATGAGGACCTAGGAAAAGCATTTCCGCTTTTATTTCCTGATCAGTAGGGTTTTCCTCAAAGTTCTCAACAAAGTTAAGACCTGTGGCCATGATGAAGTTCTTATAGTTCAGGGAGAGAGTCCTAGTCCCATTCATCACAGTGAATGTGATGATTGACTCTTTGGTGTCCTTAGGGCTAGTAGCCGTTGCCGTACACCAAAACTCCCTGAGGTAGTCATTATAAATGACTGATGAGGTAGTTGTAAAAGCTGTGGCAAGGAAGCAGTTTTGTAAATACTTAACTACATCCTTGTAACCCGCATATTGCTGAGGGTAGTGGAAATTTCTAACCACATTGTTTTTGGTCAGGTCCACGCCCTCCATTGTGAAGCTCACATTAGGGGCGGTGGTTATAGCATTAGAGGAAGCCATTTTATGATCAGGTTTAGGTCGGAAAATGGTCGGATGTTTCTCAATGCTAAGAACACACACACAATTTGTTTGAGAGAAAAAAAAGAGGCAGAGTTTGCTTATAATTTTCTAAAAACGTGTGTGTGTATTCTTTTGGATGGGTATTTATAGGGAAGTGGAAAGGTTGGGGGTATTTAGGGCATAAAGCAATTAACTTCAAAAAATTTGAAAATTGTTTTATAAAAATTTGAAGTCCGCATTTAATGCCACGATTCCACTTCCCCATGTATTCGGCAACCGTCATGGTGAACAGTTGAGCCGTCTGCAAAAAGTGTAGTTTGCAGAGATGAGTCATCACATTTCTCTAATGTGATTGGAGAGGCATTTAATGCCTAGTGGGAAAGTGGGGGCCCAAGATGTGTATGCCAGAGAGACATATATTCCTATATTAAATAGGAAATCAGTCACCAACCTAGGACAATTACTAACAAAATACTTAGAGCATTTAAGTTAGCATTGAATGACATCTTGAGGGCCCTGAATGACTTTTCATTCACTGAGGGTTTCAGGAAGGGGATTCAGTGATACTTGACACTGAGGGACACATTGATTCAGGGACCTGAGGTTCTAAGAATGTACACTTCAGTTGGATGGATTCAATCAGTGGACTGAGTCTCAATATCCAACATCCCTAACTCAGCTTTCAGTCTAGTGAAAGTTGGTTCATCTAAATGTTTGGTGAAGATATCAGCTAACTGATATTCAATAGGGATGAAGTGTAATTCAATGTCACCATTCATGACATGATCCCTGATGAAATGATATCTGATATCAATGTGTTTTGTTCTCTGATGAAGAACAGGGTTGTTGGAAATTGCAATTGCACTTGTGTTATCACAAAAGATGGGAACCATCTTATACTGAATGCCATAGTCACTAAGTTGACTTTTCATCCATAGTACATTTGCACCACAACTGGCTGCTGCAACATATTCAGCTTCAGCTGAGGACATGGCAACTGATTGTTGCTTCTTAGCACTCCAACAGACTAATTTTCCACCAAGAAATTGGCAGGAGCCTGAGGTGATTTTCCTATCCATGTTGCATCCAGCATAGTCAGAGTCAGAGTATCCCTTGAGGTCAAACCCTGAGCACTTAGGATAATACAATCCAAGGCTTGGAGTACCTTTCAGGTACCTGAGGATCCTTTTCATAGCAGTGAGATGAGATTCTCTTGGGTCAGATTGATATCTGGCACACAAACATACTGAGAATTGGATGTCAAGCCTTGATGCAAGGAGATACATCAGTGACCCAATCATTCCTCTGAATAGAGTCTGATTGACTGATTTAACACTACTAGAAAAAGGTCTATCCTTGACTCGCATTTTATGACGCACGCTACAAGATGACGCGCAAATAGCAAAGTCATAAAATAAGAGTCATAACGAGTAAATTTTTTATTGGGGATGACTCGTTTTCAGAAGCGTCATAACATAGGGTCATAATCAGTTAAAATTTAGCCTGCTAGATGACGCTCGTTTTGCTTCGTCCTAAATAGGGGTCATCTATGTTTTTTTTTCCTGCACGTCTTATAACCTAATTAAGGTTACCTTGTTCATTTACAACACTCACCTCACACACACAACCCACATCTCCAGCGCCACTCCTTTTTCCGGTGACTCAATCTAACCACACCATAACCACCAACACCCCTCACTCATCCCTCTCACCTCTCTCTTGATAATACCACCATGGCCACCTCCTGCTGCCGTATTCAACATGCGCCGCCACCACCTCGCCGCGCCGTCATCATCATCATCACAAGGAGATCAAGAGACCAAGGGTTCGTGTATTTAGATCGAGTTTAGAGTGAAGTTCGATTAGGGTTTTGTTTTGTTGTGTTTGTGAAGCCGCCGTAGCAGTTAGTACATTTTTTGAAGCTTGTATTTATTCAAGTTTTTAATAAGGTGATTAGTATTTTAGTTTGGCTATTTTTTTTTAATTTTTTGATTGTGTAAGTACTTCAGTAAGAAAAATTGTATTGGTAACATGGGTCTGGCTGGGACAGTGTGTTTTGCTTGGTTTAAATTAAATGTTTATGTGTTGTAAGCTAAGTAGTACTCATGACTCATGATATTTCTTTAAACATTTGGTTTACTTGTTGATTTCTTTCTATATAATTATGTACCTGGTATTCTAGCTAGTTTGATAGCTAAAATATCTATCTTTAATGAAATATGCCACTACAGGAGCCAAGTAGCCAAAATGATATTGGTATTCAAAACCTTTGAGAATGTCAATATTGGGTACAATGGGTTGAAATGAATCAAAATGGTTTTAATTACGAATTACATGTATATTTCTAAATGTTGTTAATATTTATATTTGTAGGTACAAAAGATGCAAGAAATGTTGAGGAGCACCAAACCCCAACGTGAGTTAGGAGGTGACATTGTGTTTGTTTCAGAATTCATATATTATGCTAATAAGTAAGTTGAAATTGACTCTAATTGTTGAAATGAGTTATATTATGTTGAAGCATGATCTTTTTGACTTTGCAATTGCTGGATTGGGTACGGGTACTCCATTGTTTTTACGTGTCAGCGTAGGCTGCTGTAAGACGAAACACCTGGGGTATCACAGATTCATGGGCATAGTTGGTTGTGCAGGTTTAAAGGTACTACCACTATCTGAGCCAAACAAATGTGATGCAGGTACAGCGAATTGACTGGGCCTGTCATGCCTCTGACCTTGCTGGCGACACAACATCAAAAACAGCATCCATCTACGGTACAAGAACCTATTAAGATAGCAACAATCCTGTAAATTAATCCAGACACTCTTATGGTAAGATACAAAAACCTTAATCACTAAATTTACCATATATTTAGCTAATAACTGTCACGAAAATGCAGCAACACCAACGGCTCACTACGGAGGCGGTGATAACTGATATCAAAGAAAACCTTGGATGGTATATGAACAGGTGCAGCTGTTGTCATAGAAAAATCTAAGACAACCGGTCTCATTGGCATTGCCAAGAACCAGGAATGAAATTAACGCCAAACTATAGGTATGCAATGGTAAAGTAAAAGTACATGCGAATAAATGTTTGACTTCTTCATCACAGTTATTGAGTATGCGTAAAATGCATTACATTTTCAGCTATTGCTTCAAGATTATCATTTCTGAGGTTACTAGAAGCGGTATAATGAGCTGCTTTAGCCCAGAGGCGCATTCACAGGTGGCGGACTGCACAGACGTTCTCAGATACATACCTGACCCTAATCCCATTTTATTTGCATAGGCGGGGCAAATGAGTATATTTGCAGCCATCGCAGACGTTTATGCTTTCTTCACTTCCCACCCTGTCTGAGCCTTATAAAATGTATTCGGTAAGAAGTTGGTTTGGAGTGACATCACTGAGCTATTATATGCTATTTTATGAGACATAGGTACTGCTTCTTTTTTTGTGTTTTTTCAGGTTAAAAAAAATCCATGATATCACTGAGCTATTATATGCTATTTTATGAGACATAAATTTAATAAAGTATGTAATCTATGTGCCATAAAATAGCATTTAATAGCCTAGAAAAATTGTGAATTTTTCTTTACACACGTACTGTTGGAAGCTGTAACAAAGGACAAGTAAGTTGTAGAAAGCACTCCTTTTTTTTTTTTTTTTTTTTCAGTTATAAAAGCATTTTGTTACTCTTCGTTTGTCCAGGTCAGCCACATTTCCATTGACTTAGAAGATCTGTTGATAACTTCTTGCAAAAAACATCAAAGTCTTAAATATAGACGTGACGTAAGTCAGAATTTGATCAATGAGATAGTTATCTGGTCTGTTTGACATCGTTTATTGGGTATGCGTTTTACTGATGATTGTTCATCTTTGATGTAGGTTTCTTTGAAGACCGAAAGGGAGAAGAAGAAGGAGAAGTACTTCCCATTGAGGAAAGTACCCCTCGGATATCTCAGGTTACTTCTAAACTAGTTCAGTTATAATAATGATGCGTATATAGGTATTTGCGCGTCATACAAACCTACACAATTGGTCATCTCATTATCTGATCTTTTGACATCCCTTTTGTGTAAGCTGCATGACATTATGTTTTGTATGTAGGTGTCTCTTGTGTAGATTTGTTATTGCCAAATGAGGTGTTCGTGATGACATGCATGCTTGGTTATTGCCCGACTCTTTATGATCATTTTTTTTTTGCAATATGATTAGTATCATTGTTTTTTAACTCACTTGCTCAGTGCCGCTAGATACTTTGGTATAAAAATGTGTTCCTAATGGTTATAAATCACATGGCAACCAGTCCCAACCCCATATGTTGCATTCTCAGTTTAACGTAAGCCAAGTAATGTACATTAGAAATTAGAGCAACAAATTTGAAGTAAGAGAAGACTAAGAATATAAGTCAGGTGTTATCATTTAGAAATTACTTTGGTATAAAAATGCGTTCCTAAGAAACTTGCCAATCCACCATCACGTGCTCTTGTAAGACTTTCTTATTTTTGTTGTTGATAAATTTGCCGATGTACTTGGAATAACGTATGTAATTCTCTTTTGCAGGGTGTTGATGCTGGACCAAGTAGTGGGGCCCCACCCGCGATTCCTAGCCTGAATAGACAAGCAGGTGAGTCTTATAATTTTTGTAATTATAGACAATTACACGCGTTTAATAGTAAAGAAAAGGAATCGTATCTGCCCAATTGAATGATTTGTTACTGCTAAACTGATAATTTTGATGCAGGTGGCCAAGACAGTAGGGCTGGTATTTGGTCTACAGCACATCCCTCGTGGAGCCGAAATCCCGGGACAACCAATTCGGGGAACCTATCTAAGCAGAAAATGCCAACCACTAGTGATCAATCTATCAGCAGAGAAGTAAATATTTACATTGCATCTTTGTCATTACACTTGCACACATTGGAGGTTTTAATATCAACCCGATCTTTAAATTGGTAAAAGCATGTTTTCAATTCATAAAATTAGGTAGAATTGAAACGGGTCGAAAGTTGCCCATTTCCAAATGCATGAAGTCTCATAAACCGTTTCCATTTTATGTGTTCTCAGGTCCTTTATTAAGTCAAAGTAGAATCTGACCCATCTTTTACAAACTGTTAATTCGCAGGTATCAAGATCCACCTTTTTACGAACAACGGGATCTTCAAGATTAACCACCAATGAACCTGATCCATCTCGTGTACGCACAACAGATGCATGCCCTGGTGCTCTTAGAGGTTCAAGCTCAGCCCAAAGAAGCTCACCTGTCATATCCTCAGATCAGAAACGACCAGTTTATTTATTCTTTTCTTTTATGTGGATCAGATGCATACTTATATGTTCTTGTTGCCACATGTTTAAGTATGAGAGACCTGCTGCTTTGGTGCCACCGGTACCATCAAGCCCACCTCAGCAAGGAATATCAGGGTGCTCGTATGGACCAATCACAGGGCTACCAGTATCCACATCAACAACCGATGCATCACATGGGGTATCAGCCGATTATGCCTCAACAGAGGCCACCAAATGTCATGCAGCAGCCGCAACATTATACTCGGGTAGTCTTGTTGTATAGGCAAAGTTAGAGATGGTGTATAGCGGGTTTTTAACATAGGCAAAGTTAGGTTGATTTTAGTTCTAGCAGCAACAAGGAAAATATTTGTGTTTTTAATTTTGTATTATCAGGTTTTTAATATATGAAATGCGTTATTTTGATATTTGTGTTTTTAATTTTGTATTATCAGGTTTTTAATTGTCATTTAATAGAAAATTAGGAACTGAAAAAAATTAATTTAAAAAAAAAATTAGGTTATGACTCGCAAAAAGGAGAGTCATAAAACGTGGGTCATAAATGCGCGTCATAGAGGGATGACGCACAAATGCGAGTCATGAAGCTTTATGACGGGTCCATTCTTGACTCGTATTTGCGCGTCATAAGGCCTCTTCTTGACTCGCATTTCGAGTCAAGAATAGCTGTTTTTCTAGTAGAGTCTGATTGACTGTTTACCAGTGAGGTCATAACCAAGGTTGTTTGGTGGGACCATGGGAGTCTTGACTGAGGCACAGTCACTGAGATCATACTTCTTCAGTATGCTTCTGACATACTTCTCTTGACTGATAAAGGTTCCTTTATCAGTCTGCTTAATTTGTAAGCCAAGAAAGTAAGTCAGTTCTCCCATCATGCTCATTTCAAATTTCTTTGCCATCAGTTTTTCAAACTGTTTGCAAAGTTTATAACTTGTTGAGCCGAAGATGATGTCATCAACATATACTTGAACAAGTATAACATCATCATTTGTCTTGTAGATAAACAAGGTATTGTCTATCTTGCCTCTGACAAATTTGTTTTGGATCAGGAAGGATGAGAGAGTTTCATACCATGCCCTGGGAGCTTGCTTCAGTCCATAAAGGGCTTTGTCAAGCTTACAGACATAGTCAGGAAACTCACTGCTCTCAAATCCAAGAGGCTGTTGGACATAAACTTCTTCTTTCAGTGAACCATTTAAGAATGCACTTTTAACATCCATTTGGTACACTTTGAAGTTCATGTAGGTTGCAAATGCAAGGAAGATCCTGATGGCTTCAATCCTTGCAACTGGTGCAAATGTTTCGTCATAGTCAATGCCTTCTTGCTGGTTGTAGCCTTTGGCAACCAGTCTGGCCTTGTTTTTGATGACTATGCCATTCTCATCAGATTTGTTTTTGAATACCCATTTCATGCCAATGACTGTAACTCCATCAGGACACTTGACTAAGGTCATCACCTTATTTCTGTCAAATTGTTCCAATTCATCATGCATGGCCTGAACCCAACTAGGATGAGTAAGTGCTTCTTTGACACTTTTGGGTTCAATGGTGGAAATGAAGTCCACAAATAGGCATTCATTGGCTGAGGCTGCGGATAGTTTAGCAGCCATGCTTTTGGTGAGCATGCCTTCAGTAGGCTCTCCAATAATGTTGACAAGTTCTATATCCTGAGACCTAGTCCATCTGTCCTGAGGTCTTGGATACTTATTAGAACTTGTGGAGGCTAGATTGGGTAGAGGTGAAGGGATTGGTTCAGACACTTGAGGGCTTTCAGGGTGTTGGGTGTCTGAATGATTTGTCTGATCACTGGGATTATTTGGTTCCTGAGCACTTTGAACAGACTGATTGTTAGAGTCAGTGTTTGTTTGTGCTTCAATAAACTCAGTGATGTTTGGGTGAGGAAGGTTATGAGGAAGGATGTGATAGGAGATATCAGCATCAACTTGATACTGAGTGGAAGGATTGTTTTCAGGATCAAACTCATCAGGAGGATATCTTGATGAGTCATCGATTCCTATCTCTTCCACTGAGGAATTTGAGAACCTGATGACTTCAGTGCTCTCATCAAAGGTAACATGAAATGTTTCCTTAGTTTGTTGTCTCCTTGTGTTGAACACCCTGAAGGCTTTTGAGACAAGGGAATATCCTAGGAAGTATCCATCATCAGCCTTTGCATCAAATTTCCCTATGTGATCTTTGTGATTATGAATAAACACAGGGCACCCAAAGACATGGAAGTAGCTGATGTCAGGGATTCTTCCCTTGAATAACTCATAAGGAGTCTTGCTATGTCTCTTGACAATGATGGATCTATTTTGTGTGTAACAGGCAGTTTTGACTGCTTCAGTCCAGAAATGTTTTGAGAGGACTGATCCATTTAGCATTGTTCTAGCAGCTTCAATGAGTGTTCTGTTTTTCCTTTCAGCCACACCATTTTGTTCAGGTGTGTAAGGTGAGGAAAAGTTTTGATGGATACCTTTCTCATCACAGAAACTTTCAAGTTCATGGTTTTTGAACTCAGTCCCATTGTCAGTCCTGATCTGTTTGACTTTGATTTCATTTTGATTTTCAATGTTCCTGACAAAGGACATGATAGTTCCTGCTGCCTGACTCTTTTTGGTCTGGAAGTAAACCCAAGTGTATCTTGAGTATTCATCCACTATGACCAGAGTATACTTCTCATGGTTAATAGATCTAGGACTGATGGGTCCAAAGAGATCCATATGAAGAAGGTGTAGGCAGTTCCTGATGGAAAAGTTGGTTTTGGTTTTAAAGGATGCTCTCTTGTGTTTGCCTTTTTCACAAGCTGAGCAGGGTTTATCCTTTGAAAACACAAGAGATGGTAAGCCAAGGACCTTGTTTTGTTTCACAAGATAATTTATGTTTTTGAAGTTCAGATGGGAAAGTCTCTTATGCCAAAGCCAATTGAGAGTTTCAGTGGCCTTAGCAAAGAGACAAGTACCATTCTGAGTCAGACTAGTCATGTCTAACACATAAACATCTTGTCTTCTAGGTGCAATAAGGACAACTTCCTTGTTTGCATTGAAGATGGTTCCTTGCTTATCATCAAACTGAACTATGTATTTTGCATCACATAGTTAAATGATAATGATCAAATTATACTTAAGGCCATTTACATAAGCTATCCTAGTGAAGACTATACCATTGCAGTTTACTGAACCATAACCTTCAGTGGGACATGATGAGTTATCAGCAAATACCACCTTGGGTCCTGATTCTTCCACATATTTGTGCAGATATTGCTTCACACCAGTCATGCTCCTTGAACATCCACTATCTAGATGCCAAATTGGCTCCCTGGCATGTCTCTGCACAAATAGTAAACTGGGTCAGTTCTTTCTAGGACCCCTCTTCTTAGAGGGCTTGGCTTTGATAGCCTGCTTAAAAGTAGATAATGATTCATGGTCAGTGGTTGAGTGGACTGAGCTCCCACAAATTTTGCATTTAATTGCAGGGGAAGACTCAGCAGACTGAGAGGATGATTTGTTCTTTCCTCTCCTTGCCTGAATGATCTCCTCATGTCCTGAGGTGTCATGAGTGGGATCACCACATAGGTCACAGCATGTGTCCATTAAGCAATCCTCAGGGAGGTGGTCATTGAATCCACAATGAGGGCAAGGGGCAAAAGGCTTTGCCTTTTTCATTTTCTGCTTAGCATCAGATGGATACTTAAGAGCAACTGCTTTAAAGTTTGCCATCTTAGCTGAGGCTGTGTATGACTGATGATCAGAGGTTCTGTGATCTTCCTTTTTGCATACCATGCAGTAAAGGATTCTGTAGCAATCATCAGCAACATGATTTCTAAAGTGACACAGCTCACATATCAGCAGAGGTTTGGTGGGCTTGGTTTTGGGTTTGGAGCTTGAGGAAGCTGATTTTGTTTCCTTAATCTTAGATTTAGGACTTTTCTTAGAAGATTCAATCTTATCACTCAGCTTCCTGACCATTTTAGTCAACTGATCAATTCTTGGATCAGGACTTTGGGATTTTACTTCAGGAGGGACTGAAGTAGATGAGTCATCAGTGTTTACTGAGACTTTTGCTTCAGAGGGGACTGAAGTTGTTGAGTCATCAGTATTTACTGAGACATCAGGGATTAGCCTTTTCAGGATTGTTTTTCCCGGTCCTGATTTCTCCTTTGGAGAATGTTCAGAGTAGACCAATGGAGTGAGGTCTGAGCTTGGAGAAGCTCCCTGAAGGACTTTCAGTGGTGGGAGAGGTATAGCTGATTCTGATTCTGACTCAGTGATTAACTCAGTACTACTGGGTTCTTCAGTGAGTCCTAGCATGCTTTTCAATGCCTGACTTTCAGGGAGCAAGATTTTCCCAGTCTCAAAGTTGGGTAACTTACTGACTGGGTTGTCCCTGACAATCCAGTCATTTGACTTGGGTTCCTTTTCTTGCTCAAAAGCAATGCCAGCTGGAATAAAGACTCTTTCTTTGTCAGTCTCACTGAGGGTGTCAGTGAGTGGGTTAATTCCTATGACTTTAAAGTTCTCACTAGGATTCATACTGACAGATTCATCTCTACATTTGTTCAATTCTAACACAAGATTATTATATTTTGAAAGTAGGTTAAGCCTTTGTTCTTCTACAAACTTGAGATCAACAGAAATATAATTTAAATAAGACTGCCAATCAGAATCATCATCCATTGAAAGTAAAATGTTTACCTTCTTCATTGTGATGTTGACCCATTCTCCATCTCTAGCATGGCTCTTTCCAACAGCCAGCTGATCACCATCTGAAAGTGCCATCAGTGCACTCACATGAATTTCTTCATCATCAGAGACCTCTTCATCATCCCAGTCATAAGCTTCAGCCATAAGGACCTTGTTCTTGGACTGAACAGGTTTGGGAGCTGGATTCTGAGAGGCTGAGGGAGTGGCCTCAAGAAGAGCAAGCTTGGCTTTTGCCATCCTATACTTAGTTTCATAATCCTTTTGACCACTTTGAGAAGTTTGTGGAGACTGAAACATCTTAGGTTGAAATTTGCTAGCTCTTGAAGAAGAACTGTTTCCAGAAAATTTGTAAGAGGGTTCTGAGGTTGTTTTTGAATAGTAGTCTTTTGCAAAATGACCCTTTTTACCACATTTAAAGCATTCAGTGGTCTTATTTGCTTTAGCTTTTGAAAAGTTTGACTGATTTCTTTTGATAAAACGTTTTGAGTTTGCAAGAAGTGCCCTTTCTTGGAATTCCAAGTGTAAGTCACTTAAGTACTCCTCACTGGTTCTATCATCAACCTCATCATCAGAATCCTCTTGAAAATCCTGCACAATACCATTAGAATAAAAGGCAGTTGATATGGGTGAGGAAGTCAGGGCCTTTTTGGTCTCAAGAGCTTTCTTTGAGTCTGGGTATCTTCTTGATATTAGGTTGTATTCATAGACAAACTTCCTATAGATCTCAGCAAGCTCAAGGGTCTGAATGTGGTTTGCATTCCTAAGGCCCTGAGAGAAGTTTAGCCACTTCTCAGGGAGACTGTTGACAAAGCCAACATTGATCTCATGCTTAGACAAAACTACACCATCATTGGATAACTCATTTATCAGAGTCTTGTACCTAGTGTAGGTCTCAGAGAGACTTTCAGAGTCTTTGGCCCTGAAGGTATTATACTCAAGTTTAAGATCCATGATCCTATTTTCCTTGGTATCTGAGGGACCTTCGAAGCTATGAACCAAGTCAAGCCATGTTTGTTTGGCTGATGTACAGTTAATGACCGATTCCATTATATCATCAGGGAGACAAGATATAATTATGCTTCTCAGGCGTTGGTCTTGGTTGACCACCCTTCTCTCATCTATAGTCCACTGAGCTTTAGGTTTGTTTAAACCTTCAGCAGTTTTAGGAACATAGGGACCTTCATTGATACAAATGATGTAGTATGGTTCCATACCAGTCAAGTAGCAAAGCATGCGCTTTTTTCACTTGCTAAATTTTCCAGCTTCTAGTCTGGGAGCAACAGCTGAATAGCTACCTCCCTTTTTGTCGACTAGCTGGGGCACATTTATATCAGCCATAGTAGGATCTTGGTTTTAAAAACCTTGAGCACTCTTAGTTTTGGAAATATTTTATAAACCAGAGGCTCTGATACCACTTGTTGTTCGCGTTACACTTATAGAAATAACTAGAAAGTTATCCTAATTGTGTACTAAGACTGATACAATGTATGATTAATTTTACCAAATAAGTTATAATGTAAATATAAAAACAACAAAGGTTTTTCAACGTTTAAATTCTTATTAGAAATTAATCAAAGAATCTATTACCCAAAGTGTTTTGCGGAATAAACACTTTGGGATTGAATAGACAAGGTATGGTATTCTCCTCTTCTAAACTCAAGCTTTTCTTGAGTGACAACTAAAAGACCCTACTGAGCTATCTTAGTGAGTAGGTTGTTCTTTGGAGGAGAAAAGTGGGTTGTGAAAGTCTAAGCTTTTAGTGCACAACCTTAACTCACTTTTCTCCTCATCTATCTATTTATACACAAGTATAAAAGAACGCCTATAACTAAAGTACAAGTTGACCTATGCTGGTCTGACAAAAGTACAACAGTGTTTTGTCATTACCAAGAACCTACATTGAGAATAAGCTAAAAGGTCCTTTTGAGTGTCTGCCCAACCACTCCTTAACTTTAAGCCGTTTTAAGGAAAGTTCGCTTTCGGCGTGATAAGACTTGTCCTTATCCTCTTCAAACTTTCCCGCTCGATCCCGCCTTTACTTCAGGTCTTAGATTCATTCTAAGTCTTCAGTCTTTAGTCTTCAGTCTTTAAGTTGTTCAGGAGACTGAGGGGTTCAGTGAGCTCTTGTCAGTACTCACTGAACCCATCATCTTCTTCTTTGGCTTAAGTCTCACTCAGGGAGTACCGCCTTCCTGAGGAGTGAATCCTTCGCCTTGAATTCGCCTTAAGCATCCTGAAGATGACTCACTGAGTTACTGTTAACTCAGTGACTTGAATTATTCTCGGTTGGTAAACACTTGGCTTAATTTGTGTTCAAATCCCGTTTTAGATAATTGGGTATTTATGGACCCAACAATATCCTTATTTTACTAGTTATTTTAGATTTAATACTTGTTTTAGTTATTTAAATTTTCATTTTTCTTGTTTTAAAATCTTTATATTTTTAAATCTTTGACCTTAATACCCAAATTTAGTTTACTTTCTGTAAACATATCTGCTTGAGAGTTTGGTGGTTAAGATTTATTTTATTAAGATTAGTTTGTCTGTTTATTTTAGTTTTCTTTTGTTTAGTAATTATTCTAGTTTTAATACTAGTCCGATCTACTCTAGTTTTAATACTAGTTTTAGTAATTTTAGTTTACATTTTTTTTGTCTCGTATTAGATTATTATTCTATTTATTACGGGTTTATTTTCTCACTCTTTTATTTACTTCCATCATTTTTAGCTTTATATATTATTGGTTATTAATTGTCATATTTAGCGCAATGATTATTATTGTTGTTATTAGCATAAATTTTATTATGTACGAGTAGTTTTTATATATGTTTGTTTAAAAATCGGTGGTGGTTAGGATGTTGTAATTAATATGGGAAAGTTGTTGTTGGTAATATTAGTATGCATTTTAGGTTAGTTTATTGACTAGAGATTAGGTTAGTTGTTTCTTGACTAAAATCGTGAAAGGTCCGCCTGATCGGTTTTCGAGTCTTATTCGTGACTAGACACCTTTAGTTCACGGTAAGGTAAGTAAGACGTGGTTTGTAAACTTAGTCTAGTAGTCAATATATTAACGGGAGACATCCGACTTATGGTGTACTTAGAATATTTTTATCTAATTTGACGGGCAAAAGCCGTTGAAAAGGATAAAACTTTTTAGTAGTCAATATCTTAACCTAGAATATAGACTAAACGGTTTAATGTGCGCAAACAGGGTTTAAGATTGAAATACGCAACCGTGTGAAAAGATAATCCCTTGTTCGAGTTTTAGTTCACCACTTTTACTCCTAACTATTTACCACCGATTTCTAGGCAAACATATCCCTTAGTATTAGTTTAGTTTTTATCTTTCCTTAGATAACTTAGTTGCGTTAGTTATATTTTATTTTATTTTATTATTTATTTTTATTTATTTATTTATTTTATTATTATATTTTTTTTAAGTTTAAAACCAAAAATACCTTTTGTGACAACTAAGCATCAAACAAATCTTAACCAACGTATTTCAAATTCACTACTCTTTCGAAACGATACTCGGGAGATCAATACTTGCCAATATACTTTTGTATTAAGGTTTGTATAGTCTTTCCAATTTTATAAATATTTTTTGGTGGTAAAATGACAGACATCATTTGACATGAATGATAATAACAAAAGAAGAACCTACCCGAGACCCTCCAAAGGATCTTGAAGCCATGTACCTTGAAGTCGTGTACTCGATTGTATTTGTTTTTCATATGATCGGTTATAATGGTAGATGATGATGAGATAGGTTGCGTTCGTTATACTTTAGATTAGATCTAAAGGATTAGTGTTGTTGGTATTCGAATATTACAAAAGATTGTAAGGGACTATTTGGATTTTTTTTTTCTTCCTACAGATGGAGAGCAAAAGAAAGAGGGAGGCGGGCATGTTTATGATTAGGGTTATGAGATATTAGGGTAAAGTTATGATATACGGAGTATCTGTATTTCATTTGGGTATGTATTTGGGGTTGTAAATTGGGCCTGGGGTGTTAACTGATGTATAAAAATAACCCAATAATGTTGTTTTGCATTTATGTTGTAACGTAGTAATAAATATAGACTGGGGGCATAATTCAAAAAGTTACTTTTCAACAATAATAATCCCGAGTTCGAAAATGCATTACTAGGTAAATGTTGTCATATCCATAAGCTGTTGCATTAGTTAATTCTTACTCTATTTTTTGTCACATTCATTCTTATTCAGAATCCCATTTCGTATTTTTATGTATGTGTCCCATTTCATATTTTTATGTAAGGTTAGTTTGGTTGTGAAACTTAATCTTTTACATAAAAAAACCCATCACATACATAATGCATATCATTACCATCCTAAACATCATAAAAATATTTATAACCATAACTAAAACAATATTAGTTCAAATAATAAACAATGGAGTTAATAGCAAAATGGATACTTATATTTATTGTAAATATCATAAACACGAAAACAAACAAAACATTAAAATTCTCAATACCAACAAAAATATCTAAAACCAAACAACTAATTAAACTCATTCATCTTAATAGCATTAGCTTCTTTCTCACGGACACCAGCTTTCGCTTGATAAACAAATCATATAACTTTTTAAGCAATACCCAATGCCTCTCTTGAGTCTTTCTCAAAGCATTTAGCGAGTCCAAAGCAACACCACGAGCACCTAAAGCTTTCATGTTCGCCATCATGGTATGGTTCTTCGCCATTACCCGCCTCAAATGTTGACAACAAGCAAAAAGCAATTTGGAAAATGCATCATCTTCACCTGCCTGTTGCACAAACCACAAACGCATACAATCATGCAATTTAGAAGAACCAGCAACATTCATTAAATTCTCTAACATCTCAAAATCTGCCATTGAAAACAAAATATATCAAAGTACAAATGGTTTTATAACTCACTATGACAAAAGTACCAAATAAATAGGCCAAAAATAATTTACGTAACTTATTCATATTAAAAGATTACATGTGAAAAGCCTCATTTAAATATAACATCTTGCAAAAAAACCTCTTCACATGTACTCTTTTAAAGTGAAGTAACTATTTTAAATAGTGGAAACCTAATTAGTACCAACCATTAAGCTATGAACACTTAGATACAATCGGTGCAACGCGCGGGTTGACAAAGCCTCGTAGTAATAATAATAATAATAATAATAATAATAATAATAATAATAATAATAATAATAATAATAATAATAATAATAATAATTAATTTAAACAAAAAAATATAAGTTAAGAGGTATTTATTAAGCTTATATACTTCCAAAAAATTATGAACTTTGAACACTAAATTTAAGTTTGAATTTACTATAAATTCTCAAGTAAGAGTATAAAGCTACTTTTATAAATTCAATAGGGGGAAAATGAGCCTACAAATATATGCTTTTGTTTTTTCTTTTCATGGTTTGTATAAAATCATTTTTTGACAAAGTTAAGCATTAATTCTAATCTAATTAAGCTTCAATTTTGATTTTTATTGGCTAATGAGAATGTTACGTTTGAAGACATTGCAAAATTGAGGTTTCCAGTCATTACAACTTAGATGTTTTCAAACATCTTTTTTCTCAAATTCCAAATTGACATTCTATTATAAGAATGATTTTTAAAAAAATAAATTAACATATGTAACACATTACGATATATTTTGACTAAATAAATATAATAAACCATCAATATACTCACTTGATATGATAAGTAAATGATTAATTATTTCCACATAATGTCTTTGATTTGCACATAAATATAAAAGCTGGTAAACATGATGCATCGCCATCTATAATGCAATTATTTAAAACATAAATTGTTATGTATCAGTTAAAAATAAAATTTGAGCAAAAATCAATTCACGAAACAAATCATAACGTAGCCGGTTGTTAATGAAAGTATATATAAATTGTGTATTAGATCAAACTATTTGTAAATTATTGTTTTGTTTGACATATAATAATAACAATAAAAATATAGTAAATAAAGAACAATAGAAAGTAATAACTGCATAATGATAAGTTAACTAATGCTTATAAATAACTATAATAATATTAGTATAATACATAAGATAATTTAATGTAATGTAGTGCAATAATAATTTAATACTTCCTTGTCTCAAATTAAATACTCATTTCATATTTTACAAAAAATTTAAAAAAATGAGTCCGCTATAATATTAACCAATAAAAAAAAAAAAAAACTATTAGTGGAACAGCTCTAATGTTTGAAGTTACGTGAAATAAATTTCATAAATTTGGATCTTTTTATTACAAAAAAATATGAGTCAGTTACATCTATAAAGCTTTAAAAAAATTGATTATGGTGTGTAATAACTTATTAAAAAAACAGCTTTATGAATTATATTCATGACCATCAAATTTAACAAAGATTATAAAAGCTCCACTCTTATAGACGCTCACATATCATAACACTTGAATCCGTGAAATTGACCAATCAAACAGATAACGACATGACTTTTTGATTGACATTTTAGTCTTCGAGTATGTGCAATGCATAAGCTTTTAAAAGCTTTTTGTGTTTGCCACATCACATTTTCTCTTAACTCCAACTTACCAAAAACCTATAACTATAATGCAAAATCTTGTGTAATAGCTTTTTCATAATGTAAAACGTTATTGAAAGAGGAAGCAAAAAGTGAGATTTTGATTAAGACGAGTCGTGAAAAACTCGTGCGTTGCACGAATTGTATATTGATGTTCATTGGGCAATGATGTGCTTGCCCAATCAAATCCATGCTTAGAAAAGCCTAACAAATTCACACCATTGTAGAAGTACAAAACATGATTATTTTTTTTAACATATTACTGAGTCCTAACATGCTCGATCTTCTATTGTCTCCAAGCATACAAAGCAGAATCAACCCACTAAAATAAATGTTATCTGCACGTACATTAGGATTTAGGACTATGAATATTTTATTGTTGTTGAACCATTTCTAACAGTAAGGTCACATGGTTGCAAAGAGATACACACTAAAGATCTTGGGTTCCAATTTCGTTCCTCTTGGCAACTGAATTGGCATCAAATGCTCATTAAAGTATTCATCTATGAGTAAGATATGGATTCCTCTTATATTACCTCGGAAAAACAGAACCATGCTACCTTTCTTCTTCATTCTACCTTGATGACCTGGTTCTGTAAAATTTTCACATAAGTGTAGCAGGCCGAAACAAAGTTATGGTAAATCATCACATTTCGTTCTAAAATTATTGAAATCTTTACATCAATAAATATACAAATGAGAATATCAAAAGACAGACGTTGAAATCTTTAATTACTTACTATTAGTTCATCCTTATAGTCTTCTGAAAACTAAAGATCAAGTAATGCATACTGTTATAATTAAAATATACTCTCCAAATGCTTTGAAATTTAAGTTTACTCATGGAACTCAACCTTTAAGACTTCACAATCGACTCCAACTTTAATACTCCACATTCAATTATGGGAATCAATTCTTGCATGTACAATATTTAGCCGTAACCATACTTACTGTAATAACGCAAATATAATTACTATATGATCGAGAAAGAACAAAAAAGAAACATGTTACCCACTCCGTCTCCATCTTCCTCTTTGTTTTGTTATTAGCATCTTAATGTTTACGGGGAATTTTGTTACTCTGAGTAAATATCATATTTCGATAACGTTGTAATTTATATTTATTTATTTGTTTTTTTACAATGTATTATTTATATATATTATTTGTAATTTATATTTATTTATTTTTGACAGTGTGTTTGACTTTTTACAATTTAGTTTTGTCTCACACACACACACAATTCAAACAGAAAAAATAGATCCGCTATAACGATTTTAGGGCTTTCAGTTACAATCGACATAAATGTAATTTATCAATAATCAATGAGATTAAACAATATCTTAAAGGATCTGGATGTTCGATGAATAAGTTTAATATGGATTTGAGCATTGATTAAATCATTCAGGTATTGTTTTTTGAATCATATGTTTATTTGTTGTTGTATCTGGAATATGGATTTTAGAGTCATTCTCTTTATGCGTGCGATTCAAGATGCGTTATATCGCTTAAAGTTGGTTGCTTGATGATGTTTTGGCGTTTACAGGGATTATTTGCTCCGATTAGTCAGTATGTGTAGATAACATGTTTTTTATTATATGTTTGAATAGCAAAGCTTAGCAAAAGATGCAAATAAAATTATGTTGATAATGATTACATCAATTTTCAACAAATACGCATAACTGATAATCACATGCGAGTCTTTAATAAAATTGATGTATTATTCAAATTTAATATAAGCAGTGATAGATCACTATGAAAACATTATATATTTGTATTAAGTTAGGTTGTTGAAAGTTTCCTTGTAAACTATGTTGCGTGTGCGGTGCTTCAGTTCTGGATCGGTGTCTTCAACCATTAGTATTTTTAGACCATCAGGGCTTGTGACCCTGGATACCGCAACATATAGTTGTCCATGGCTGAACACGGGATTTGGCAGATAGAGTCCAACATACTTAAGCGACTATCCTTGACTTTTGTTTATCGTCATTGCGTAACATGGTCTTACAGGGAATTGTCGCCGTTTTAGCACGAATGGCCATTTTGACTGTGCAGATGTGAGTATGATCCTGTGTATTACAACGTCATCACCTACATGTGATCCTGTAAGAACCCTAGCGTGAATAACAAACTGGCCTAAATCAGTGATCAATAACCTGGTGCCATTGCATAATCCTTTACTTGGATTCACATTTCGCAATAACATTACGGGCAGTTCCTTTTTTAAGTGTAGAGCATGTGGTGGTATCCCGGTAAAATTTAATGAATTTAAAAATTCAACCGGGTACAGGTCTTGTTGGTCTAGAGTGTCGGTTGAAGCCTTGCATATCTCATCCGCGCTATTGTATGTAACAGATTGCCCTGCCAACTTTTCAAACATATATTCATTGATGATATCGGCATCATCATTCCGGGGAGTTAGGATTGCCCTTTCCTTTAGATATTCATTATCAGTTTGGCGTGTGGTAAAATGAGGATAAATTTCCTCGACAATCTTTTCAATAGGAGAATCCTAATTCTTGATTAGGAAATTATCAGGAATGTTGATCCAAGTTAGCTCATCCTCCCCTTCCTTTATTTTTGTTGGCAACCTCCCGTCACCAATTGTCAAAACCCATCTGTTAAAATCTTGCTTACGCGTATCAATATCCCCATTTTCATTGTATTTATTGACACGCATGCTGCGCGTAAGGGTGAATACCTTGCAATATTTCCACAACTCAGACCGGTTTATGCAAGCCTGAACAATGTCTGCTCTTTTTCCTTTTGGGATCACTGGGAGAACTTGTCTAAAGTCACCTCCAAGCAACACTGTCATTCCTCCAAATATTCGACTCCTTTTATCCGGATCGTGGTACCCGAGTATATCTTTTAGTGTTTTATCCAATGCCTCGAAAGCATATTTTTGAGTCATTGGAGCTTCATCCCAAATAATCAACTTGACTTGTTGCATGAGTTCCGCCATATGCGTGTTTTGTTTAATGCCGCATGTGCTATTTTCGACCAATTCGAGTGGTATCACAAATCTACTATGCGCTGTCCTTCCTCCTGGTAAGAGCAATGAAGCAATTCCTGCTCATATTAAGAACATTTGTTAGTTATTACATATGTTGCTTTTTTATAAATCATGGGATGTTTTGTTTTAGCATTATTTTATACCTGAGGATGCGACGGCAAGAACAATCATCCGTTCTGATCTTAACCTTGAAATAATAGTTTTGTATAGAAATGTCTTCCCAGTTCCTCCTGGTCCATAAACAAAGTAAAATTTACCTTTTTGATTATGGACAGAATCAATAACATCTTCATAGATTAAGCGTTGTTCTGGATTTAACAAAGAATGTAACTGCTGATGTTCTATCGCTCTCTTCTTAATATCAAAATCCAAGGCCTCTCTAATAAGACGGTTGTCCATGCTGTTGAGTAACCTTGGGTCAGGGCGTGGAAGATCTTTAAAGTCTGCTAAAGATCTTCCATGTCTATTTAGTATATCCTGGATTTCCAGAAGACAATAGTTACGGAGCTGGTCATCTGTAAGATGTAAGTTAGGATGTTTGAAAAGTCTTCTTTTTATGTGCAGGATATCTTCCGATAAGGTTTCCCAGCAGGCCTCCCATAGCTTTAAAGGTCTGCTGACATCACAGAACAATAGAATTGTGACGAATGTGTCACGGAGTTGTAGGCCGAATGCCCAAACACCAGCTTCGTTTATAGCATGAGTCCATTCACTGTCGTCGTTTAGGAGACCATATGCAAAACAGGCTTCCTTGAATGTTGCACAAAGTTTGTCATTTACAGTCATGAGCTGTAAAAAAGATTCGGGACCTTTCACAACATTCAAAAGCATTCTAAGATAATATCGTTCCCCTGAAGATGGGTGTACATAAACGATTCGTCCGATGTTTTTTTTTTGTTTCCTTTTTTTCAACGTTTGTCTTTCTCATGCCATACATAGTGCTTAGGTATTTCAGCATAAGTGAATTCTTTAGCTCCCGGATCGCGTTTGTTTAACTCGAACCAATCTGTGAACATGGTTACGTCGATTCCTTCCCTTTGGAGTAATGTAGGCAAGCTCTCTGAATCGCGTAGTGTTATTGCATGCTGATTAGGCAAATGGTATGTAAGTTTCATGACTAATGGATATGAGTAATGGATGTCAAAAGAAAACAAACGCCATACTGACTCACATGGAGCTAAGAATCGACAATTTAGGTAATTTTGTATTTCATCAACCTCCAGAATCTTAACATTCGTCACACCACTATCACTTCTAACGTTCTCCTGTATAACAACGGTAGCTCTATCCGGACCTTTATTTAAGTACTTAAATAAGTACTTAATAGCCTTCGATCTGTTGCACCATTCAACATTAATGTGGGCCTGGTATTTCAAAAGAAGGTAACGATTGTGAGGTACTACATATCTGTTATCATATTTGAATTTACCCTTTTTAGCAGACGATTTATTATCCCTCCGACGATATATAGCATATCCATCGTCATCAATAATTGTCTCACCCACAAATGCTTTGGGAAAATGCTTTGAACATTTTCCCTCAACATTACATGGTGCGTGTTTAGCATCCTGTCCGCAAGGACCATGTAACATATATTCAGTCACCACTTTATACCCATCTGGATCATGAGTTGGAAATGGCATTTCTGCTGAAATGATGTCATCTATTTCAGCGGGTGTTTTGCATTTGCAATCTTCTTCTAGCCACAGGAGGATATGAGCGTGCGGAAGGCCACGTTTTTGAAATTCTATAACATATACAACTGCAATTATATGAGAGCAAAGGGTCATATGATTTTAAAATTTGGATATAAGTGTAGGCAGACTGATATTATGGCATGAGCTGTAATACCTGCGCGAGATTTACCAAAAACATGATTCTTCGTAAGATCTTCTAACATCTGATTGAGTTTCATTTTGAACACTCGTGTTCCAATTTCTGGACGATCGTGACTTTTTTGACCTGGTATATGAATCAGCATTTCATCAATCTCGGGCCATTTTGGATTGGATGTGAACGTGATGAAGAGGTCTGGATTTCCATATGTGCGACATATAGCCATTGCATCTTGGTAATTTTGCATCATATATCTTGGCCCCCCTGTAAAACTCTTTGATAGAATGATTCGGTTCCCTAACCCTGCTGCACTCGTATCACCTCTTGTTACAGCATCACATAGGTTATGGTAAAGCTCTACACGTAGTGTATCTTGATTATTTATCGTCCATTTAAGCCTCTGTTATTCAACAGCCGTGTATGCATCAACCAAATATTGCTGAAATAATCGGCCACCTCTTAGTAAAGTAGTCCCATGATTATTTCGGTGTTGTATTATATAAGCATAGTACTCTTTCATTGTTACAACACCCCTTACGGTTTTACGACTACCTTTGTTGCTGTTATAAGGTATCTTTTCATGGAAACCATCTTCTCCATACGGGAATAATAATGGATATTGGAGCGCCATGTATTGTGGATGTAATTCCGAAATACGTTTTGGTCCTGTTGCCTTGTCGCTCACAATAATGTCTCTTGTCGGAACACCATCACCAAAATCATTAGTAATAAGGGCTGCAATCTCTGGCACGGTGGGATTGTTGTATTGCCGGGAAGTTTGCCTGTCACTTAAGAGACGTAGCTCAAATTTGGCTGAATTATGTGATCGACACCAATCTCTTGCCATCCGAAATGCCAAAGCAACAGCACTTGTCTGGTCGAACATTTGCATCAGGTTTCCCACTATGTTTTGATCTACTCCTTCACCATCTTCCTTATCGATGAAGGCTAACATCCAGTTTTTCACTTCATTATCAGTGTCAAAAAAGTAAAGTTGCGCATACTTTGGTTGAATACCTGGTGTAGGAAGTAGTGAACCAATTCGATGATAGTTTTGGCCATTTATTCTAAACGTGTATAGTCCCTTTCCTGTGTTGATGGAATGGTCTATTCTGGCTCCAAAAGATGTGAAGCAAAACATGCTATTATAGACTCTAATTTGTTCTCTAAATCTCGAAGATGCATTATTGTTATAATCTAGCAATGCGCTTAGTGGTTGAAGTGTTTGCTTGAATTTTTGAATCAAGATCTTACCCTCTTGGCAGCAAAGAGAGAACTTTGGGTTTGCAGTCCTGTTGGGCTTGTTATTTCTCTCCTCATACCACATGAGTGCATTGCAATTTTGACATTCATACGATGGAGGCCCAAGGTTATGGTAAACCACAGGAACACCTACAAAAAAAAATATATATATGGGGCTATTATACATGTTTGTTGTGATTACTAATTCATATTAAATGGTTTATAAGAGGAAAAATTGCGCAATATAGTTAACATATGTAATCACCTGCCGATGTACATGCCGCTCCTTTTGGATTTTTTTTAGCTCTTCGGATGTTGGATGGTTTTGTAATAAGCATTGTTATAAGCATTTTAGCTATTCGGATGTTGGATATATATGTGTACATATCATATTGCAGTAAATCCATATTGTAACTAACTGATACGCGTGAGTATTTACCCTGTTCTGATGTAACTACGTTCTTCAGTTTTAACCCACAATAGCTTTGCACTGTCCCATCTTCACCAATGACTGTATTTGAATGAATACCCACATAATCGTGAGGCATCATTGATAGAGTTTGAGTACCTACGTTGTTTTCATTTTAAGCTGTAACATACTAATATATATCATTTAAAGGATGTATTCAGTTGTGGCATATTTAGGTATTTACCTAGATCTGATGTAATGATGTTCTTCAGTTTTAAACCACAATAGCTTTGGACTATCCCATTTTCACCAATAATTGTATTTGAATTAATTACCACAGAGTTTTGAAGCATGTCTGAGAGAGACTGTGTACCTGCATTTGTTATCAGTTTAAACTATAACATATAAACATATATGTTTTAAACCATGACAATAACTCAATTGTATTGAAGGTTTGTGATTTCAAGTGTATCATTGTTGGTTTTTTTTTTTTTTTTTTTTTCAGAAGTATTTACCTCGAGCTGATATAATGGTGTTTATCAGTTGTAAACCGCAATAGCTTTGGACTTAGGGCCGGCAATTTTGACACGAAACCTGTTAACACGACACGACACGACCTGTTCTTAACAGGTTCGTGTTTGACCCTTAACAGGTTTCGTGTCTTAACAGGTTTGACCTGTTAAGACCTGTTAATATTCGTGTCTTAACAGGTCAGGACCTATTAGACCTGTTAGTGACCTGTTAATATTATACTATATATATAAAGTCACTACACTAATAAATTTTTAGGTCATTCTCTTATATATATCTCTCTCTCTCTCTCTTCGCCGACAAACACACACACTTAACACACACTAAAAACCGGCCACTTTTCCGGCCATTACTCCTCCACCACCGCGCGTCCATCTACACCTCCACCACCATCATTCACCATTTTTCCTCCCCTTCATTTTGAGCTATCATACGCACCTTTTGACCGTCAATAACACCTTGTTCATTCGAGATTGTGGATCGAATCCACAACCCTTGTCACCTCGTTCTTGTGTTCGACTCACCCGAAGACCAAGGTGGGTTTACCTCACCCTTTCGAGGTGTTTGTACCACGAGCTGACCTCAAAAACCCACGGGTTTGTACCTCTCGGTGGTGATGTGTTTGGATGTTGGTGATGTTCTTGGCTTGGAATAGTGATGGGTTTAGGATTAGAATAGGTTAGTGAAGACTTTGATGGTGGATTTGTTGTTGTTCTTGATGTTTTTGTTGTCGTTGTTGTTGCTTGTTGTTTTTGTTGTTCTTGAATGTGAAGTTGATAGCTGTAGTAGTAAAAATATGTATTTACTATATTTGATGGTGGATTTGTTGTTGTTCTTGATGTTTTTGTTGTCGTTGTTGTTGCTTGTTGTTCTTGATGGTGGATTTGTTGTTGTTCTTGATGTTTTTGTTGTTCTTGATGGTGGATTTGTTGTTGTTCTTGATGTTCAGATCCATATCAAATTATCAATATCAATTTATTTTGTTTTTTGCCAAAAAAAAAAAAAAAAAAAAAAAAAAAAAGAAACCCTAAAATCCTAATATGCATGTTAACAGGTCTTAACAGGTGCACCTGTTAATTTTCGTGTCGTGTTCGTGTTTGAGAAAAATGACACGATTAGTTAACAGGTCGTGTTCGTGTTTGACCTTAACAGGTTCGTGTCTTAACAGGTTCGTGTGACCTGTTATGCCAGCCCTATTTGGACTGTCCCATCTTCACCAATAATTGTTTTTGAATTAATGACCACAGAGTTGTTAAGCATATCTGAGAAAGATTATGTACCTGCATTTGTTATTAGTTTAAATCTAACATACAAACATATATGTTTTGAAGAATATCCATAATCGAACGCATGAAAGGTATGTGATTTGAAATGTATCATTGTTCATTTTTTATGTCATCAGCTGAATAACTCTTACTGTTTTACAGGTTGGAAGCTGAGCAAGATCTATGTTAAAATGATAATCCGGTACTCTATTTATATTCCACTGGTGAACTTATGCAATAAATGTAATTACCATTGAAAAGGCAGGTATAATAACTTACAAACTGAAAATAATCAAACACAAATGCAAAAATATATAATGCTCTAACAAACACATTATGTTCCATTTATATACCGATTTATCATTCTGCCATTGTTGATATATGGTCTATTTCTGTACCTTTTTTATTATGTCTGACTTCAATTGACTTATCATTTTGACATTGTTGATATCAACCCTGGGAGGATCTATAATACTAATCATTTATGTAAAGTGGCTTACAATTTTAACAAAATTCCATGTGACGTAAATCATGAATTGATCTATTAAGCACATTATCGATCATATGTATTTTTGTATTTTCAGATGACTTTATATCAAGAACTGTTTTGATTGTCCAAATGCATTGAGGAATAGAATGGTCAGTCTATAAACTAATTAATATTACAGGCCAATTGTAATAACGTTGGTGGTTTTAATCACGTTCATGAGTTTGTCTTTCGTTATAAAACATTAAACATACATATTGTAGATATCCCATTCAATTTGTATGAAACCAAACATTATATATAAAGATAAAATCACTATTCCATTCAAGTAGTAAAATATAAACCAAACATCATATAGAAAGATAAAATCACTATTCCATTCAAGTTGTTAGACCCGTATCCCGGTTTTGAGTAGGCCCCACCCTAGATGAAATATGCTAAGGTTGAATGTAATTGGTTGGTCAACAAAGTTACGTGGAAAGTCAAACCCGATAGTCAAAATATGTTTTATAAAGTTATGGGAAGTATTATGTGCCTCAAATAGATAGGAAATGGACTTCAAGGGCTTAAGTTGTCATATGCCAATTGTATTATAAAGTTAGCTGTGGCTAAATAAGAAGGAATGAGACTTTAGGGGCCAATCTTGCCAAATGGCCAAACTTGCCACCTAACTATCTATATCTAGGAGATTCTAGATGACTCCCACCATTATTTTAGGTAGAGTGTGTGTGGGTCGGCTGTGATAAGAAAAAGGAGGGAAGAAGAGGGTCTTGATGGTCTAGTGATGATGATGATGAAGGTATTATGCAAAGGATAATCCACAGACAACCACTTCTACATCAAGTAAGTATTTATGATCTTTGATTCAATGTAGTTAAGGTTTATGAATAAAGTCAGAAATCATCAATTGATCAAGATATGATCAATTAATGATGTAGAAAGGAAGATGAGTAGGTTATGGTGGGTTATGTTAACCCTTGTTTATGATGTTAATCATTATGTTGTTAGGTCTTGGTATATTGTGAAGATTTATAATCATAGTAATGGACATGATGATGATGATGATGATGATGATGGTGACTAGTGAGGATGATGATGATGGTGGTGAAATATTTATATGATAGTTAGCTTGGATTGAAGGTAAGTAACTTTGATTACTATATGCTTAATATGAATGTTCTCATGTTATGTGTTAATGAATGAATCGATAGGATTAAGCCTTGGATTAGGAAGTGGGTTAATAGGAGGTATGTAAATGAGCTAGGGTCAAGAGATAGGATATAAGGTCGAGAGGTCTAAGGTAATTTTATGTTTGCTTTGTGTATAATGTTGTTATGTTAATGTGATATGATTATGATGTTGATATGATAATGGTAATGAAGTCGGCTTGGTTATGAGCCGGATGGTTAAAGGTATTCTTGGTGCATATGAATGTGAATGGAAGTATTAATCATGTACTAATCTAGTTACTTACTAAGCGAAAGCTTACGTTTTAATGTTTCAATGTTCATGTAGGTCTATGCGCGACGGAATGAAAGTACTTGGACTATAGCCTAAGGATTTGGAAGCGGATTGATAGATAGATTGCAATTAGGAGCTTAGTATAGAATACCGAGCTCAAGTGTCAAGGTTGTACCCCCGAGAGTCTTTTAGTGATTGTAAAGTAAAGTCGGGTGTCAAAATGTATGTCAAAGAGGTCATGACGATTTGGGAGTCTAACGATGAGTCAAAGTGTGTTTTAAGCGGTTATGAGTAGAGTAAAAGGGGCGTTTAGTTTGGTTGTAAATATACCCATTTTGGGTAGTAAACGGGACAAGTGTCGTTAGAACATGTTTGATATGTTAAGTTATTGATGTTGGTCAAGTTTGGTGTAAAACGGAAGTCGTATGGGTTGTTTGTAGTGAAAATGGGTCTAAACGGGTTATTTGCATAACCCGTCTAATTTGTAAAGTACCCTTTCGGGGAGTCGTTCGGTAAATGTTTTTGTATGAAAATGAGCCAATTGATATACTAAGTAAATCTGGAAAGTTTGGTTAGATAACGAGTTCGGGAGGTCGGGTTTCCAAGCGCGGAACTTGGAAAATGATTTCGGGCGGACAGAAGGTCTGAACCGCCGCGGTTCAGACCGGTTTTGGGCCCTGAACCGGCGGCTGGGAAATCTCAGCCAGCGGTTCAGATTTTTCGGCAGATTTCGGTAAACTTTGAAAAATCATATCTTTTAAACCGTAAGTCGTCACGGGTCGTGCCACCCGTCGTTTTGAAGGTAATTGAGTCTACTTTCATTTAAAAATAGTCTCAAGTGCTGAATGTTCATAGATTTTTTTCAGTTGTCATAAGAGTGACAGAATGTCCTTAAAAGTTAAGCGTTTCCGCACAAAAAGTTTTAATTTTTGGTCTAAGCGGGCACGGGGTGTAACAACTTGGTATCAAAGCTTCGGTTTAAGTGAATTAGGTTTCCACTATATGTTGCCTAGACTTAAACCACTCGTAGACGCGTTGTATGTAAGTTAAAGTAATGCGAATAGTAAGTGCCTTTGTGGTGTAACGTAGAAATGCTTATAGTAATAAGGAGATTAGATTATAGCTAAGTTGTAATGTGAATGTTGTCATGTGGATGTAGTGAAATATAGAAGTAATGAATTAGACGCGAATTATAGGTTGCTTTAACTATGGGACGGAATGCAAGATGTGGTATATGTACTTAAGTCGATAAGTGTGGTATATGTTTTATGGTGTCAATGTATATGTGAAGTAATTCTATGTTGGGACGTATTGTGCTAGGTGTTAAGTAACCAAATGATAGTTTTTGCGTCGGAAGTCTAAAGTTCTAATTATGTGAATCAAGTCTTAAAGGTTATGAGTTGTAGGCGAGGAATGTGTCATAGTATAATACTGTTGGGTTCGTAAAATACCCAATTATCTTAAACAGGATTTGAACACAAATTAAGCCAAGTGTTTGCTAAACCGAGAACAATTCAAGTCACTAAGAGAACAGCCTCTCAGTGAGTCATCTTCAGGATGCTTAAGGCGAGTTCAATAAAGGACTCACTCTCAGGAAGGCGGTACTCCCTGAAGTAGGACTTAAGCCAAAGAAGAAGATGATGGTTCAGTGAGTGTTGGACAAGAACTCACTAAACCCCAGTCTCCTCAACAACATTAAAGTGATTGAAGACTGAGGAACCAATGCCTGATGAATAGGCGGGAACAAAAGGGAAAGATCTGAGAAGATAAGAGTGTCAGAACAAACACTCTTATCTTGTCAGATACTGATGAGTGTGTAAATACTCATCATTTTATACCCATTTAAGACACAAAAATGACCAAAAACACCCAAATATATTGCAGATATCCTTGGTTTTGTGTTTTTATGTGTTTCAGGTACGAAGGATTGAAAACAGAGCGAAAACGGGCATTTTTGGATCGACTCGACAACAATGGTGCAATTGATCAAGTGAAGACAAAAAGTCAAAGTCAAGTCAACTCCCAAAAATACCGAAACAACACAAAAGGTCCTTGGAATTTATTTTCAGATTTTGGCAGCCTAGATCCTTGGATTTTCAGAAGTTACATTAATGGTCCCTAAAGTTTAAATCTTTAAACTTTAAAACTTAAAACCAACCCTTTTATACCCTTTAATTCCATTTAACCCAACAAACAACCCAAGCCCATCACCACAGCCCATTATCCTTTTTTTTTGGTTAACCACCCATTGACCCGGTCAAACATCAACACCTCCCTTCTTTCTTCTTCACCAATTCCCGCCAAAACACAACTCACCACCCCATATCTCACCTGTACCTTCTTCGACAACTTTGCCTCCTTTCCCCATTCCCCAAGCACCTAACCAGCCACCCTACCCTTTCCCTCTTTCACCCTCCTCCTCCACGCTGGCAATCCATGTGATTATTTGAGCGCCAAAAACCAATTGAGGGCTGTGATCATGCCTATTTTAAACCAAAGGCTGGGATTTAGTCCCAAGAAGCACATGAAGCCTCCCAAGCTGTTTTGTCTCAGAAAAGAAGCACAAAGAGATGAAGACCCTTAGCTTAGAATTTAGTATAAATAGGAAGTCATTTGTAGCCTTTAAGGCAGGATTAATTTTAGCTAAAATTTTTTAACATTGTAATTTATAATTTCAGTTAATGAAAGTCGAATTTCTTACTTGGTCAAATTTTAGTCAAAGTTACTGTTCTGAGCTTATTGGCTTACTACAGCTCTAAGCTAGTTTCATGCCATTTTTTTTATATCTTTGTGTTCATTATAATCCATTTTGAGTAGTAGTTTAGTGCCTTAATTCCTTGGTTCAAGATGTAGCAAAAATCAGTCCACATCAGTAATGTATGCCTGCAAATTTCAGTTTTTCTCATTTCAACCCTTTTTCTTTTATTTTTAATTTACTCAATATAAGTTATAATAAGCTGAGTTTTGGGACAATTAAGCTTGGCTTGCTCACCTAGTTGCTTGTAATTTTTACATATTTTTAGAATTAGCTTATACCTGCTTTTGAGTGGTTTGAAAAGACCACTTTTTCCCCTGTGCACCTTAGTTCTCAGCAGACTTGTGAGCTTATTTGCCCATTTTTAGTGCTTATTTGTCATTCCCATGTGCTTATTTTGCTTCTAATAGCTTTTTAAGGACCCCCTTAATTCCCCTTAGCTTTTTCAGTCCTTAAGTTAGCTTATTGATAGCTTAATCAGCTGCCTAGTTAAACCTTAGCTTAATTTGAGCAGCCTTATTCAGCTTATTTCTGGCTTATTCACTCGTATTCAGTAAAAGTTGTAGTTTTGTATATTGCTTATTTTCATCAGCTTTATAAGTTTGTAAAAGAAAATTAAAAAAAAAAAATCAAAAAGGCAAAACCAGGGTTCGAACCCTGGTCTGCCCACTCACACACCAACATCACTACCAACTACCCTAGGGTCTTTATCAGTTAAGCTTTGCACTAGTATTTACTTAACACAGTTAGTCCCTTTTGCTTATTCGTAATTCGTGGCTTATTAACAGCTTAACCCAATAAGCTGAGATAGTGATTCTATTTTTCTCATGTTTAGAATAGTACTTAAGACTTTTCTGTAATTTTTCAGATTTTTCCCTTTTCATTTAGTATTTTTAATCTATTTTTCTTTTTAAATTAGTTTTTAATTCGTATTAAATTAAATATTAATCAGAAAAATATAATTCTTTTTTGTAAAATTTTATTTTGTCATTTAGGATGTAGGAAAATTATTTTGGCACCCGTAGAGTTAGTTTTTCATAGATTTAATGTTTTTAGTTTCACGTATTCCCGTTTTTATTACGTTATTTGTTCTTTTCGCGTTTTTCTAGTATATGCTTTGTAGATCTATTTGTTATAGGTTCCCCTTATCCTATTTATGCTTCCCGTAGTTGTAATCAAAACCCAAAATCCCTTTATTTTCACCATTCAAACACGTATTCACGAATCGAGATCACAAATTCCATTCATCCTTCGTTGGGGATAACGACCCGGGAATACAACTTCCATTGTATTCCTTGGAAATATATGTGTTGATTCCAGCGAAACACTCTTATCTTGTCAGATACCAACCTTCCCTATTGCGGCTAAAAGTCATGGAGTGTCAGCCAACAACTCCCAATGTCTTATTAGCCCATTCCTATTGGTTCTTGGAAATGACAATTACTGTTTGTAATTGTCAGACACGCTACCTCAACAACTTGTAATATTTTAGTCACTTATACTTAGATTACTTGTCTATAAATAGATCAGATGGAGAGAAGTTATGTGTGCTTTGTATATTGAAAGCTTAGAACTTTTACAAAGTAAATTCTCTCCTACAAAGAGTATACAACTCACTGAGATAGCTCAGTGGGTATATTGTTACCACTCAAGCAAAACTTGAGTTTCGATAGGAGACACCATAAACCCTTGTCTATTCAATCCCAAGTGTTTGTTCCGCAAAACACTTGGGTAATAGATTCTTGGAATTATTTCTAATAAGAATTTAAACGTTGAAAAATATTGTGTTTTTATATTCACGTATTATAACTGTTAGAAATATTCTTTGCATTGATCTCAGTCATAAGCTCACTTAGTTTAACTTAATTGTTATTACTCGGTGTGCTAAGGGAACAACAAGTGGTATCAGAGCCTCTGGTTTATAAAACCTTTCAAAAACCCAGAGAGCTCCAGGTTTTTAAAACCAAGATCCTAAAATGACTGATACCAATGTACCCCAGTTAGTCGATAAAAAGGGTGGCAGCTATTCTGCTGTAGCACCCAGACTTGAGGCTGGCAAATTTAGCAAATGGAAAAAACGTATGATTTGCTATTTAACTGGGATGGAACCCTACTACATCGCTTGTATCAAGGATGGCCCATTTATCCCAAAAACTGTTGCAGGGCTAATTAAGCCTGAAGCTCAATGGACCATAGATGAGAGGAGGGTGGTCAATCAGGACCATCGCCTGAAAAGCATCCTTATATCATGTCTTCCTGACGATATAATGGAATCAGTCATCAACTGTTCTACAGCCAAGCAAACTTGTGATGACTTGGTAAATAGCTTTGAGGGTCCTTCAGATACCAAGGAAAATAGGGTCATGGACCTTAAACTTGAGTACAATACTTTCAGGGCAAAGGACTCTGAAAGTCTCTCTCAGACCTACACCAGATACAAGACTTTGATAAATGAGTTATCAAATGATGGTGTAACTTTATCTAAGCATGAGACTAATGTTGGCTTTGTCAACAGTCTCCCTGAGAAGTGGCTCAACTTCTCACAAGGCCTGAGGAATGCTAACTACATTCAGACCCTTGAGCTCCCTGAAATTTATGAGAAGTTTATCTATGAAGACAACTTGATCTCAAGGAGATACCCTGACTCAAAAGCTCTTGAGTCCAATAAGGCATTAACCTCCACACCCATATCAACTGTTTTCTATTCTAATGGTGTTGTGCAGGAGTTTCAAGAGGATTCTGAAGATGAAATTGATGAAAGGACTGGTGAGGAGTACCTGAACGACTTGAACTTAGAATTCCAAGAAAGGGCACTCCTTGCTATTTCAAGACGGTTCATCAAAAGAAATCAGTCAAACTTTACAAAACCAAAAGCAAATGAGACCACTGAATGCTTTAAATGTGGTAAAAAGGGTCATTTTGCTAGGGACTGTTATTCTAAAACCATCTCAGAACCCTCTTACAAATTTTCAGAAAACAGTTCCTCAGGAACTAGCTAGTTTCAACCAAAAATGTTTCAGTCCCCCCAACAATTTCAAAACAAGGGTCAAAAGGATTTTGAAACAAAATATAGGAAAATCAAAGCTAAACTTGCACTTCTTGAAACTAAACCCCATATTGTCTCAGGCTGCTCAAACATCCAAACCTATTCAGACAAAGAACAAGGTATTAGTAGCTGAAGCATATGATTGGGATGAAGAAGAGGTTTCCTCTGAAGAGGAAATAAGAGTTAGTGCACTGATGGCACTTTCTGAAGAGGATCAGGTGGCTGTTGGAAAAAGCCATGCTAGGAATGGAGAGTGGGTCAACATCACCATGAAGAAGGTAAATACTTTACTTTCTATGGATGATGATTCTGATTGGCAGTCTTACATGAATTATATTTGTGTTGATCTAAAGTTTGTTGAGGAACAAAGGCTTAACCTGTTTTCAAAATATAACAATATTGTGTCAGAATTGAATAAATGTAGAGATGAACTGCTTGCACTGAAACAAGCCAAATTAGAATCTATTACTCTACAAATTCAGAACACTGAAATTTTGAAACAAAACCAAGCCCTTCAAACAGAACTTAAGAAAGAAAAGGCTGTTATTGAAAGCTGGACCAAAAAGAACCCTAAGGTCTTTGATTCTGTGGGCTTAATTCCTAAGATAACTATAGGAATTGACCACCTCACTGAAACCTCCAGTGAGAGTCCCAGTGAAATGACCTTTGTTTCAGCTGGCATATCCTTTGAGCAAGAGATGGAACCCAAGTCAAATGACTGGATTGTCAGGGACAACCCAGTCAGTAAGTTGCCAAACTTTGAGACTGGAAACATCTTGCTCCCTGAAATTCAGGCTCTGAAAGGTATGCTTGGACTCTTTGACCAACTCAGTATTTCTGATCCAATCAGTGAGCCTGAATCAGAATCAACTCCTCCACTCCCTCCATTAAATACCCTTCAGGGTGCTGCACCAAGCTCAGACCTACCACCATTGATCTACTCCCCACACTCTCCAAAGGAGAGATCAGGAAAAGGTAGAATCCTCCTGAGAAGACCACCCCTTGAAGTCTCAGTAAATACTGATGACTCATCAACTTCAGTCCCTTCTAAAGTAGCAACCCAAAGTCCTGATCCAAGAATTGATCAGTTGACTGAAATGGTCAGGAAGCTAAGTGAGAAGATTGCATCTTCTGAAAAACCTTCTCAATTAAAGAAGGAACAAAAACTAGCTTCCTCAAAGACCAAACCCAAACCAACCAAACCCCTGAAAAAGTGTGAACTGTGCAACTATACAAATCATCTCACTGATGATTGCTATAGAGTCCTTTATTGCATGATTTGCAAAAAGAAAGATCACAGGACCTCTGATCATAAAAAATGCTCAGTCATGTCAAACTTTTCAGGACTTAAGGCTCAGTGCTTGAACTACCCTTCTGATTCTAAGCAGAAACAGAAGCAAAAGGCCAAGCCTTTTCCACCTTGCCCATTGTGTGGATTCAATGACCATCATCCTGAGGATTGTCAAATTGACAAACACTGTGAATCTAGTGGAAGTTCCACTCAGAAATCCTCAGGAAAAGAGAGGGTCATTCAGTCAAGAAGAGGAATGAATAAACAATCCTCTCAGACTACTGAGGCTACCCCTGCGACTAAATGCAAAAAATGTGGTAGCTCAGTCCACTCAACCACTGACCATGAATCAATTAATACTTTCATAAAGACCTACAAAACCAAACCCTCCATGAAATGGAGTCCTAGAAAGAACTGACCCAGTTTACTATTTGTGCAGAGGCATGCCAGGGATCCTGTTTGGCATCTAGACAGTGGATGTTCAAGGAGCATGACTGGTGTTAAGGAGTGTCTGCACAAATATGTGGAAGAACCAGGACCCAAAGTGATATTTGCTTATAATTCATCATTTCTCACTGAAGGTTATGGTTCAGTAAACTGCAATGGTATTGTCTTTACTAGGATAGCTTATGTAAATGGTCTTAAGTACAATCTGATCAGTGTCAGTCAACTATGTGATGCAAAATACATAGTTCAGTTTGATGATAAGCAAGGAACCATCTTCAATGCAAATAAGGAAATCGTCCTCATTGCACCAAGAAGACAAGATGTTTATGTATTAGACATGACCAGTCTAACTCAGGATGGAACTTGTCTCTTTGCTAAAGCCACTGATACACTCAACTGGCTTTGGCATAAGAGACTCACCCACCTGAACTTTAAAAACATAAACAATCTTGTAAAACAAAACAAGGTCCTTGGCTTACCATCACTAGTGTTTTCAAAGGATAAACCATGCTCAGCTTATGAAAAAGGTAAACATCACAGAGCATCCTTTAAAACCAAAACCAACTTTTCCATCAGGAACTGCATACATCTTCTCCATATGGATCTATTTGGACCTGTCAGTCCAAGGTCTATTAACCATGAGAAGTATACTCTGGTCATTGTGGATGAATACTCTAGATACACTTGGGTATTCTTCCTGATCAAAAAGAGTCAGGCAGCTGAAACAATCATGTCCTTTGTCAGGAACATTGAAAATCAAAATGACATTAAGGTCAAACAGATTAGAACTGACAATGGGACTGAGTTCAAAAATTATGAACTTGAATGTTTCTGTGATGAGAAAGGTATTTCCCAAAACTTTTCCTCTCCATACACACCTGAACAAAATGGTGTTGCTGAAAGGAAAAATAGAACACTCATTGAAGCTGCTAGGACAATGCTAAGTGGATCAGTCCTTTCCAAACATTTTTGGACTGATGCAGTCAAAACTGCCTGTTATACACAAAACAGATCCATCATTGTCAAGAGACATGGGAAAACCCCATATGAGTTATTCAAAGGAAGAATCCCTGACATCAGCTACTTTCATGTCTTTGGGTGTCCTGTGTTTATTCATAATCACAAGGATCACTTAGGGAAATTTGATGCAAAAGCTGATGATGGATACTTCCTGGGATACTCACTTGTCTCAAAAGCCTTCAGAGTGTTCAACACAAGGAGACAGCAGACTGAGAAAACATTTCATGTTACCTTTGATGAGAGCACTGATGCAATCAGGTTCTCAACTGCCTCAGTGGAAGAGATAGGAATTGATAACTCTTCAAGATATCCTCCTGATGAATATCTTCCTGAAAACAATCCTTCCACTCAGTATCAAGATGATGCAAACATCTCCTATTACATAATCTCTCACAACCTACGTAACCCAACCATCACTGAGTTTGTTGAGGCACATGCAAACACTGATGATATTAATCAGTTTGTTCAAAATGCTCAAGAACCAAACAATCTCAGTGATCAGGTAGACACTTAAGATCCAATCAATGATCATGTGTCTACTCCAGAACCAACCCCTCTACCCAATCAGGCCTCCACAAGTTCAAATCAGTATCCAGGACCTCAGGAAAGCTGGACTAGGTCTCAGGACATTGAACTTGTCAATATTATTGGAGAGCCTACTGAAGGCATGCTCACTGATGAAGCGAAAAGTGTACCGCTTTTAGGGGGTCATTTAAGCCCTAAATCGTATTTATTTGATCAAATATTGCCCTGAATCGTTCCTTTTGTCATTTTAGGTACTTTGGAGAATAAATCTGGAAAAGGAAGCATTTTGGACGTTTTTGGAGCATAAAAGTGAAGAAAACGACAAAGTCTCCAAAGCTGCTGGAAAAGTACACGTGACGGCGTCAGGGATTTCTCCTGACGGCGTCACGGATTGGCAAAAGAGGTGGATATGACAAATACACGTGACGCGCCAGAAAGTTTTACAATGGAAGTCTGACGGCGTCACCCTTTAAGGTGATCAAGGCCGTCACGGTTTATGTTAAAGAGAGACGGCGTCAAGCACAATTGTGACGGCGTCAACCCTTGACGCGCCAGAGTGGATTTTGGAGGATTAAAGAGGGACGGCGTTAGGAAGACCATCTGGGAACCCTAGCCGCGGCGAGGTGACGGCGTCACCTCCTACAATGTGACGCCGTCAGCCCCTAAATTCTATATATAGTTTTGCAATTTTTAGTCATTAGTGTGCAACTTTGTGAGGAGAAACCCTAAGACGAATTTTCTGCCATTTTTAAGGGTTTTATACCCTTGGATCTCCCATGTTTAATTGAAGATAAGTAATCAATTAATCATTCAATATGTCTATGTGTTGTTTGATTATATCTTGTTCTTGTCTTTTAATTAACATGCTAGGCTAGATTTATCTTGTGTTTGCTTAGATCTAATGAAACCTAACTATTGATTATTGGTTGTTGGTGTGTTATTAATTGTATTGGATGATTGTTTATCGATGTTAGGCTTAAGAAAACTGGCTAACCTCCTATACGGTAACTTGTTTAACGTCTTAAGAAACATGAACCAATGCGTACTAAGGTTTTTATGGTTGTATTTAATGCATGAGCGAATTCTAGTGATCCCATGTTAGGAGCTTCTTAGCCGGCTCGACATAGGAGTGAAGTAGGAGCTTGTAGAGTTGGGGAAGTACGTACGCCACCCCACGATTGGTACTAAGGAATACACCCGTCATCCACGCAATTAATACACACTAATCAACCGGTAAAAGATAGTTAGGAAGTAAGGAAATCTAAGTAAACACATTTCTCTCCATATAAGTTCCACAACCTTTTTATTTTCAGTTATTTTATTTTATTTGCATTTGTAGTTATTTGGGTTAGTTGATTAGCAACTAATTCCGCCCACTCCTTCAAACCCGAGATTTTACTTGCTTTCATAAAAAATATAAAAATACCAAAAAGAATCTTCCCTCACCCTTAGACCTATTAGAGTAGTTTTTCAATCCTAACGACACTATTCCCCTAGAGAACGATCAATCCCCCGGTACTTACCACTACACTATACTACATCGGTCAGGTACACTGCCTGGTGGGGATTGCAAGCCTCTTGAGATCCCTCGAGAGGTAAAACCTGTTGTAAGGTCGCAAAACCACGCATCAAGTTTTTGGCGCCGCTGCCGGGGAATAGTTATTGTTTAGGTTGAATTTTTATTTTATTAGGTCTACTCACTAGATTCCTTTCTAGTGAGATTTTATTTTATTTTTCTAGGTTTTCTTTAGTCTATCTTTTTTCTTCGTTTCTCTGTCCGTAACCATTACCATCCGACATCATGGAAGGTGGTAATATCCTCGATCCCAACAACCCACCACCACAACAACACCCACCTCCTAGAGCCCGTACCTTAGGAGACTACTCTCGTCCTAGCCACCATGGCTATCGAAACACCATTGAGCTCACTGAAGGAGCCAATGTCACTCCCTTGCGATCCGACACCATCCGGTTGGTGCAAAGCGGATGCGCATTCCATGGACTTCGTTCTGAAGATCCTAATCAACATCTCAAGGACTTTCTCAAAATCGTTGATTCCATAGACCTTGATGTTGCCACTCGAGAGACGACCCGACTGCGTCTCTTTCAATTCTCTCTGCGGGACCAAGCTAGTCAATGGCTAGAGCGTCTACCCGCAGGATCCATCACCTCTTGGGATGATCTCACCACTCGTTTCCTTGCTCAGTTTTTCCCACCAGGAAGAACTACCAAGCTAAGGAATGATATCTTGATGTTCCAACAACGTCAAGGCGAAACCCTCTACGAGGCATGGACTCGATTCAAGGACTTACTCCAAAAAGTCCCTCACCATGGCATAGAACTTTGGCTCCAAGTCCAAATCTTCTATGACCACATCAATCTCTCCACGAGGCAAACCATTGACCAATCGGCCGATGGTAAGCTACGTGATCTAAGTGCGGAACAATCATGGGCTCTCTTGGAAGATCTTGCTCTTTATGACAACGAAAGTTGGAATGATCCCCGTGATTTGAATAAAACGGTCAAGGCAATATCTTTGCCTTCGAACAATTCAAGCACTTCCGACCTTAGGATCATAGAACTTGAAGACCAAGTCAAGTTTCTTATGAAATCCTACGAGGCTCCTAAACCTTCAAGCCAAGTGAACAAAATCACTTCTTCATGTGAATTATGTAGTGGTCCCCACGACACTCGTGATTGCGTGAAACTCCCCGAACAAGCTTTTGCGAACTACGCATCCTCGCGTACCGACGGAGCGGGAGACAAGTGGTACACTTTCAAACCCGAGCCAAACCCCTACGGTGATTCATACAACCCCTCATGGAAAAATCACCCAAACCCTAGGTGGAAACAAAACCAAAATGCACAACATACCAATTCTTCCAACCCACCTAATTGTTTCCAATCAAGCGGTTCACCCTCGAACCGTACTTTCAATAACAATCCTTCCAACAATTATGGTAGTACCAATAACTTTGAAGGATTGATGTCCCAATTTATGGCATCTCAAGAAGCTCGTTTGGCCAAGTTTGAATCCGAATTCAATCAACAACAAACAGAGATGACCAATAAAATTGACAACTTATTGAAAGCCCTCAATAACCAAGTGCTATCACCTCCACATAAGGACACTAGGAACACAAATAGCGGACCCCAAGTAAAAGACCCCTCTTCATCCAAACACGTCCACTTCGTCAACATTGTCACTATTAAACCAATTGATAGGAATGAGGATAATAGTGAACCTGAGGATGAGGTTAAGAAAGTCGAGGTTGATAAAGAAGTTAGGAAAATTGAGATTGAAGAAGTAGATGATGATGTGGACTACTTCAATAGGCTACCCACTAAGGAAGAGCGCGCATATCATACAGACTTATTCGATGACCCCGAGACACCATACTTCCTAGGTAGACCAATTATAAAAATAGGCGACCCTTCTAATCTCAACATACCATGCAACATCAGACATTTGCATGTGTGGAAAGCTTACATCAACCTTAGATCGCCCATAAACATCATGACTAGAGCCCACTACAACTTGATAATGAAAAATCAACTTGGGTATAGGATGTTCCCTGATAAGGGTTGGATGAGTAACTTCACGGGAAGAGTTAAGGGATTACCGGTTTATGTAGGAAACTTCACCTATGTCACCGACTTTGTAATTGTAGAAGATATCCGGCCAATAGTCGATGCATGCTTAACTCAAGTAGTTTTTGGAAAACCATTTGTTGAGGTCTCTAGAATGACTTATGAACCTTCCTTAGGGATAGTTAGATTTAAGGATGAGACCGATGAGGTAAACTACCAAATGCCATATAAGATAGAGCAATTCCAACACTTGTCAAATGTTGAGAAGGAGCTTAAGCAAGCGGTCTACTATAGGAATGATGAGGATAGAAATAAAGGAGTAGACTATGTTATGGAAAGGATATCCGGTTTCTACAAGGATTGTTTGAAATTAGGACCGGAATATAAAACCGGAAATAAGAATGGCCTAGGAACCGTGACCAATGATGGAGTCACGTAATGTACGGTGACTTTGAGTCTAGCTACAAGACTCGTTAATAAAGAAAAGCGCTTCTTGGGAGGCAACCCAAGCTTTATTTGCTTTGTATGTTTATTTATTTGTTTGTTTGATTTTATTTGCTTCCGTATGTATGTTTAATTTTTATTATTATTGATTCATGTTCAAAACTAAATTGTGAAAATGCTTTATCTTGTTTTTAACTTCGTCTTAACTACATATAAAGGTATTTTGCAAAAGATAAGTGTAAGGGAAATCCAAATCGGTTTATTAGAACAAATGAACATGAATCATAGCAATATTAAATTAACATACATATTAGTAATTGTTTGAGTCAAATGCTTGTATCGAGTCATAATGATGTTTTGCAGGAATTCCAGGAAGTAAGGTATAGGTTTTTCCAGAAATTTTCCGGAAACTTAACATGAGAATTCTGTCAGATCATTTCTGACGGCGTCAGGCCTTACAACCTGACGGCGTCAGGTTTTAATTTTTTGAAATTTTTGAAAGTTTTGTTTTTCTACCGGAATCATAAAAGGTTTTTATTAAATCTCTAACTTATAAACTCCAGGAATCTGCAAAATAATCATTCCACAAGCATTATATCCTTATATAGATTTATCCCGCCGATGTTATGCAGGTTTTCGTGTTTGTTTTCTCAGGTTTAACAGGTCATTTTGGACAAGGAGATGTATGTGGAATCTAGCTTTTGGCGATGCTTTAGTCTTGGAGCTTCTACTTTCTCTTGGAAGAAGATCTAACCATGTTACCTCTTTATCCACCAAACGAATCAGGGGAGTATTTGATTTCATTCTTTTACCTTATTTACTTTTACATCTTGTTATTTGAACATTGGGGACAATGTTCATCTTAAGTGTAAGGGGGGGTAAAGTACGATACTTTAGAGAATGCAATTACGCTTGATTTTTCGTTTGTTTAATGGTAGATGTGTAATAAAACTGAGAGAAATACCTGTTAAGGCAATTTTAGTGCCAAATTTAAATTTTTTTACAACATATAGGAGTGAAACTTTGATCTTAATGAGCGTCTCACGGATAGGAGTTATATGACTAGCACAAAAACCGTACCACTAAAAAAATTTTCCACCCCCAAATATGTGAGGTTCGCCCCTAGAATTGGTAGGAAAAGCATTTATGCTATGATGTGTGTACCGGTAGCACTTAGATTCTAGAACTTGCGTTAGGACCATTCCGAGGCCACAAGTGAGACTACATTCGTGTAGTTAGATTTACTACATGATAAGAGGCATTAGGATTAACCCATTGTTTTACACCTGTGTTTTTGTTATAATTACATTGGCTACATTGGTCAAGTAATTCTCCCACACCCTTTGCGTTGTACCCTAGTACACCCCTCAGAGCCTATCTTTTCGTTTCGACCTTTAAGCATTTTACTTAAAGGAAGAATTTGTTTACACCCCACTTAAATGTACACCCAAATCGCCTTAGCCTACCTTGTATGCACTCATTTTTAGTGCATTATTGTGACAACATTTGTTTAAACCCCAAGTTAATTATCTAATTGATTACATGGTTGCTAAGTCGAGTCATATCCTTGTACATATTGTTTTGGGACGATTGGGACTCATGGGTAAAGTACTAGTGTAATGGAGTAATGGGGAAGAACATCATTATTACCCCCATATGTGCTAAATATTTTAAAAGTACTCCAAGTGTTTCGATTATCTTAATTCGAGTCATTAGAATAGTTAATTGTAAAGTTATGTAAAAGTTCAAGTGTAAGGGGAATGCAACGCCCCTACGATGTATTATTTTGGATGGTAGGGCAAGAGTGTATGCAAAAAAAAAAGGAAAAAATCAAGAAAAATAAAAAAAAAAAAAAATGAGAAAAAGAAAAGTAGAAAAAAAATACGTACTACCATCCCGTTTAATTTTATGTTTATTTTATGTTTTTGTTATTTTGTTTTTAGCTTAAGTCGAGTCTAGTCTTGGCTTAGCAACACCATATTGTACTTGTAATCAACCAAGATCTTTAACTCGCCACCAGTAAAATATCCCTTATCCAACAAAACCGTGTTTATCATATCCCTACACCTAACGTTATAACCAGTTCAAAAGCCCTCTTTGATAGTTTATCTTAGGTGCTTACGCCTAGTGGAGGAGGTTTTTGATCCTTTCCCAAGCCTATGATAATCTATTTGCTATGACAGGTAGTGAGAGATATTATCCATTTTCATTTATGAGATATACTTTTATGACACCTGAGAGATGTGAGTATCCAAACACTACTTGTGAGGTGCTAGTTTGTAATCTCCGTGCTTATTATGATTAAAGTGGAACGACTATTTGTTGTAATTACTTTTATATTAGCGTTAAATGACCCCTAACTTGTATTTTGATTAGAATAAAAGCGCATTTGCTTGAGGACAAGCAAATCTCAAGTGTAAGGGTATTTGATGAAGCGATAAGTGTACCGCTTTTAGGGGGTCATTTAAGCCCTAAATCGTATTTATTTGATCAAATATTGCCCTAAATCGTTCCTTTTGTCATTTTAGGTACTTTGGAGAAGAAATCTGGAAAAGGAAGCATTTTGGACGTTTTTGGAGCATAAAAGTGAAGAAAACGACAAAGTCTCCAAAGCTGCTGGAAAAGTACACGTGACGGCGTCAAGGATTGCTCCTGACGGCGTCACGGCTTGGCAAAAGAGGTGGATATGACAAATACACGTGACGCGCCAGAAAGTTTTACAATGGAAGTCTGACGGCGTCACCCTTTAAGGTGATCAAGGCCGTCACGGTTTATGTTAAAGAGAGACGGCGTCAAGCACAATTGTGACGGCGTCAACCCTTGACGCGCCAGAGTGGATTTTGGAGGATTAAAGAGGGACGGCGTCAGGAAGACCATCCGGGAACCCTAGCCGCGCCGTCACCTCCTACAACGTGACGCCGTCAGCCCCTAAATTCTATATATAGTTTTGCAATTTTTAGTCATTAGTGTGCAACTTTGTGAGGAGAAACCCTAAGACGAATTTTCTGCCATTTTTAAGGGTTTTATACCCTTGGATCTCCCATGTTTAATTGAAGATAAGTAATCAATTAATCATTCAATATGTCTATGTGTTGTTTGATTATATCTTGTTCTTGTCTGTTAATACAAATATCGTACTAAAAACGTTATTTATATTTTACGATCTTTGCTTAATATTTTGTTCATGACAAACACAAAGTATATTCCTTAAGCAAATTATAAATACTAGTTAAAGACTTTTTCAAAACACATCTTTTATTTAACATGATCAGTAACATTATATTACATATACATGTGTATTTCCTTTAATGGAAACTTTAATTTAAAAGTTACAAAGTGACATCATGGTATACATCACAAATACAATCTTGGTAAGATTGTGTGATATCTTGATTAGATACTCAAGTTATATAGTTGACTTTGGAAGATATTGATTTGACAACACAAGGATATGGAAAGATCTCTTATGCAACATTAGCTGTCATCCCACGGATCCAAGTCTATACAAAGACGGATCCCTTCTGAGGGATCCGCCGGATCCGTAGGAGCCTTTCTTTGTTTGCCTATAAATAGCAGGTTTGGCATTTGATCTAATCATCCACTTTAGAAAAGAAAAACACATACATTCACTTTAGTTACTAACCACAGTAGTTATATATATCATTGATGTTTCTTTTGTAGCAAAGAAGATCAAGTTAACAAGCTTCAAACAAGCAGACTGTTGTGAAGTTGTAGTATAGGTTCTGTGTAAACACTTTAAGTGTTTCTTGTCATTTGTATCAGTTAGATCAGTAAGTGTGGTTAGTGCTTTAGTCCTCAAAGCACAAAGAGAGTAGGGAGTGGTTGTACCCGTGTAAAGAACTCGACATCTAGCTTAGTGTCGGTAAAGTAATTAGGCGACGTCAGGTTGGTTCTACCTTGTGAAAGAACCCGGTGTTTAGCTTAGTACCGGAAAAGGAAGTAAGCGACGTGTAAAGGTTTTCTCCACCTTGAAGGGAGTTTGTTTCTTAGTGAAAGATATCTCTCGAGTAAGCAACTCGAGGAAGTGGAGTAGGGCAAGGATAAGGATCTCTTGCAAACTGAACCACTATAAACACTTGTGTTATGTGGTTTGATCTTTCATCTCTTTATCTCTAGTTTATATTGTGTGATAACTTAATTTGTGATTGTTTCATTAGAACTAACAAATTAAACAAAAGAAACGGTAAAAACTATTCAACCCCCCTTCTAGTTTTCCACAATTGGCATCAGAGCTACGTTACTCAAGATTTTTAAAATAAACTGTATTTTAAAACTTGAAACGATCAAATCGATTTTGAAAACTTTAAAGAAGGGAAATCCTTGCAAAGATCACCAGACCTCAAAAACAGTTTTTATAGTTCGGAAAAACCATTTTTAAAATGTCAAAAGACTCAGATCTAGCTAGACACAATATTTCACCTAAAGCTCCTAATGAATCCATTTCTAGTAAGTATTTTGACAGGAAAGATCTTGACCCAAAATGGAAAGTTAAAGCAACAAATATTGAAGATTCTAAGGATCATTCAAGGATGACATTGGACGAGCTCATAGGGTACCTCAAAGCTCATCTAACAATAATTGAAAAAGATTCGGTGATACCTATAGGCGAAAAGGAGTGGATAGCTTCTAGCACTATAGCCAGATCCAGTTTCAACAGTGAAGATGTGCTAAAAGACAACAAAGTAGATAGTACGGCTAACATAACAGAAAAGGTATCCTCTGACTCTTCATATATATTTAATGAATACGACACATTAGATATTGAACACAATAGATTAATTAAGCTCATTATAAACGTCATAAGTAAAAATAAGATCTTGAAAACCAAAGAAGAATACTTGATGAATAAAATACATAAGTTGAAAGAAAAAGTTAAAAGCTTGGAAGAAAATATGGTAACTGAATGTTGTGCATCATGTCAAGAAATAAAACTTGAATTAGAGTCACATAAACTTACACTAAACAAATACATAAAACAAAATCTCAAGTTTCAAAGATTCAATAGACACATTAACTGTGTAGATGACACTATGAGAATTCTTAAAACATCTCATGGTAACCTCAAGCCTGATTTTATGGAAAATGGTCATTTAAGTGATTTTGAAAGTCAAACGATAAATGAAAATCAAATCACACCAACTGAGTTGGTAAACCGCGGATCCCACGGATCCAAAACTTTGGATCCGCGTAGTATAAACAAAGGATCCGTGAGTACAGTAAAAACATTGAAAAATCAAGATTCAAGAATAACTAATTCAAAAACGATCAAAGACAGAGATATAGTTAAAACAACAGTAAAATCATGTTCATACATAGGAAATGAGCTTAGTAGACAATTACCATTTGACTATCTCGGAGATATTAGTGAACCATGGTAATATGTTGTTTAACCCAAAAAGGACCCATGAGATATTGGGGACCAAACACTCAAGTTTTCTTTAGGTATGCTTAAAAGGATTTGGTCTTTATGATCTTACTTAATCCCAAGATACATTGATACAAAGGTATCTTCTCTAATCACTAAAGTGCTCATCCTGATCAATAGCACTTTTGGTATTAATCATCAAAAAGGTATGAACTCTCATAACTCTACTCATAATGATTATTCTCATAGATAATTCATGATTTCATAACTATTTGTGGTATGATAAATTATTACTACATATGTAATAATAGAGATTCTATGTGTATAAGATAGGATAATTACTAGGAAAAGGTTTTTAAAACCTTTGCTAAAACCGGATATAACACCTCAAGACAAATGTTGTCTCATATTCTTATGTTATATCTCAAAACACTTAGGAAATACCCATACATGGATAAGCTCTTAGAACTTGTAAGAACTCTAACCAAGATAAGATTTAACCAACACATTTGTGATTATCACATCCATAAATGTTCCTAAGTAAGTTCTAACTTAATTATTCATAACCTTAAAAAGTACTTGGAAGAAAATTAATTTTAGGATAATCTCACCATATTATAAAAGCTTATCTCTTCATAACTCATAATGATAATACATTGGTCTGATTAGAAAACATTGAGATTTAAATAATTTAGTTTTTCTCTAGAATCTAAGTGAGATTGATAACTATAGAAATAAGAGCATTAATCAAAGAACATATAGGAAAAACATACTCTCCTATTTTCGTACACACTAGCTTTAATTATGGAAACACAAACGAACTTAGTAGAATCTCATCTCCTTATCAAGATGTGCTATGACCAAAAATCATGTATGATAAGTAAAACTTCAAGTGCCAAACAACTAGGAATAAAAAATGTTTTAACTCATCTCAATCATGAAAATTATCATTCGCATTAAGGATCATAATAGTAAATTCATTGGATAACCTTAAAAATAGTAATACATTAAGTAGAACACCAAACCTTATGTATAACTATCATTCTTAGATCATAAATAATGTAATCATAACAAATTAGGTAGATCTCTAAACATATTGTGTACCAATGTGAGACATTGTACCACAAGTCACTAAGAAACTAACGTTCCTTAATACTTAAGTAGTTAAGGAGAAGTGTGGAGAAAATACCCGTAGTTTGTGTCTTTAGTCTCTATTACCAATCTTCTCCTGTTTCGTCAACCTTGCAATCATTCATTACTTAGCTCGAACTGGTTTCTCAAAAAGACTACAGTGGTAAATCCTCTTACAAACATCTCAAGAAAGAAATCTTCGTTCCTTACTAAACATACTAACATTTAGAAGTAATTAAAACATTCGTACAAATCTTAATTTAACCAAAAACAAAAACCATGTTCTGATCCTACGGATCCAACTGACAACAAGGGCGGAACCCTTTTGAAGGATCCGCCGAATCCGTGAGTTGTCAAATTCGACTATGAATTACCAAACACTCCTTACTGCACTACACACTTAATTAAACCCTCAAAATCAACTCATAATCGACTCTCATCATCCCTAACTCAAAAATTAGATCTTTCATCTCATATCAATTCGTGCTTGATCACTCACTGTAAGTTCACTAATTCATTTCAATTCAAAATTAGGGTTCATGCTATTTCAATAATACATTTTAGATTACTATTCTTAATTAGACACTACAGATAAGTCTTTTGTCAAAAATTAATAGGAATTCCATTTTGTTTAAACTCTTTAACAAAATAAAACCAAAGAAACCTTCTCTAAACAATTAGAATAAATTTTCTTTCAAAAACCCATAAGAGGTCTTTTCATAATTAGATAAAATGAAACATTGCTAATACAAAATCAAAGAAAACGTCAAATAGAAATGTTTAGGGTATAAAGTGTTTTGTCACAAAACATATTTTTCAAACATCATAGATCAAAACTAACCACACTTCCATATTTGTCCACAGTTCATGTATTTTAGATTAGTGTAACTAAAACTATTAAATTGTTTATGACTAGGAAAATCATGCCTCCTGCCACTAACTACGATCACAAGAAAACAAAGAAGTACCTACCCAAACATCATCAAACAAAAGGACTCACAGAAGCGCAAGTTCAACTTTTCAAATCTTTAGAAAGTCGGTATGTTCATGAGGGTAGAACCATAGACTCTTCATTTTTAGAAGAAACAAACATTCGTGAACAAATGGCCACCATTCAATTTGATTCACTTCTCGACATAGATGAACCTATCATTCCTCGATTCATTCTCGAATTTTATGCTTCGGTAAAACTTATTTCTGATGACAATGGATCATTTAGCATCAACTTCAATGTAAACCAAAACTCCTACAATTTTCCTTTAGACCATTTTGGGGAAGTGTTACACATCCCAAGTGAAGGAACATGCTTCTATTCTGACAAATGGTCCTTAACCATTCTTAATTCACATCTAGGAAGGGAACATCCTTACGACACTCCCCTAACTTCTAAAGAAATTATCCGAGATCATCTTTTTAACACTAGAACCAATCCAATTAAGAAACTTCGGGGCAAAGATGTCAATCGAGATCCATTTGCCATGGAACTCAATGAACTCAAACCTGAGTTCAAAAGACTCGAAGAAATTCTAAGATATAATGTCATTAGTACTATTGGTAACAAAGATCACGTAAATGCTGGACTATGCTATATGCTCTATTGTATTTCAACTCATCAAAAATTCAATCTTGCTTACTATATCGCCAAAAGGATGGTTGATATACGTGTCCTAGGGAAAACCACATTGCCATATGGAATGCTACTCACTCGTTTGTTCAAAGCCTCCATTCCTATCCTTCCAAATTCTGTTGGTTTTGTCCCAGATTACCCCGAAATCAAACACACCTTTGTCCCTCTTAGTGACCATAGAGTGAAAGTAGGAAAAGGGAAACGAGCTTGTCTCTCATCTTCATCTTCATCATCTTCATCAGCTAGTGACGAAGATGGATTACGTAACTCAAAACTTCCACTATTAGATTACTTAAGTCAACTTCCATCTCTCAATAATGAATCTGCGGAAAGCCGACAAACAAAGGGAGTTCTAAAGTGTGCAGGACGATGGATGATGAAACTCCGAAAGGATCAAAAGAAAATACTCAAAATATTAAAAGAAAAGCGAGAATAAATGAACGTTTGAAACAGTTGTTCTTTAGATCCTATATGATCATATTTCTATGTTTGTTAAGACATGTCTTTAGTACTTTATGCTTATGTGTTCTTGCTCAACTTTAACTGATGATAATGCTCATGGTTATCAATTTTCCAAACTTATGCCACTGTTTGGGTTAAAACATCGTTCATGATGAAGTTTAAATGATAAGGTCTATTTTTATACTTGATTGTGTTTTATTTTTTGTATGAGAACTAACTGATCATTGCAGATTGATAACACTCGGAGTTATCAACTTACCATGTCTAAACCTATGTTTGGTTTAACTCCTACTAAGATAAGTTTCTAAGAACAAATTAACCTATGATCAATTGTGCGTTAATATTATCACACTTAGTTGTTTTGCTATACATATTTGATGTTAAGTAAGGTTTAGATGAATTTTCAGGTTTTCGTCGAATAACGCATAATATAACAAGTCTTCTGTTTAGTTTTAGAAAATTAGGGTACGGATCCGACGGATCCTTAAAATTGGATCCGCCAAGGCTTATCGTTGGTTCCGCCATCCTCTAACCTGCGGATTTGGCGGACCCCTCACTTTGGTTCCACACGTGATACTACTTGGATCCGCAGCTTTCTCAGTAAGTCTAAAACTTTTTCGACTCATCTCAATTCCTAAATCTTAGTGTTTAGTATCATTTAGGATTCATTCTCTGATCATAATTCATCTTAGAATCATTTAGGAACTCTTAGAAAACTTAGGAACAAAATTTCCCACCATAATTGAAATTTTTGAACTTTAGGTATGAGTTACTAAACCAATACAAAGAAGGAACCCTTTTTAGGGATCCGTGAAATCCGTGGTAATATCAAATCATATGATTTTCCAATATCTCCTTGTATTTACTGCAAATCCACAACACATCACTCAACCCAAGCTCAATGGATTGACTTCCTTGATATGACCTGCACAAATCTCTGTTCCAAACCATTAGAAACCATTATGAAATTCAAAGAATATTTTCTTGCATAAATTTGATTTATCTGTTCTATCCCATCATACACAGACAGAACTTACTCCTATTAATCAATCAAAGTTAACCCTTTTGAGTCATTTCTCTACACACTATTATGTCAACTCCATTTTTATGGTTTGACTTTGTCAATAGGACAAACAAACTTTATCTTACTTCAAGTCATAGATATTCACACTAATTTAATCCAAACATCAATTTTCATACAATTAGGAAGTATAAATTAGAACCTTAGAGATGATCATAGTACACTAAACCTCCACAAAATTCACATATCATCTCCAGAAAGTTCACATGTCTAGACCATACAGACGAACAGCTAGAATTAGTGTCAGACCTTATTGGTATGCAAACCCACTTCGTAATGTAACCTTTCCTGTTAGATCCATAAACACCACAACAACTCCTATTACGACTCTCATAATCAACATATACTCTTCTTCAAATTCACCCGCTACAAACTCATCCAATACAACAACATCACCTCCTATCATTACTCCTGTAGCAACCACACCACTACTCGCTCCCGCTCCACCACAAACTAAGAAGTCTGCATTATCACCATCCTCATCAAAACTCCAACCCATGGAACTATTTAGAACACCACCAACATCTCCACAACCATATCTTGAAGAGTTAGAAGATCTTCCACTTACATCAACCAATTCTCCACAAATAAGTCTTGAAAACTTAGAACCCATGATAGTCCATCCTCTCCATCCGAAGATTCATGAACCTCAATACCATATCACATCAATTATCAACACAACAATTGCCACACCAGTTGCCACTTCACCAAGTGTTTCCACAACAATTGACTCCTCACCACAATCATCACCACCTAATGAAAGAATCTCATCCCCATCTTCAAGCTTAATAATAGACCCATCGCATAACATAATTACCATTCTTCAACACTTGGATGAATCAATGTGGATCAATAAAACAAACACTCAAGATGACAACAATATTGTCTCTAACCTCTACGACATTAGTAATTTAGAAACTAAATGGCTTGCCTCTATCATGTCATCATCAAAACAAGCAAAATAGAAGTTTGTAGCATCATCGCAATAATTACTTTTAAGATCTTATCGTCTCTAGGAACCTTCATGTGTAATCGTATGTTTGAGACTTTCGTCACAAACAAATTTTCAATGTATAATTATGCTCTAAAATATGATATCTTGTTTTGACACAAAAAGTGATTTAGGCATACAAGATGAACACCCTTTAAGATTAGTCAATACTATCATCATAACACCTTATTAGCTCAACATTATAGTTCTGCACCAAAACCTCATGAAAACACAATCATGTGTTTAACAAACCTCTTAAATGAGATACATTAAGTCTCCTTAGAATTTGACTAGGATTAGTGAAACCAAATTAGTAGTTATAAGTGAATAGACCTTAGCATGAACCTTCGTTTGATCAAAAACAACAAAACATGACCAAATCAATTTTGGTCCCACGGAACCCTTCGATAAGAATGACGGAACCAAAATTTTGGTTCCGCCCAATCCGCGGGTACCTGATCTGATTTTAACCATTCAGAAACCAAACAACCTTCTCGTAACCAACAAATCTAGAATTTTCATCTTAATCTCACAACTTAATTGTCTAGAACATCTTCAGTATCTAGAACACCATCATAGGATCTCATCCTTTTCATTCTTGATACATATTAAGCACGTCATTGTCAGTGCACACAGAACCCTCATTCTCAACACGTTATTCCAACCAACACTCTCATAATATGATGTCATTTTCATCCGCATATAGGTATCTAGTATTTCTAATTATTGCATATGAAATTTATCTTATTTCCATTCTAGCACTTATTATGGCACGATTCATCATCTTTGGTAGATGATAATATCATAACCTTAACCACCTTCCATCATCTTTTTCACTAATCATCAACCTCATGGATTAGCGAAAAACCTACTTGCATTAACCTTTAGTTATTAATTAAGTTATCACTAGTAAACTAACACCACCACTAGCGTCACTAACTTAACTTCACTTCATATCCTCATCATAGGCATTTGTTTTAGGACTTTTTATTTCTTTTTAGGATGCCTTTTTATTATACTTGTAACATCATTTCATAATTGTGACTTTTGTCACAACATTTTCTATATCTATGAATGTGATGTTTTATGCTTATGAGTGATCAACATATTGCATATTATCATTCTCAGTGTGAACTAACATTCTTATATAGCATATATTATACCTTGATTATGATTGACTTAGGTACAAATAATGATCAGACACTTACTTTGACTTTTAAAAGTCAAAACATATTGAAAGACTTGTTTGGGAGAATAATTCACAAGCATTCTCATTCATTACTGACACTTCATTTACAGCATATCATACCCTTCAAAGTATACGTTGGTACTCAAGAAATGAGGAGTATACATCGAGGGGGAGCATTTCATTAATTTTTCATATTCTAACCATTTGTCTTGTAGGTTTATGCATCATTTACTTGTTACTCCATTTAGGGGGAGTACAAAACAAGGGGGAGCTATTAAAGTTCTCAAAATCGCATTCCGCTACGCACTTCTTCTTTTTGTTTCGACAAAAAAGGGGAGAAAGGAAAAAGGATTAAGTTTGCATAAATAGTTCATACTAAGTTATTTCATAATAGTAATCAAAATTTGAATAACTAAAAACTTAATCTATATTTTTAAAAGGACTTAAACTATATTTACTTGTTTGCTTAAAAATATAATTTATGTTTTGTCATCAACAAAAAGGGGGAGATTGTTAATACAAATATCGTACTAAAAACGTTATTTATATTTTACGATCTTTGCTTAATATTTTGTTCATGACAAACACAAAGTATATTCCTTAAGCAAATTATAAATACTAGTTAAAGACTTTTTCAAAACACATCTTTTATTTAACATGATCACTAACATTATATTACATATACATGTGTATTTCCTTTAATGGAAACTTTAATTTAAAAGTTACAAAGTGACATCATGGTATACATCACAAATACAATCTTGGTAAGATTGTGTGATATCTTGATTAGATACTCAAGTTATATAGTTGACTTTGGAAGATATTGATTTGACAACACAAGGATATGGAAAGATCTCTTATGCAACATTAGCTGTCATCCCACGGATCCAAGTCTATACAAAGACGGATCCCTTCTGAGGGATCCGCCGGATCCGTAGGAGCCTTTCTTTGTTTGCCTATAAATAGCAGGCTTGGCATTTGATCTAATCATCCACTTAGAAAAGAAAACACATACATTCACTTTAGTTACTAACCACAGTAGTTATATATATCATTGATGTTTCTTTTGTAGCAAAGAAGATCAAGTTAACAAGCTTCAAACAAGCAGACTGTTGTGAAGTTGTAGTATAGGTTCTGTGTAAACACTTTAAGTGTTTCTTGTCATTTGTATCAGTTAGATCAGTAAGTGTGGTTAGTGCTTTAGTCCTCAAAGCACAAAGAGAGTAGGGAGTGGTTGTACCCGTGTAAAGAACTCGACATCTAGCTTAGTGTCGGTAAAGTAATTAGGCGACGTCAGGTTGGTTCTACCTTGTGAAAGAACCCGATGTTTAGCTTAGTACCGGAAAAGGAAGTAAGCGACGTGTAAAGGTTTTCTCCACCTTGAAGGGAGTTTGTTTCTTAGTGAAAGATATCTCTCGAGTAAGCAACTCGAGGAAGTGGAGTAGGGCAAGGATAAGGATCTCTTGCAAACCGAACCACTATAAACACTTGTGTTATGTGGTTTGATCTTTCATCTCTTTATCTCTAGTTTATATTGTGTGATAACTTAATTTGTGATTGTTTCATTAGAACTAACAAATTAAACAAAAGAAACGGTAAAAACTATTCAACCCCCCTTCTATTTTTCCACAAACTTGAAGGTTAAAGAATGAGGTCAGGAAATGATAGCACGAAATGTGACCAACATATGGTCTCATTATATTTAGTGACTAAAGACTAATGTTGAAGTGGTCTAGAGATGGGGTAATGGTAAGGTAAAGTACGTGAGGTCTAAGTGTGAACATGAAGCTGTGATAAAGAGTGTTGGTATATAGATATATAGGATGGAACTTAAACGAAAAAGTTTGAATGCTGAAGGCTAGATGCGATAAGCTAAGAATGTAAATGAGAATGAGAAGAGTAGGTAGGAGGATTGAGCATGTGCATGAACGTGTAGTAATGATAACGATGTTATGGTGATATATAATGAAAGTAAGAGTGACTTGACGTATTGATTAATAAATGTCTAATAAACTAAAAGTTATAGAATGAGACTAAAGCAAAATGATATGCAAAGGATGACCAAGAGCGGCATCGCTCTAAACTCATAGATAAGTAACAAGATGAGTTAAGGGATGAGAATAAGAATGTGAAAGGTTAAGAACGTAAGTGAGAATGATATAAGTAGGTATGAAGTTAAGGTAACGACCTAAAATTATCATTATCACGGCTAATGTGCCTCATTAGCGGTGCTTATTAAAATGAAAGTATTGGTAAATAAAACATGATGAAAATGTGTAGATGATCAAAATGTGTAGGAAGAAGGAATGATGCTAACGAATGTAGTTAAACCTATGTAAGGTTTAAACACGGAAAAAGGCGGATAAGCTAAAGGGTAAAGTAAGGATGTGAGAAAGATTAATGCGGATTAAGAATGTAGGACGATAAACACATAGAAAATGTGTAATTATAACAAGCAGGTTCATATGCTCTATGAGCTTGCTTTTACTAAATAAAATGGATGAGATAATGTGTGTATGTTAAAACGTTAGTAGCTTGGATCCAATGTTATAATTTGAAAGTGATAAAGTGTGAATGATAAAGATCCTTCGGGATGAATGATAATGATCCTTCGGGGTGAACGTTAAAAGTGGTATCCTTCGGGATGACCAAGTCAATGAATGTTAAGGAATCCTTCGGGATATGTTAAAGATCCTTCGGGATAAAACGTATTGCCTTCATCGGCAAATGGGGCTGCCTACATCATTGGCAATAAAATATCCCCATAATGAATGTGTTAATGATATGGATCCAAGTCTACAAAGGAAATATGAAATGTAAATAGGATGAAAGAATAAAAGTTAAAGTGAAAAAAATATGAGTAGTAGTGTTATGTCGGGAGTACATAACCATGAGTTTATATTTCTTGATTTACATCGATTGGGACGCCTCTCCATGTAAATGAGGAAGTATAAATGAGTGGGCTTATGTGTTGCCGACACGGCACGAGTAGGGTTAGAGAAGTAAGAAGCGGAAGTCTAGAGTTAGCTAGGAATTATAAGGACTAAGATAGGAGGATTAAGATTAGAGTACGTCTTGTAGTGAGAACTTATGAGAAACCTATGTTTTGAGTGTTAAGTTCAAGTTGACAAAACTAAGGAATTGTAATGATGTTTCAAAATGTTATGATACGTAATTGAGCCGTGGTGCAAAAGGTGAGTAATGGAAATAGTTGATGATAAATGTCACACGTAATGTGACGACAAATGTTAAAGTATGGTGCCACAAAGCTAATTCGTGTAATATTTCTATGAGCCTTAGAAGGTAAACGAAAATGACGTGAAGAAAAGAGTGGAATAACTGAGGAAATTGTAGGGACGAAAAAGAAGTGATTAAGTAGTGTGATAGGACGTGAAAGCATTAGCCAAGTGTATTTACGAAAAGTCAAATAGTTCGGTTTTTCCCTAGTAACGTGTGGTCAAAGAATGAGAATATAGGATAAGCATGCGGAAATGTGATGTATCGGTAATAGAACGGATTAGAATGATAACTAGTTATGGAGAGTATGTCTCGTATTAAGCAAATATCTAAGTAAGAGTTGTATGGTTCTAGAAGTAAGTGGAAAGCAATGTGGATTAAGGGTATGTGATGTGTTATAGTATGCACCAAGTTGCACGATCACTTAGATCGTTGCACTAAATAAACTAGGAATTTAGGTGCTAAGAATGACAGATTTCGGGGACGAAATCTAAATAAGGGGGGGTAGAATTGTTAGACCCGTATCCCGATTTTGAGTAGGCCCCACCCTAGATGAAATATGCTAAGGTTGAATGTGATTGGTTGGTCAACAAAGTTACGTGGAAAGTCAAACCCGATAATCAAGTGATAGTCAAAATATGTGTTATAAAGTTATGGGAAGTATTATGTGCCTCAAATAGATAGGAAATGGACTTCAAGGGCTTAAATTGTCATATGCCAATTGTATTATAAAGTTAGTTGTGGCTAAATAAGAAGGAATGAGACTTGAGGGGCCAATCTTGCCAAATGGCCAAACTTGCCACCTAACTATCTATATCCAGGAGATTCTAGATGACTCCCTCCATTATTTTAGGTAGAGTGTGTGTGGGTCGGCTGTGATAAGAAAAAGGAGGGAAGAAGAGGGTCTTGATGGTCTAGTGATGATGATGATGAAGGTATTATGCAAAGGATAATCCATAGACAACCACTTCTACATCAAGTAAGTATTTATGATCTTTGATTCAATGTAGTTAAGGTTTATGAATAAAGTGGGAAATCATCAATTGATCAAGATATGATCAATTAATGATGTAGAAAGGAAGATGAGTAGGTTATGGTGGGTTATGTTAACCCTTGTTTATGATGTTAATCATTATGTTGTTAGGTCTTGGTATATTGTGAAGATTTATAATCATAGTAATGGACATGATGATGATGATGATGATGGTGACTAGTGAGGATGATGATGATGGTGGTGAAATATTTATATGATAGTTAGCTTGGATTGAAGGTAAGTAACTTTGATTACTATATGCTTAATATGAATGTTCTCATGTTATGTGTTAATGAATGAGTTGATAAGATTAAGCCTTGGATTAGGAAGTGGGTTAATAGGAGGTATGTAAATGAGCTAGGGTCAAGAGATAGGATATGAGGTCGAGAGGTCTAAGGTAATTTTATGTTTGCTTTGTGTATAATGTTGTTATGTTAATGTGATATGATTATGATGTTGATATGATAATGGTAATGAAGTCGGCTTGGTTATGAGCCAGATGGTTAAAGGTATTCTTGGTGCATATGAATGTGAATGGAAGTATTAATCATGTACTAATCTAGTTACTTACTAAGCGAAAGCTTACGTTTTAGTGTTTCAATGTTCTTGTAGGTCTATGCGCGACAGAATGAAAGTACTTGGACTATAGCCTAAGGATTTGGAAGCGGATTGATAGATAGATTGCAATTAGGAGCTTAGTATAGAATACCGAGCTCAAGTGTCAAGGTTGTACCCCCGAGAGTCTTTTAGTGATTGTAAAGTAAAGTCGGGTGTCAAAATGTATGTCAAAGAGGTCATGACGATTTGGGAGTCTAACGATGAGTCAAAGTGTGTTTTAAGCGGTTATGAGTAGAGTAAAAGGGGCGTTTGGTTTAGTTGTAAATATACCCATTTTGGGTAGTAAACGGGTTATTTGCATAACCCGTCTAATTTGATATGTTAAGTTATTGATGTTGGTCAAGTTTGGTGTAAAACGGAAGTCGTATGGGTTGTTTGTAGTGAAAATGGGTCTAAACGGGTTATTTGCATAACCCGTCTAATTTGTAAAGTACCCTTTCGGGGAGTCGTTCGGTAAATGTTTTTGTATGAAAATGAGCCCATTGATATACTAAGTAAATCTGGAAAGTTTGGTTAGATAACGAGTTCGGGAGGTCGGGTTTCCAAGCGCGGAACTTGGAAAATGATTTCGGGCGGACAGAAGGTCTGAACCGCCGCGGTTCAGACCGGTTTTGGGCCCTGAACCGGCGGCTGGGAAATCTTAGCCGGCGGTTAAGACTTTTCGGCAGATTTCGGTAAACTTTGAAAAATCATATCTTTTAAACCGTAAGTCGTCACGGGTCGTGCCATCCGTCGTTTTGAAGGTAATTGAGTCTACTTTCATTTAAAAATAGTCTCAAGTGCTGAATTTTCATAGATTTTTTTCAGTTTTCATAAGAGTGACATAATGTCCTTAAAAGTTAAGCGTTTCCGCACAAAAAGTTTTAATTTTCGGTCTAAGCGGGCACGGGGTGTAACACAAGTAGTAAAATATAATCTCACGCAATGTCTAACTGATCCAAACAGATATCAGAAACTAATATATTATTATCTCCACAAATGTATGTTTTATGAAGCGATTGTTTGTTTGCACCATGCCCTCATGTTTTCTTTTTCTTCTTATCAGCTGCCTTGATCACATCATCATCTTGCCCGTCAGGTTCATTAACTGGCACCACTTCCGCATCAGGGTCTTCTATCTGTTTCCTTTTATCAGCTGACTTGGTCACATAATCATCTTGCCCCTCATGCTGATTAACCGGTACCACTTCCGTATCAGAATCTCCTAGGTCATATCTGAAAATAATGTCAAAATATATTATACAATTAAGTTGTATGACAAATGGACATAAGTATATTTATAGTTTATAATTTGCAGAGGTTATTGTAAGCAAACATTTTTTTTTCTTTGATCCTCAGCAGGCTTGGAAGGGGTTACGACAGATGGGTCTGTTTGCAACGTATTTAAAGATGAACTTGAGGTGTCAATTTGGATTGCAACAGAACCGGAACACGCATTTTCCACAGCCAACTCACTTGGGTTCAACTTCCAACACGTGAAACTCTCAAAGTTTCCATACTCATAGTATGTGTGTGACTTGATTTCAAATACATGTGATGTGCCAATGATGTTGGCTATGGGGGGTGGCAAGATTGCATGGTCATCTGAAGACTGTACAGGAAGGTTAGATAAATATTGATATGTGAAATACTACATACATGATCTATTTACCTCATCCTCTAATTGCATGAGAGATGACGCTGAGCACTTGACTAATTCAGTCGCTGATTCATCAAAAAGCACAAACACAGTTTGAACAGTGTCGTCGGTCACACCAAGCTCAAGCCTATACCTGTCAACCATATGTTGGACTGGTACGTTAGTGGTTGTATATGTCGCATCACAAATAACAATGCATAGGTAGAAACTATAACATTACCTCATAACAGGATATGCAACCGATTTGTCACAGCTATCACACCAAAAGCCCCCTGCCTTGCGGGTTGCAGCTTTTTTGCATTTCTCCCCACCACATGCCGGGAAGCTCCACCCTTTTTTAGTCCTAACATTATCGATTTTCGCCTTTATGTGAAAGGTTGCAGTCTGTGATTAGGGAAAAATTTGTGAACAACGCGACATTCGATGATAATATAGAAATGGGAATATGCGCAAAATATTTACATCATTTTTTCGGTTGCGCGCCCACACCAGCAGGTTCTCAAGTGTCCCAACTTTAGGTTCAGAGTCCACAAAATGGGCACCCACATTTGACTTCCCCACACCACTAACAGCCATACAATTGGCAAATAAACAATTATAGACAATTTTCATTATGCTATATATGTATTTGAAACGCGTATGAATGCATACCTTGCATCTGACCGCAACTCCTTTATTGCAGGTATATCAATGTTATCCATAATCATGGTGGACGAATTGCTGGATAGATATAGTTTATCTAGAATGGAATTTCCAAAGTCAGATTCACATGTCAAAAGTGATTCGTACAGATAAGTTTTAATATTCACAAACGCATACTGTTGTAATGTCTTGCAGTTGCAGAGGTTATCACAATAGGACACATGCCTATGTGTTTTGTTTTTTTTTGTCAATAAGCACATCGCCTAATCCCCCCATAACGTTACCCTTATTGATTGTCCCCTGTTGCACTGAACGCAAAATTATGATAAGTGTTAATTTACCGTTAGGATGATAATCGCAAGATATATTTTTTTAATCAACATAATAATGACCATATACAATGTTGCTAACCTCTGGTTTGTCAGGTAGAAATCAAGATTCTTGGAGCCAGCTTTAGTGTGGTTCATCCTGCCAACATTGGTCACATATCCGGCTACATTTGGAAGGTAATGATTTGAATATCAATGCTTCATACCATTTACATTGGGAAATTAATAAATATACAAAAACAATATAAACTCACCAATAAGATATTTGTTTTCCGTAGGTTCTATCTTCTCGATATCAACCAACTGAAAAGGATACCTAATAAACCCATCTGAAATCAGCAAAGACTTTTGTATGCTCGTCTCACCATCAAATTCAAGCATAAAGGTATCGTTTTTTCTAACACGATTCTCTTCCTTATTAGCCATCACTACAAAAAATTTTAGCGAATATATACCACCTTCCTTTAACCTGAAGAAATTGTGTGCCACAGTTGCCCTGGCAGTGCAATGGATGACATTACCCTGGAACAATATCGGGTCAAAATCAGGTATAAGGAGGGCAAATACGATATATAAACGTTACCTTTGAATCAGATACAATGAAATAGGTGCTCAAGTAACGGCCAGTTGTAGCGTTAACATCCCACATCATGCATATCATAACTACAATGGTGCCGGTGGAATCCATTTTCAACTCATCAAGGAACATGTGGTACTGTCCGTTTCCATCGTTTGCAGCCATTGCCTGGGATTACCTGTATGCACGAATTGTATTGCAAACCGTATGTATGGGTGGGAAAAGTTATGGAGATGTATTTTATACAGCATTGAAGTTCATATAATGAGGGTTTAATTTTAACATTAATGGTTTTTTTGGTTCATATTCTTTCAGGTGTAAATTGAGGTGTAAATGATTAAGCCATTTCGTATTCTGCGTGGACCATTTACTAATTAGTGAATTTATTAGCTAAAATACTACTTCGGTATATATTTTTTGGGATTAATTTTCAAGCTTAAGCATGTTGCACCATACAACTTTTTATGCACATTTACTCTTCCACATTAAATGTAGGAAAAGTGAATCTTTATATATATTAGATAATAAGATGTAAGGCCTTCAAACAACTTATAGTTTAACAAGTCTTTGCTTCGATTTTATTAGAAAGTCCATTCTGACTCAAGCTAAAAAGTTGTTTAAAACTTTTTAAAACAGTGAATACTATTACTCAAGCAACGTGTTGCAAATGATCTTATATCAATAGTTAGAATAAAATGAGAAGAAAAATTAAAAAGAAAATGGTAAGAAAAAACCACAACCACACATTTCAGATACACCTACAAAAATAGATACATATTCCCCTAAAATTCTCCCTCTTATTTGAAATGTGTGGCTAGAAATCCTTCTTATTTTTCTCATTTTAGTTTTTCTTCTCATCGGATCCCTTCTAATAGACTCAAAGCCAATTGAGAAAAGTGACAAGCTTTTGAGTAAGTGCAACATATATAAATAGATTAACATGGTACCAAATAGTGTACGGACATGAGTCATTAGAACTAAAGCATTGATTTGGATTGTCTAATTGTTATGCTGAATTATAGGTCTAATATATGTTAATGACAAAATATGAACCACTTATTTACATACTAATAAACCACTATCACATACTTAGAATCAATTTAGATGATGACAATTTCATCTCCAATATTTCATATAAAAAAATTATCACATAAATGGACCAAACTTAGTTCTTACAAACATTAGTCCATCATGAGGCCCAATGACTGAAAGTAACCCAAACAAATAAAAAAGCCTTAAATTTAAAAATTCATTTTTCCTCATCGATCCAAATCTTCTTCTTCATTCGATCACTGGTCTCTCTCGGTAGGTAATTTAATCCTAATCTATGGTTTTTATATTTATCTTTACTAATTGGTATATATTGGAGTATTATTTGTTGACTCATTTTTACTTCTTTTAGTGATTCTAGAATTCAATACTGAGTTTTATTTACCTTTGTTGGAAACTGGTGAACATTTTCAATGTTTTGAAAACCGGGTCTGTGATCGACCCGGACGGGTAACCAGGTCAACCCGGCTTTTATGCAAAAAAATAAAAACAAACAGCTTATACACATGTCCAAACACCCATTTTTCTGCCGTCCAAACACTATTTTTGCTGTTTTTGTTTCGGAACCGGTTCAACCGGCCGGGTCAAACCGGGTTTCAAAACATTGAACATTTTAGCTTATTTAGTGTTGTAGCTAATAAAGTTTTTTGAACTCTTGATTGTATAGTTATTGTTGTTCTTGATTTTTGTTCTAACTTTATAGTATTGCCAAACTGTTATGATATCGTTAAGTTTATGAAGGTGGGCGCGTTCGTTACAAATCAAATGTATTTTAAGAAATGCGCCTATAAGAGTGAGATAAGAAAATGTAGACAGGTCAAATTTGATGTCAAGAATAAATCATTGTCTGCATATGAACCTATGCCCTTCTATAGCTTTTGGTTTTGTTGCAATGCCTTTTAAATGTAATCAAACGTTATTTATTGCAAAATTGCATACTAGCCTAGTTGGCCGCAGTTAACTAGTAATGCCTGTAACTTTGTTGAAAAACCCCTGGATTTATTCAGAATAATAAAACAAATCGACATCCCTTGAATGAAGAATTGTAAAATTAGTCTTTGCTGTTGACAGTGCAGATGCTGTGACAAAAAGGAGAACAGGCATCGATGATATGTAAGTGGAAAAAATAAGCATCTGCTTAAATTGATTTCGAACACTCTCATTAAGACCACCTGCGGACACACACCAAAAAAAATAAACCATGAAACCTCCAAAACAGAAAGAAGCACAACGAGTGAAAGAAAAACGTACCCAACTGGAAAGCCCAGATAGATCTGTCATCAAGGACCTCCTCTGGTTCTCTGGCATTGCTACATTTTTGAAAGTTCTCCTCATCCCAGCCTATCATAGCACTGATTTTGAAGTCCACCGTAATTGGCTAGCCATCACCCACACCTTACCTTTATCTCATTGGTACACAGATGAGACAAGCCCGTGGACCCTCGATTACCCTCCTTTCTTTGCCTACTTTGAGCGCTTCTTATCTGTTTTTGCGTCTCTTGTGGACCCGACCATCACAGACCTCTACAATGGTCTAAATTACAAAGCTTCTTCAGTCATTATTTTTCAGAGACTCAGTGTAATAGCATCAGATACAGCATTGCTATACTCGGTGTACAAGTTGACTAAGAATATGGAGTTGAAGAAGAGGTTTTTGATATGGGTTTTGGTTGTTTGGTCACCTGGATTGTTGATTGTCGATCATCTGCATTTTCAGTACAATGGGTTTCTTTTGGGGATTTTGTTGATTTCTTTGGGGGCACTGCAGAAAGGAAATGACTTGATGGGTGGGTTTGTTTTCGCGGTTTTATTATGTTTCAAGCATTTATTTGCCGTGGCTGGGCCGGTTTATTTTGTGTATTTGTTTCGGCATTACTGTCGGGGAGGAGTTTTAAGGGGTTTTGCTAAGTTGGTCACAATGGGAGTGGTGGTGATTGGGGTTTTCATTGCAGCGTATGGACCATTTGCGTATCATGGTCAGGTAAATTGTCTTGCTCTAGTCATATTAGTGACATAATTTTTTTTTTATAGAATTGCTAGTATAGTGGTATTGAATTACTTAAGGTTAACATATTTAAATTGAATTGGTTCCTGGGATGCATCCTGTTCATAATATAAGTATTATATATTTCATACGTCTGGTTAAAATAACATGTAGCTGGTCATGCAAGTGCTTTGCCCCTCACCTGGCACGCTATAAGTGTCCCAGATAGTTAGTTAAGTCAAACCTGAAATAAGTAGTCTAAAGTACGATCACAGATTCACATGGATTTCATTTGATGGCATGTACATATAGTTTCTCTAGGTCGTGTCTATCAATTTAAACTCACCAACAATAATTGTATATCTCTGTTTTATTGTATATGTTTTTGGATTAGTCGCATTGGTCTCCAGTGACTAGGAGTACCTTCAGTCTCATATAGTACCATGTTTAATAGTTGTGAAAAAGTTCTTCTATTTCTGAATATCAGTTTGCTCTTTAAAAATTTCACACATCAGAAGCGACCAGATACTGTGTTTTGCTGAGTTAGCTCATGAAGGTCCACTGGTCCAGTATCATTATCTACTTATTATACATTTTTTGTATGTATTTATAATAAAAAGTAAGTTACTAAGTTTAATGTCATGTTTAATACCACTCAAAATTTGTACCAATTGCTAGTACCCTGTCTGTAGAAATTGTTGCCTCGCTGTAGTTATATCAGCTAATAACTTTGGGAGTATTATTTTCCAGCGAAGTTAAATGTAAATTTTTAATTCTAGAAATTTGGGCGTATGTACAATGTATAACCTCATGATCATCTATATAATTCATGTTGCGTACCACTGTATATTGGGCATTCTTGTTCCATACTTGCATGCCACTGTATATTGGACTGAACAAACTCTCAAATTAAATGTATCGTTATAGTGACTGCGGTATCCAATATGCGTACTATAGGATAATAGCTGCCATGGTTTATTTTTCATACACGAACATTGTTTGCATCAAGTAGGTTGTCCTGATTCTTATGTAACGCCCTTGAGAATATGATCAACCAGATTCTACAGATACCATGCTTATGACACCCACGCTGCCCATGATGTGCATTTATCTTTCTGTTTATTGCTTTGCAGATGCTACAAGTTCTGAGACGCATGTTTCCTTTTGGTAGGGGGCTTTGCCATGCTTATTGGGCTCCAAATTTCTGGGTGTTTTATATACTCTCAGACAAGCTGCTTGCATTTGTGCTTAGAAAAATAGGATTTCATATCCAACCACCATCAGCTTCATTCACTGGCGGGCTAGTTGGAGACTCCTCTCCTTTTGCCATATTACCTACGGTATGGCTCATGCCTCGATGCAAACCTGCATTTTCTGTGTGTAAAAAGCTAACCTTAATTAATAAATTGATTATGATATGCAGATCACCCCGTCTGTAACATTTGCCATTGTCCTGCTTGCTATATCTCCCAGTCTTGTTAAGGTTTGGAGGAATCCCCAACCAAAGATGATTGTTAGATGGGTGGCATATGCTTATACGTGTGGCTTTTTGTTTGGATGGCATGTGCATGAGAAGGCGTCACTTCATTTCTTAATTCCCCTTGCGGTGGTTGCAGTAGAAAGCATCGAGGATGCACGTCATTATTTTATCTTATCTATTGGTATACTTTATGAACCTTTGCTCACTATTTAGCTCTCATAAATACTATCTTCTTATATGTTCTCAACCTTTTTTATGCAGTTTCCATCTACTCGTTGTTCCCTCTTCTCTATGAAGCTCAAGAATATCCGATAAAAGTGGTCTTACTTCTTTTGCACGTCACTTTAATGTGGTTTGGTTTTTCTTCTAAATTTTCTGAAACGAGTGAATCTGACAAGAAAACAGGTTCCATATCCAAAAATGGCGGTCTTGTTACCGGATGGATAGAAAAGATCTATCTTGTTGGTTTTGTGGTTGTGGAAGTATGGGGGCAGTTTCTTCATCATTTGATTCTTGGTGATAGTCTTCCATTTTTACCCCTCATGCTGATCTCCTTTTATTGTGTGTTAGGAATGATGTACTCTTGGATTTGGCAACTTAGATTTATTATTAGATCGCAGTGATGGTCTATTAGGTGATTGTTGTAGATTGATACATAATATGTAACTATAGATTCTGCTGAGCATGAGTGAATGCAGTAGTCGTTTTACAGAGAAAATATCTGTTACACTGGTTTTACTATGTCGTGGTTTTTAGAAGGTTCAGACTGTCAGCAAACCTACCATGTCGTGGTTTTTAGAAGGTTCAGACTGTCAGACCCTTCACACACCGAATACATACTTAATTGCAATTACAACAAGCCTCGGAGGCTTAAAGTCCATTTCTGCAAAATTTGTTCTGCATTTGTTAGTACTCAAAAACCAGTTTTGCTTTTGGTATGTCTTGATCAATGACACGCTTTCTTATGACCAAGATAAAACTAAAACTGAGTCATGAATAGTTGTCAGTAACCAAGAACTCAAATATGGTCAAAAATGTAGAGGCAGCACGCTCATAGTGGTAACCGATTGCGCTTGAACGAACTTGTTGTCTTAGGTCTTAGTTTAAATGGTGAAAGATTGAATGGGTTTAACAAGCAGCATACAAAAATGTCTGTTATATATAAATTCAAACACATGCAGCATTGTAAATAAACCAAACGATTTGTTTGGTAGACTTTTATACAGTAAAAGAACAAACATAAACATTTTGTGTTCGTTTAATTACATGAACAATGACAAACAAATGTAATGTTCATTTACGATTGTGAACGTCCAGTAAGTTGTTCGTTAAGGTTCATTTGTGTGTTCATTTAAGTTCAACATTATGGGCGTAATAAATCATTTGAATAACATGGTTTTTTTTTTTTTTTTTTTTGAACGGCTTGTTAGTTGTTATTGCCTAGTGGTTTAGGTCCAGCAGTGACATCCAATTGGGCAGTATGCTGACCTTGAGACCCGCCTGCTCCTTCTTTATCGCCTGAAGGGATAAAAGTCTTGGGTAACAAAAAAAAAAACATTTACTTAAAACTTAAAAAACTTACAAGGTAACACAATTTATTAAATATTTAAATACTTAATTACAATTTAACCATTAACTTGTTTTACTCTCACTTACTCCACAATCATGTATACATAAAAAAATTGCACACATGAATTGATGTTACTATGCACGTCGTTTCTATGCGCGTTAATCGTCGAGTATCTTATAATCAATGAATATTTGTTTACCATCTAGGCTGTTTTGTCTTTTTTGAAACGCATTTTTTCTCTCTTTGCAGGTGCCAGTCACGCAAATATTTTGTTAAAGTGCGTTATGTTTTTGAAAAAGAGTGTTTACTTTTTCTTTTATGTTTTGCTGTCGCATGTGCCATTAATTGTTTGTTTTTTAGGCGGCACTTTAATATTACAGTTTCTTTTAAAAGTCTAATTAACATTTTTTTTTTCTTAGACTAAGTGTGGTGGTTACCTACATTACAACCGTTAACTCAGCATCACATCACACTCCACCACCAATAGGGTGTAATAAAACCGTCGACTTCACCACTCAAACATACACCACTTATACACAAAAATACCCTCACAAAAGCTAACATCACAACTCACACACACAACAACAAACTTTACAAGTCAGTCGGTTTATCGACCAACTTCTCCATTTTTTAAGCCAAACACGTGTGAATGGATAAGATGGTTTTAAAAAGGACATGTCTTCAAAGATCACCTATGCGTAAGTGACCTCCCAATGACACCCAACCTTTTTGCCTCCTATAACATCAGATGCAAAACATATAAGACTGGTCACTATGGAGCACCACCTAGTGGTGGCCTCCACCACGCACGAACCCCATAGCACCCTTACCACACAGCGCGCGGTGATGGTTCCCTTCTCATTTTTGGTGGTCTCAACCGGTCAAAAAGTGGGGGCTTACAATGGTTCTTTGACAGTTATTTTTTTCCTTCTTAATATTTAATTTTATCATTTATTTACCTATAAATGCCCTCATGCCCTATCATTTTTATATTATTCTATCTTTATATTTACTCTCATTCTATTCTTTTTATACAAACTGTCTCAAAACACTCCAAGAAATAAAACCCAAAAGAACGTCGACAACTAAACATCCAAACACCCAATTCAAATTTCCGTCTCGGTCCTTCACCACCGATGAAGCGAAAAGTGTACCGCTTTTAGGGGGTCATTTAAGCTCTAAATCGTATTTATTTGATCAAATATTGCCCTAAATCGTTCCTTTTGTTATTTTAGGTACTTTGGAGAAGAAATCTGGAAAAGGAAGCATTTTGGACGTTTTTGGAGCATAAAAGTGAAGAAAACGACAAAGTCTCTAAATCTGCTGGAAAAGTACCTTTGACGGCGTCAAGCCCTAGTGTGACGCCGTCAGCCCTTGATAAGCCAGAGAGGATTTTGGAAGATTAAAGGGGGACGGCGTCAAGAAGGTCGTCAAGCCTTGATAAGCCAGAGAGGATTTTGGAAGATTAAAGGGGGACGGCGTCAAGAAGGCCATCAAGAAACCCTAACCGTGGCGAGGTGACGGCATCACGACCCAAAGGGTGATGCCGTCAGATCTATTTTCCTATATATACTTTCATAATTTTTAGTCATTAGTGTGCAACTTTGTGAGGAGAAACCCTAAGACGATTTTTCTGCCATTTTTAAGGGTTTTATACCCTTGGATCTCCCATGTTCAATTGAAGATAAGTAATCAATTAATCATTCAATATGTCTATGTGTTGTTTGATTATATCTTGTTCTTGTCTTTTATTTAACATGCTAGGCTAGATTTATCTTGAGTTTGCTTAGATCTAATGAAACCTAACTATTGGTTATTGGTTGTTGGTGTGTTATTAATTGTATTGGATGATTGTTTATCGATGTTAGGCTTAAGAAAACTGGCTAACCTCCTATACGGTAACTTGCTTGAACGTCTTAAGAAACATGAACCAATGCGTACTAAGGTTTTTATGGTTGTATTTAATGCATGAGCGAATTCTAATGATCCCATGTTAGGAGCTTCTTAGCCGGCTCGACATAGGAGTGAAGTAGGAGCTTGTAGAGTTGGGGAAGTATGTACGCCACCCCACGATTTGTATTAAGGAATACACCCGTCATCCACTCAATTAATACACACTAATAAACCGGTAAAAGATAGTTAGGGAGTAAGGAAATCTAAGTAAACACATTTCTCTCCATATAAGTTCCACAACCTTTTATTTTCAGTTATTTTATTTTATTTGCAATTGTAGTTATTTGGGTTAGTTGACTAGCAACTAATTCCGCCCACTCCTTCAAAACCGAGATTTTACTTGCTTTTATAAAAAAATATAAAAATACAAAAAGAATCTTCCCTCACCCTTAGACCTATTAGAGTAGTTTTTCAATCCTAACGACACTATTCCCCTAGAGAACGATCAATCCCCCGGTACTTGCCACTACACTATACTACATCGGTCAGGTACACTGCCTGGTGGGGATTGCAAGCCTCTTGAGATCCCTCGAGAGGTAAAACCTGTTGTAAGGTCGCAAAACCACGCATCAAGTTTTTGGCGCCGTTGCTGGGGAATAGTTATTGTTTAGGTTGAATTTTTATTTTATTAGGTCTACTCACTAGATTCCTTTCTAGTGAGATTTTTATTTTATTTTTCTAGGTTTTCTTTAGTCTATCTATTTTCTTCGTTTCTTTGTTCGTAACCATTACCATCCGACATCATGGAAGGTGGTAATATCCTCGATCCCAACAACCCACCACCACAACAACACCCACCTCCTAGAGCCCGTACCTTAGGAGACTACTCCCGTCCTAGCCACCATGCCTATCGAAACACCATTGAGCTCACTCAAGGAGCCAATGTCACTCCCTTGCGATCCGACACCATCCGGTTGGTGCAAAGCGGATGCGCATTCCATGGACTTCATTCCGAAGATCCTAATCAACATCTCAAGGACTTTCTCAAAATCGTTGATTCCATAGACCTTGGTGTTGCCACTCGAGAGACGACCCGACTGCGTCTCTTTCAATTCTCTCTGCGGGACCAAGCCAGTCAATGGCTAGAGCGTCTACCCGCAGGATCCATCACCTCTTGGGATGATCTCACCACTCGTTTCCTTGCTCAGTTTTTCCCACCAGGAAGAACTACCAAGCTAAGGAATGATATCTTGATGTTCCAACAACGTCAAGGCGAAACCCTCTACGAGGCATGGACTCGATTCAAGGACTTACTCCAAAAAGTCCCTCACCATGGCATAGAACTTTGGCTCCAAGTCCAAATCTTCTATGACCACATCAATCTCTCCACGAGGCAAACCATTGACCAATCGGCCGGTGGTAAGCTACGTGATCTAAGTGCGGAACAATCATGGGCTCTCCTAGAAGATCTTGCTCTTTATGACAACGAAAGTTGTAATGATCCCCGTGATTTGAATAAAACGGTCAAGGCAATATCTTTGCCTTCGAACAATTCAAGCACTTCCGACCGTAGGATCATAGAACTTGAAGACCAAGTCAAGTTTCTTATGAAATCCTACGAGGCTCCTAAACCTTCAAGCCAAGTGAACAAAATCACTTCTTCATGTGAATTATGTAGTGGTCCCTACGACACTCGTGATTGCGTGGAACTCCCCGAACAAGCTTTTGCGGACTACGCATCCTCGCGTACCGACGGAGCGGGAGACAAGTGGTACACTTTCAAACCCGAGCCAAACCCCTACGGTGATTCATACAACCCCTCATGGAAAAATCACCCAAACCTTAGGTGGAAACAAAACCAAAACGCACAACAAACCAATTCTTCCAACCCACCTAATCGTTTCCAATCAAGCGGTTCATCCTCAAACCGTACTTTCAATAACAATCCTTCCAACAATTATGGTAGTACCAATAATCTTGAAGGATTGATGTCCAAATTTATGGCATCTCAAGAAGCTCGGATAGCTAGATTCGAATCCGAATTCAATCAACAACAAACGGAGATGACCAATAAAATTGACAACTTATTGAAAGCCCTCGATAACCAAGTGCTATCACCTCCACATAAGGACGCTAGGAACACAAATAGCGGACCCCAAGTAAAAGACCCCTCTTCATCCAAACATGTCCACTTCGTCAACATTGTCACTATTAAACCAATTGATAGGAATGAGGATAATAGTGAACCTGAGGATGAGGTTAAGAAAGTCGAGGTTGATAAAGAAGTTAGGAAAAGTGAGATTAAAAAAGTAGATGATGATGAGGACTACTTCAATAGGCTACCCACTAAGGAAGAGCGCGCATATCATACAGACTTATTCGATGACCCCGAGACACCATATTTCCTAGGTAGACCAATTATAGAAATGGGCGACCCTTCTAATCTCAACATACCATGCAACATCGGACATTTACATGTGTGGAAAGCTTACATCGACCTTAGATCGCCCATAAACATCATGACTAGAGCCCACTACAACTTGATAATGAAAAATCAACTTGGGTATAGGATGCTCCCTGATAAGGGTTGGATGAGTAACTTTACGGGAAGAGTTAAGGGATTACCGGTTTATGTAGGAAACTTCACCTATGCCACCGACTTTGTAATTGTAGAAGATATCCGCCCAATAATCGATGCATGCTTAACTCAAGTAGTTTTTGGAAAACCATTTGTTGAGGTCTCTAGAATGACTTATGAACCTTTCTTAGGGATAGTTAGATTTAAGGATGAGACCGATGAGGTAAACTACCAAATGCCATATAAGATAGAGCAATTCCAACACTTGTCAAATGTTGAGAAGGAGCTTAAGCAAGCAGTCTACTATAGGAATGATGGAGATAGAAGTAAAGGAGTAGACTATGTTATGGAAAGGATATCCGGTTTCTACAAGGATTATTTGAAATTAGGACCGGAATATAAAACCGGACATGAGAATGGCCTAGAAACCGTGACCAATGATGGGGTCACGTAATGTACGGTGACTTTGAGTCTAGCTACAAGACTCGTTAATAAAGAAAAGCGCTTCTTGGGAGGCAACCCAAGCTTTATTTGCTTTGTGCGTTTATTTATTTGTTTGTTTGATTTTATTTGCTTCCGTATGTATGTTTAATTTTTATTATTATTGATTCATGTTCGAAACTAAATTGTGAAAATGCTTTATCTTGTTTTTAACTTCGTCTTAACTACATATAAAGGTATTTTGCAAAAGTTAAGTGTAAGGGAAATCCAAATCGGTTTATTAGAACAAATGAACATGAATCATAACAATATTAAATTAACATGCATATTAGTAATTGTTTGAGTCAAATGCTTGTATCGAGTCATAATGATATTTTGCAGGAATTCCAGGAAGTAAGGTAAAGGTTTTTCTAGAAATTTTCCGGAAACTTAACATGAGAATTCTGTCAGATCATTTCTGACGGCGTCAGGCCTTACAACCTGACGGCGTCAGGTTTTAATTTTCTGAAATTTTTGAAAGTTTTGTTTTTCTACCGGAATCATAAAAAGTTTTTATAAAATCTCTAACTCATAAACTCCAGGAATCTGCAAAATAATCATTCTACAAGCATTATATCCTTATACAGATTTATCCCGCCGATGTTATGCAGGTTTTCTTGTTTGTTTTCTCAGGTTTAACAGGTTATTTTGGACAAGGAGATGTATGTGGAATCAAGCTTTTGGCGCTGCTTTAATCTTGAAGCTTCAACATTACCTTGGAAGAAGATCTAACCATGTTACCCCTTTATCCACCGAGTGAATCAGGGGAGTATTTGATTTCATTCTTTTACCTTATTTACTTTTACATCTTGTTATTTGAACATTGGGGACAATGTTCATCTTAAGTGTAAGGGGGGGGGGGGTAAAGTACGATACTTTAGAGAATGCTATTACGCTTGATTTTTCGTTTGTTTAATGGTAGATGTGTAATAAAACTGAGAGAAATACCTGTTAAGGCAATTTTAGTGCCAAATTTAAATTTTTTTACAACATATAGGAGTGAAACTTTGGTCTTAATGAGCGTCTCACAGATAGGAGTTATATGACTAGCACAAAACCGTACCACTAAAAAATTTTCCACCCCCAAATATGTGAGGTTCGCCCCTAGAATTGGTAGGAAAAGCATTTATGCTATGATGTGTGTACCGGTAGCACTTAGATTCTAGAACTTGCGTTAGGACCATTCCGAGGCCACAAGTGAGACTACATTCGTGTAGTAAGATTTACTACATGATAAGAGGCATTAGGATTAACCCATTGTTTTACACCTGTGTTTTTGTTATAATTACGTTGGCTACATTGGTCAAGTAATTCTCCCACACCCTTTGCGTTGTACTCATTTTTAGTACATGATACCCCTAGTACACCCCTCAGAGCCTATCTTTTCGTTTCTAACTTTAAGCATTTTACTTAAAGGAAGAATTTGTTTACACCCCACTTAAATGTACACACCAAATCGCCTTAGCCTATCTTGTATGCACTCATTTTTAGTGCATTATTGTGACAACATTTGTTTAAACCCCAAGTTAATTATCTAATTGATTACATGGTTGCTAAGTCGAGTCATATCATTGTACATATTGTTTTGGGACGATTGGGACTCATGGGTAAAGTACTAGTGTAATGGAGTAATGGGGAAGAACAACATCATTACCCCCATATGTGCTAAATATTTTAAAAGTACTCCAAGTATTTCGATTATCTTAATTCGAGTCACTAGAATAGTTAATTGTAAAGTTATGTAAAAGTTCAAGTGTAAGGGGAGAACCGAGGCCCCTTTGATGTATTATTTTGGATGGTAGGGCAAGAGTGTATGCCAAAAAAAAAAAAAAAAAAAAAAAAAAAAAAAAGTAGAAAAAAACATACGGACTACCATCCCGTTTCATTTTATGTTTATTTTATCTTTTTGTTATTTCTTTCATTAGCTTAAGTCGAGTCTAGTCTTGGCTTAGCAACGCCATATTTTACATGTAATTAATCAAGATCTTTAACTCGCCACCAGTAAAATATCCTTTATCCAACAAAACCGTGTTTATCATATCCCTACACCTAACGTTATAACCCGTTTAAAAGCCCTCTTTGATAGTTTATCTTAGGTGCTTACGCCTAGTGGAGGAGGTTTTTTTGATCCTTTCCCAAGCCTATGGTAATCTATTTGCTATAATAGGTAGTGAGAGATATTATTCATTTTCATTTATGAGATATACTTTTATGACACCTGAGAGATGTGAGTATCTAAACACTACTTGTGAGGTGCTAGGTTGTAATCTCCGTGCTTATTATGATTAAAGTGGAACGACTATTTGTTGTAATTACTTTTATATTAGCGTTAAATGACCCCTAACTTGTATTTTGATTAGAATAAAAGCGCATTTGCTTGAGGACAAGCAAATCTCAAGTGTAAGGGTATTTGATGAAGCGAAAAGTGTACCGCTTTTAAGGGGTCATTTAAGCCCTAAATCGTATTTATTTGATCAAATATTGCCCTAAATCGTTCCTTTTGTCATTTTAGGTACTTTGGAGAAGAAATCTGGAAAAGGAAGCATTTTGGACGTTTTTGGAGCATAAAAGTGAAGAAAACGACAAAGTCTCTAAATCTGCTGGAAAAGTACCTTTGACGGCGTCAAGCCCTAGTGTGACGCCGTCAGCCCTTGATAAGCCAGAGAGGATTTTGGAATATTAAAGGGGGACGACGTCAAGAAGGTCGTCAAGCCTTGATAAGCCAGAGAGGATTTTGGAAGATTAAAGGGGGACGGCGTCAAGAAGGCCATCAAGAAACCCTAACCGCGGCGAGGTGACGGCGTCACGACCCAAAGGGTGACGCCGTCAGATCTGTTTTCCTATATATACTTTCATAATTTTTAGTCATTAGTGTGCAACTTTGTGAGGAGAAACTCTAAGACGATTTTTCTGCCATTTTTAAGGGTTTTATACCATTGGATCTCCCATGTTCAATTGAAGATAAGTAATCAATTAATCATTCAATATGTCTATGTGTTGTTTGATTATATCTTGTTCTTGTCTTTTATTTAACATGCTAGGCTAGATTTATCTTGTGTTTGCTTAGATCTAATGAAACCTAAATATTGATTATTGGTTGTTGGTGTGTTATTAATTGTATTGGATGATTGTTTATCGATGTTAGACTTAAGAAAACTGGCTAACCTCCTATACGGTAACTTGCTTGAACGTCTTAAGAAACATGAACCAATGCGTACTAAGGTTTTTATGGTTGTATTTAATGCATGAGCGAATTCTAATGATCCCATGTTAGGAGCTTCTTAGCCGGCTCGACATAGGAGTGAAGTAGGAGCTTGTAGAGTTGGGGAAGTACGTACGCCACCCCACGATTGGTATTAAGGAATACACCCGTCATCCACGTAATTAATACACACTAATAAACCGGTAAAAGATAGTTAGGGAGTAAGGAAATCTAAGTAAACACATTTCTCTCCATATAAGTTCCACAACCTTTTATTTTCAGTTATTTTATTTTATTTGCAATTGTAGTTATTTGGGTTAGTTGACTAGCAACTAATTCCGCCCACTCCTTCAAAACCGAGATTTTACTTGCTTTTATAAAAAAATATAAAAATACAAAAAGAATCTTCCCTCATCCTTAGACCTATTAGAGTAGTTTTTCAATCCTAACGACACTATTCCTCTAGAGAACGATCAATCCCCCGGTACTTGCCACTACACTATACTACATCGGTCAGGTACACTGCCTGGTGGGGATTGCAAGCCTCTTGAGATCCCTCGAGAGGTAAAACCTGTTGTAAGGTCGCAAAACCACGCATCAGTCCTTCACCACCGATATCAACACTTTCGAGCCCCAATATTTGTTTACGGAACACAAAGCCCATAATACCAAAACACACAATACCAAAACCCACCATTCATACCTCCACAACAAAATATATATCAACAAAAAATGTACCAACCGCAAACGTATCAACCACAAATGTACGATCCGTCATCACCACACACGTTTCCCGATTCTTCATCACCACCTCCACCCATTTCTCTCATTCATCCATTAAGTGTTGATGATTTTTCAATGTATGAACCTCAATTTTCTCTTTTTATATATAACCCCGTTGATGAAGACTCTCCCGTTGAAGAAATCCCGCCCCTAAAGAAGAAGCCGTAAAAAATACGTCTAAAAATGACGACGATGAGCATCATCTGCAGCGGGCAGTGATGAACTGTTGGCTAGGTTGTTGGTCAACGAATTTACAAGTTAAACATCGTTGTTTATGACAATGAAGAAAATAGACAACGACACCTTTTAGAGATCAAGAGGCAGGAAATGGAATGGAACAAAAGAAGTTCAAACTAAAGCAACAAATGTTCCTCTTCCAACAACAAACAACAACAAGAAAAGGAATTGATTGGAATCCCCGTTGATCACTTGAGTGGAATCCAACTTGAAATGGTGTTGCAGATGAAGCAGGCGATCAAAGAGAAATATAATTTAGATTATTAGTTTATGATTTATCTTTTTAATTATTAATGCAATGTTTTTTAATTATGAATAAAAGTTTAATTTAGTTTTTAAATTTAAATTTGTTAAGAAATGTGTCTAGTGATGGGTTTGGTGGTGACCACAACTCCTATTTAGTGATGAGTTTAATAATGTGGTAAATGATGATGTGCCGCTAATAGGCGGTCGGTTTGTGAACATGGTGTGGCTGGTCTAGAAAAGCACAAATAAAACTAGTGAATAAAGATTTTCAGGGTGTTTGTTTAAGATTATATGTAGGCTTATGAGCTTATTTGATTTTGGCTTATATTTCATAAATCCTAAGTTTTTGGCTTATTTTGAGACTTATGGGCTTATATAAATTTATCATATCATAATAAACTTATATAAGCCCACAAGTCTCAAAATAAGCCGTAAAATTGGGGCTTATTAAATATAAGCTGAAACACAAATAAGCTCATAAGCCACATATAAGCTTACACACACACCCCTATACTAAAGGTGTTGACAAATATAAACACCACTTCATTTTCTCCGACAGGTATGAGTTTTAGCTCACATAGAGGATAAACCCTAAAACCTGCAAAATGATAACAATTTCAACCCTAGCTTCCACACGCCCCAAACTCCCCAAACATGATTCATTTACATTTCGTAGAACAAACCCAATCCAGTCCTGCAATCTCCATAAACCACTCCCTATAACAACCAAATTGGGGCTTTTTTCATTTGGTCATAGAAATATACATTTCATCACAAAATCAACATCCAACAATGAAGCTGAGACACAAGCGCGTGGGGAGAGTACGATGCCTGAAAGGTTTCGATACTTGACTAAAGAAGCTCCTGATCCTCCTGTTAGATGGCCTTATTTTGTTGGTAACTATTTTTTTTTTTTTTTTTGCCAATTTTTTTTTTCTCATTTTCAATTGTTTAGTTCATTCTTCTTTTTTTCTTTTTGCCAATTTAAGCTTTAAGGAAGGAAAATTAAGTAAAGTTGTATCATTTAGTTGTACAGATATTATAGATGTGAACTGGAAAACTTTTATCATAAGTGTCGTGATGCTCTTGTTTATAATTTTTAATCTACATAAGCAGTTGAAGTATGCAATTTTTTGGGAGTTGTAACGGAATCCTTAATTCAAGTTCAATTTGTGCTAGTTAAAGTGAGCGAATGAGGATCTTACGTTTTCAAATTTGACGCAGTTACACCCTGATGCCATGTTTATTGTAGCTCGGGGACGCTTAAACGCATACATATACACATTAGCCTTCCTGTAACGTCACCACACACCTTACAAATAGAAGTTTTATTAAGATACAATTACTATGTTTTTACCACTGAGTATGTACAACCACATACTTAGTTAAAAAGGTATACAATATGATTCTCACAGTATGAAAGACATTCCATTTTTTAGGTCTAATGATTTTGTGTTTGTGATTTAATTTAATAGTTGAACGATAAAAATACTTTGTTAGGATTAAAGGGACGGGTCTCTATTTTGTAAGAAGATCCGTTCAATTCTAAATTCTGGAAATATCAAAGAGTTATAGATGAAGTTTTGGTACACTGATTAAGGATGCACCACTGCAATGTTTATCTATAATAGGTTAATGTTGTTATTAGTTATCATATGAACTGAACTTAGATCTTGCTGTTCTTAAGTTAATATGAGCATGTTCAACATTCCCCTCTGACATTTCTGTTTTTCGTTGTTTTGTCCTCAGCATTGGGTTTCCTCGTCTATGCGTGGCGAACGGTTTTATGGGAACTTCATAATTGGAAACGTGCTGCAACATCGATACTTCAGTTCTTGGGATACCTTGGAAAACTAGTATTAGCCCTCATATACCATTTTTTAGGTGATCCAATCACATCTACAATTAGAGCCATTGAAACTACTCTTCACACCATCCGAGCATTTTACTCACAAATAGTAGCATACACTCCCATTCCGGAGCTCTCAACAATCATCCTGCTGACATCAGCGATACTTGCCATCAGTGAAGTAGCATCTCCAAATTCAGTAGACGACCAATGGCACCTGTTAACAGTTTCTGGCTTAACCGGATATTTTGCTGTCAAAGGAATGATTGGTGACCTTGTTTTTTGGACTCTTCTTTTTGGGCTATTTTCTTTTTCTCGTTTTATCAAAAAGAGAGATTATGTTTCATCAGCTTTGCCTGTTGCAGCAGTGTTAGTAGGTGTAGGGGAGCCGTGGGTTAGGGTTGTAATGATGGTGTCTTTTGCTGCTTTGGCTGTGGTTCAGTACTCCAAAACTCAGCCAGAAGAGGATAGAGGTGAAGTTTTAACTACAACAACAGAGGGGAGAAGGGTTCCAATTCCGTTACTATGTGCGGCACTAGCTATTGGTGTCCGTGTTGCTGCCAAATGGGCTGGATATAGGCATTTGACATGGATGGTGGTCTGAAAGAATTAAAATGTGGGTTAGATCAGTTTTGCCTGTTTGTTGTAAATGTATTGAGTTTATGTTCTTGAAGCATTGATATTGTTTCATCAAAAAGTTGTTAGATGACATTTGTTACTGTCTAATACGAAGTGTTGTTGGCGCAAATTTTCTTTCCCTCATACCTGTCAATGTTCTTCTATTTGGGTCAAATGGTTGGAGTACATGTTGACTTTCTATAGCAATATGGTCTGTAATCAGAGTACATAAACCATATTCAAAAATAAGTTTCATATGCTGAGAAGCGTTGATGAAAATTAGTTCATAACAATACCGACATACCTGGCCTTTTGAAGTAGCACATTTGAAAAACATTTTTCAGTATCAAGATATCCTAAAATACCTTGGATGACTCTTTTTAGGGGCAGATTATCATTACTGCGTTACTAAACATTAGATTTAACCCGCGGGTGTGAGCACTCTGTCATACCTCTTATGTCTGTTCTTTGTCATTGTTCTTTATACAGACCAAACGGCGTGGTTGCTTTCACCACGCGTGTGGGGTTTTAACTACGCGTGATATCGACTACGGACGATAACGGGTCATAGGTGAAGGCTAAAAAATGAAGCAAATCGTTGGTGCAAAACAACAGATTGAAGAAAAAACAGGCATGCATATGTGAGTGTTGTGGGGTATTTTTGTGTTTAAATAGGGTGTGTGTGTGTGTTTATGTAGGGTGTGCAATGGTGATCACACGTAATAATTTTAGAAGCATGTGCAAACAAACATCACTTGCTCGGCGACAACAATCTTAGGGCACGGGGGTGGGCGGTGGTCACAACAGCAGTTGGATCGTTGTTGGGTCATGGCGGAAGGCCTCGTGGTTCAGAACCATTTTGTGGTTGTAGATTTGCTCTTTTCTTGGAGTTTGATAACAAAAATTGTGGGCAATAATCACAAGGTAAAACTTGCGAAAATATAAGAAAAAAGTATCGTGATGTGACACTAAAGTGGAAGGAGTGGTGGGTAGTGGTCACCTTAGTCCCAACGATATGCTCTAACATAAAAGTAGTGAGAATGAACTGATGTGGCTGACGTGAAGTAGTTCATGATCACCAATATTACAACTAGCGTAAGAACACAATCAAACACACATTACCATCCAAAACATATATTAATGAGATCAGAAGAGCATAGACGAACTTGGATGAATTTATTGTGAGGGCCGAGTGCTATATCAGTTAATTTGGGAGAGTCACAGTTGTACTTCCTTTAAGCAAATATAAGTAAAAACTCGAAGTTTTGGGAGAGCCATGGACCTCCCCAGTCTCCACTAAGGTCCGTCCATGCATAAGAGTGCTCAAGTTTCAAAGGAATGGGAGTTTACAATACATGTTTTTGTTATTATTAAACCAATCATTTACGAGTACACTATAAGATACACTTCAATTAACTGTGAGGAGAAAGCGGATTTGTGTAACGTGAGATTCGAACGGAGTCAAATGTGATGAGTAGTTTTCACGAACATAGAATTGATGGCCACACGAGTAAGAGTAACAAAGGGATAAGAGAGTAAAGAGGCCAATAACATGAGTGACAATTTTTAGTTGACTAAAATATGTTGCGAAAAAAACTTGGCTTGACAAAATTGTAAGTTAAATTTTACAACTAACGCAACCTTTATGATCAACGTTAGATGATTGAAAAAAAAAAAAAAAACCACCGCTGTTAGGGCATGTTTGTTTCATTAAGATGTTTTAGGTCTGAATCTGACTACCACATCTTACCAGTAAGAGGTGGCTAGAAAGTTTAAATCTGAACGAAATTATGTTGTTTTTTTTTTTATAATTGTCCGAATGATTTTAAGTAGCTCATTTCTGCAATTTATTTAAGTAACTTATGTAAATATGAAACAAGATTTTTTATCATAAATATAAAATAGTTAATAAACCATCAAATATATTATATTAACACGAGTCTTCAATCTCTTATCGAGTAAGAGGCAGTAAGACAAGTCCCTCACCTCTTACTGAGTAAGATGTTATATGTCTAACTGGGTCTGACTCAAAAGAAAAAAAACAAACAAGCAAAACATCTGACCACCTCTTACTGGTAAGAGTAAGAGGGCTATTAAGAATTTATTATTATTTTTTTTTTTTTTTTTTTTTTTTTTTTTTTTTTTAAACAAACACACCCTTAGTCATCACCAAGTATAATGAAATTGTTGAGTGTATGATATATTCATAAAAGCATCATTTGTCATAAGGTAATATAAGTGTCATCCAATGACACTGAATGTCACCCCACACCCTCTCGAAGTCATTCTCGGTGTTAAGGAGTAGTATCATCCTAATGAGTCAATAACGTTACTATTAACGTGTGTTTTGTTGTTATAGATGTGTTTTACTAAGGGGGTGTTTGGTTTATATTCGGAATTACGATTGGTACGGTAATTAGAGTAGGTTTCCGGTTTTGAAACCCACCACCTTTGGCGGGTATAGAAGGTGTCTAATTTCAAGCATTTAATTTCCATTTTCAATTATGAAACCGACTAACCAAACAACCAAAATAAAAATGAAAGTCATTTCCTTATAACAATACCCTCAAACTAAACACCTCTAAACGAATTACACCAGCTTTTGGTGTTACAATAAGTGAAAGCTATAATCGTTTTTTTTTTTTTTTTTTTTTTTAAACATAATTTATATTGATAATCTGAAACTTCAACAAAGTTGAAATGCTATTACAAAACACTTGACTAGAGATCCTTACTTAACTCTAAAACAAACTACACATGACTAGAGATCCTTACACAACTTCAATACAACTACATTTGATACAACAAACTAGAAATTTCAATGAAGCTCCCACGGTTGATCAATCCAAATGTGATATTGTGAAGCATGACACAATTTTTGCTCAACTGCAGACTGAAACGTTCTTCGTTTGACAATGGTTACCGCTTTAGACCAACAAAAGAACTTATCATTGAGCGTCGCCTCATTTCTTGCTAACCAAATTTGCCATATAGCATAAGGACCAACTAATTTTCATATGTTGCGAAAGTTTGTTGGCATACCTTCGTTCCAGTCTTGTACAAATTCTGAAACTGATCTTGGCAACACCCAAGACAAGTTCCACCATCTGAGCAAACTACCCCAAAACAGGAACGACCATTTGCAATGCAACAATAAATGCTCAACTGTTTCTGTATATGACCCGCACCAAGAACATGTTGCATGATTGATGTCTACTATGATGTTTCTATGAAAAAGTAAATGTTTTACCGGTATTCGCTGATGGCAAGCTAACCATGTGAAGCCTTGGATTTTTGAAGGAACGCCTTTTGTCCACATGAATTTAAACCATTCGTGTGTGTTTGGCTGAGGTTGATGTAGCACTTCGTACGCTATGGTGGTAGAGTAAGTTGAAGACTCCGTTGGTTTCCATGTTACTACATCATCTACAAATGGTTGGATAATAACGTGATGTAGGAGTGTGAACAAGTCTTCCAGTACGGAATTCTGATGCGGGAGTAAATTCCTTGAAAACACGATACGCCACACAATTTCATTTGCGGGACTCAATTCGTAAAACTCTCTTACCTTCCCATTTCTAATAGCAGCTAAAAGAAATAGATGTGGAAAAAGACTTCTCAATGTTTCATCAGCTGCCCAAATATCATACCAAAAAGATATACGATCTCCATTACCGCACTTCCATTTCCACATGTTGTATCCTAAAGCCGAAGCCATTAAATCCGGCTTCTGTAAACTTAAAATTCCATTCCAAACTTGAGATAACTTTGGGTTATTTTTCGCATCAATGTTATAAATCAGCCTATTTGGAATCATTCTCCCATAATGACATTTAATGAGAGCTTTCCAAATTTCCGTCTTATTGTCGTTGTGCCTACACCATCACTTTGCAAGAAGAACCAAGTTTTTTGTTCGTAGTGGCATAATGCCAAGCCCTCCTTCTTGCCTTGGAAGACATACTTTACTCCATGCCATCAATGGTATCTTGGATCTTGAACAACTTCCGCCCCCACAGAAAATTCTTTTTACACCGTTCTAGCTGTTTAACAACACCTTTTGGAGCAAGATATAAGGACATATAATGTGTAGGTAAGCTATTCAAAACCGAGTTAATCATTACTATACGCCCACCAAACGATAAAAACCTCCATTTCCAGCCTTTCAATCTATCTCTAAATCTGTCAATAATCTTAGTCCAAGTAGATACCAATATAGGATTAGCACCTATCAACACACCCAAGTATTCAAAAGGAGGGGCACCAATAGAGCAATTGAAGTTATGAGCTAACATTTCCAACTCTTCATCACTGTGATTAACACCAAACATAGCCGTCTTAGCAAAATTCACCTTCAGGCTAGATAACCAACTAAACAATTCTAGAACATTTTGAAATCCTTTCATTTCGTTACTAGATGCGTAGGTGATGAGTGCCTATTTACTCATCATTTTATGCCCATATAATACATAAAAAATGCTAAAAACGGCCAAATATACCAATTTATACTGCAGATATCCTTGGTTTGTATTTTTATGTATTTCAGGTACAAAATGATTGAAAACAGGGCAAAAATGGACAAAACCGAGCTTAGATGGAAAAAAGAGCAAAAACAGACATTGTCGGATCAACTTGACACCATTTGAGCAATTTAATGAAGAAAAGAAAAGTCAATGTCAGGCCTTGGAAAATCATTATGTGTCAAGATTGACCCTTGGAATAACTTTCCAGAGTTGGCAAAAACAGTCCCTCAAAGTTAAATCTAATTTCAAGTTTAATCCTAACCTAAACTAACCCCTTTTTAACCTAAAACTAATCAAATTCTAAAATCCAGCCCAATCCCACTATCCCAAATAAAACCCAACCCGTACCTTTTTAGTAAATAAAATAAAAAACTCGGTCAAATCACAAGTCAACCATTATCCCTCTTGTGTTACCTCCAAAAGCAAACCCAGACACCATGTCCCCCCCTCCTACAGCCTCTGGCATAACCACCTTCCTCCCCCATGCACATCCTCACAAAGTCAACCGTTCCCCTTTTCATGTTACCAATGCCACTACCTGGGTATCCAAGCTTATTTTGGCGCCAAAACCCAATTGAGGGCTGAGATGATCCCAAGTCAATCCAAGGACTGGAAATTGATCAGAAGAAGCACAAGACACAGAGAAGAAACCCTAGTTCAGTAGTATAAATAGAACCACTTGTAAAGCCTTTTTGGCTAGTTAGTTCTTAGTTTTTTTTTAGTGAAGTTTTAATTTTAATTTAAGTTTTTAAGTTGTACTCTATTTCCAGGTTAATTAGTTTCAAATTATCTTTGTCTTTCAAGAATTGTAACCTCTTTTGAAGTTTAATGAAATTCAAGTTTTTTTATCATCTGTTAATTCGAATTAAGTTGAATAGGTATTAGAGATATAGCGTAAGCCCTCATTTCTGATTCTATAAGCTTATACAAGCTCCTTATAGCTTTCTGTAAGCTTATAATAGTTTAAAACCATATTAATTACAAAAAGTCAAAATCAGTCAACAAAAGTCAAAATGGTCAAAGAAGCTGGAGCATGGTGAATTGTGGATGGCCATGGGTTAGAGCTTTTTGGGAAGCATTAGGTTTGTTTAGAGAGTACTTTGGGTGTCAAGAATTTGGCCTTGGTTTTGAGCACAAGGCTTTTGTAAGTTCCATTTTTACCATTTTAGCTTATTTTCTGCAACTTTACTATTCCAGTGCTTATTTCTGAGCTTATTTGCCTTTTCTGTGCTTATTTGATCTAGTTAATGTTATTTGAAGTTAATTTAATAGGGTGTTATTGTTTATACTAGTTTTTGTCTTAAATAGCTTAAAAATCCAAAAATAGTCAATTTAGAACTTAGCTTATTAAAGTGCTTATTTAAAGTTGAAAAGTTGTTCATTTGGGTCCAATTAAGTTAGTAAGCCATTGTTATTCCAAGAGTTAAGCTTAAAAAAGTCTGTGCTAGTTTTAAAAATCATAACAGTCAAGATAAGGGGTGTTTGGATTAAGGTCAAAAATGGGTCAATTCAGGTTGCATTGTTCATGTGCCCTTGGATAACTTTTGATCTTCTCTAATCTAGGTTATATGAGGTGTTTGTAGGGGTATTTGATCTTATTTGGTGAGTTTGACAGTTTTAAGATTGATATTGAAGGAAAAATAAGGTTCATTGGTCATTTGAGCTTATAGCAGCTAGAAGCTCATTTGGTACAAGCTTTCTCTACTTTTGAGTCCATTTAGTCCAAAGTCAGTAGTTGATTGAGTTCCACAAGCCTTGGTTCATAATATGCTAAAATCAATCCACCTCAGAACCATACATTGCCTGCATTAGCATAAATTGCCCAATTTAGCTTATATTTTTAATTTTTAATAAGCTCATTTTAAGTTGAATTGATCTAAAATTTGGTACAGACAATATTGGGTTGCTTGTCTAGTTATTCTTTTTTTTTTTTTTTTTAGATTTTTTAAATTAGCTTTTGCAAGCTTATCAGTAGCTTAAAGATTGCTATTTTTCCCCTGCACCACTTAGTACTCAGTAGCCCCCTTTGCTTTTTGAGCTTTGTTCAGTGCTCATTTGCTCCTCTTGTGGCTTATTCAGTTTTTCTTTTAGCTTATTGTCAGTTATTTAGCTTATTTCATATTTACTTTAGCTTAAAAATAGCTTATTTGTCCATTGCTTGATAGCTTTAGCTTATTTCCCTTTTTTTCTGAGCTTATTGTAGGATTTTAAAAATAGTTTTAGTTATAAGATTAGCTTATTTACTTATGCTTAAAAGGTTTTTAAAAGAAAAAAAAATAGTTGTTTTCAAAAAAAGAGGTGCACCAGGTTCGAACCTGAGACCTCTTGCTCACAACACACACCCAACACCAACTGCCCTAAGGTCTTTCTCTGGTTAATCTTTCACACATCAATTACTTAACCCAGTTTTCATTCCTTTAGCTTATTTCCCATTTTCAGCTTATTCCAGCTTATCTGGATAAGCTGGCACCCCAAGTTTATTTTTCCTAGGATCAGAATAACATCTAGCACTTTTCTGTAATTTTCCGTAATTTTTCATTTTCGTTTAGTTTTTTTAATTTATTTTTCTTTTCAAAACAGTTTTTAATTCATAATAAAAAAATATAAAATTCAAAAAAATAAATTTCTTTTTTATTTTTAATTTTCTTTTATCATTTAGGACTTAGGAAAAATTATATTTTCACTCGTAGGGTTAATTTTCGAAGATTTCACTTTTTAACCTCGTTTTTGGAATTCCCGGTTTGCGTTTTTAGGTTAATTTCGTTATTTTTTTTATTTTCTTTGTTTACTCACTTTTCATATCTCAATTAGAATTATAAAAACACAAAAATACAAATTCCATCATTCAAGCACTTTAATTCCAAACTTTACACGAAATTCTCGATTCACACCTCGTCGGGAAACGACCCGGGTAATACTTGCCCGGTATCTCATATCATATTCACGGGTTTTGCACGTTAGCCTTTGTCCTAAAAGGTTGGCTTGCCAGTTCCCACGTCTTACGCGTATCTGATATAATTTTCATATATACTTTCCAACGGATCAGTAGGCAAAAAGAAATGTATCATCGGCAAATTGACTATGAGATAGACATAAGGAATCGTCAATTTTAATTCCTTTTACCAATCCCACATTGATTGCTTTCTTTATCATCTTGCTAAACACCTCTATAATCAATAAGAACATGAAAGGGGAGATAGGATCCCCTTGCTGAAGACCTCTCTCCATAATTGCTTCAGAAGTTGGAGATCCATTAACATTAACCGAGAATATGACTTCGGTAATACACACTTTTATCCAGCTTATAAACCGTGGACCAAATCGTATAGCCTTCATGGTTTGAAGTAGGAAATGATGAGAAACCGTGTCATAAGCTTTTTCGAAGTCAAGCTTCAACATTACACCGGGATCTTCTTTTTTTTCAAATAAAACAATAATTCATTTACTAACATAGCACAATCAGATAATTGCCTATTTGGAACAAACGCCCCTTGATCTAAGATAGAAACATTATCTTCCATAGTAAATTCAAAAAATTTAAAAGTGAAGAACTTATCTGCCCTTTCCTTTTCAGCGGTGTATTTTTCTTCAAGAGAATTCCATATTTCCCTTGCAGAAGTCATTGGTGTGTACAGATCATACAAACGGTCATTGAGGGTACTCAGAATGTATCCTCTGCATAGGGTATCATCTTGATCACGCTTCCTTTATTCCTCTTCAGTCATTGGGAGAATTGGTGGCCCTTCCAGAACATAATAAACCTTGAAGGCTGTCAATAGAAACTTCATCTTTTCCTTCCAGCGAGTAAAGTTCATCCCATCCATTCTATCCAGTTTGATTGTGTCACTTCCAAACATCCTTAAACCAGCACTTTGATCCATGATTAATATTCTTTAAGATTGTTAGAATATGGCAGAAAACTACTAATAATATGAACGAAATTGAGGACGTGATAATCACTGTCCTTAAAGAATATTAGCCCCCACTATCAACGCTGGTGGGATACAAGACTAATTTCTTCCCAGGATTCGACCTCAAGAACGTAACCTTATGCAGCGTACATAAAGTTCACATGAACATCGTAGGTTTGCATATTGTATGTATTGAAAGTGTTTCAGATTTTTGTATATATAATCTGGAACCAAACACACCCTTTTATAGTTGAGTTGTGGCAGTTAGAAACCAACCAACATGTCTGTTGGTTCCCTCCAAAAAATGAACCAACACAACCCTTCATCATACCCTTTAGAAATAACTGCCATATAACTGCCATACAACTATAAAAACAGAAATAACTATTTTTATTCATGCAGTAAAAAATAATGACGAATTTATTTCTAAGTCTATGATTAATTAAATATATTATATTTATATATATAATATAAACCAATTTAATCATCCACTAATTCCCTCCAAAAGCCTCCTAAAAGACTTTCAAACATTTGAGTGGAATAGTATTTATAAACCCACTTTCACTTCATTCACCCACCTATGTGGGATAGACACAATATACAACATTGTTTATAAAACCCAAAAGTTGCAACAAAGATATCAATTTTTGTATTCTGATTCCAATTTTGAGTCGTATGTTAAGTGTGTGCCATTTGTTGTCTGGTTTTAAAAACCATCTTTATAGTCATATATATAGCAAAAACAATAAATAGAACATTAAAAGTATAAAACAATCATAACTGATTACACAAAAGTACCTGATGAGGTATGTCCTCCTCCGGATACTCTAGAGGATATAATCATAATTAATTCCAAATGTTTCCAAGACAAAACCACTCCATGATGAGGCCTTTTCTGCTCAGGAGATCAATGTCTGCTCAGGAGAACATTGTCCGCTCAGTAGATCAATGTCTGCTCAGGAGAGCATTGTCTGCTCAGGAGAGTTATCTGCTAAGGAGATCAATGTCTGCTCAAGAGAGCATTATCTGCCCAGGAGAATTGTCTGATCAGGAGAGATGTCTGCTTAGGAGAGTTGTCTGCTCAGGAGAGCAATTCCTACTTAGGAAGCATAATGATGGAGCAATGCCTATATCGGAGCTAGTACATTGTCCGTCAGAGCTAGTACACTGAAAACTGACATATGTAGTACGATGACATACGAATAGCACAGACGCTTGGTCTACAAACTAACATGGAGACAACTTTGACCCCGAAGACCAAGCCTGGTGCTTATCAGCACTTTATGTGCTGCACCTAGAAGACAACTTAGCTTCCACAAAGGGTTTTGTCATGGAGCTAATCACAGGTAGTATAAAAGGAACTGTTCACACACATGAACAGGGGGCTGGACACACACACACACTCCGATACATACTTCTCTCTACCCTTACTCCTCTTTACTTATTACTTATCACTCACTTATACCAAGTACTTACTCTCACGCCGGAGCTTGGTCTCGGACTAAAAACCTGGGGCGAGCTAACGGTGTTCTTTCTTATTTCAGCCTGCAAGATGAGGGAGCTACCGCGGAGTCTCCTGAAGCTTAGGGTTGAAGAGCATCTACGGAATTTTGCTCAAACATTTGCACCATCCGTGGGACCCTTATACCAATCTACTAAGTTCTAAGCAATGAACGGTTGTATTAGGGATTCTCATCCGGAGGAAGGTAAAAACTTGAACACTGGGATACAAGGGACTGGGAGGACTTCTATGGGAAGACCCTCTGTCTCCTCCGGACTAGTTCATGAAGGACCTTCTTCGACATTCGTGAAGCAAAACATTGAGGTGTTAAGGATCGTGATCAAAGAACTTGACAATAAGGGCAATGAGAAAGCAACTCCCCGTAGACACTCATGCGGAGGATCATGAGGTGCTGGACCGGAGGAGTCTCAGGAAAGCCCATCAGTGGAGGTCAGAGGATACTCCTCCGATGGATCAAGGCCATGCGAAGTGCCATTCTTCCGGTACCCACTCATTCTATCTCATATATCAGTTGCAGATACTTGTAAGTGCTTAAACTCTTTGTTTTTACGCGTTCTAAGTTTCCATGTGAAGTTTAAAAGCACATAAGTAAATCTGTTGGTAGCACAACTGTCAATCTTGCCTTAGCCTCTTTGCGAACGATGCATATTACCATATCTAGAGTATATATCCGAGCCTCGTGCCTAAAACACACGTCGTGCATGAAGGAGCACCCTGTTAGGCTTTCTAGGAGCATGTATAATTTACACCAATTGGAAAGACGATGTCATTTGGTGGACTAGGAGTGTCTCCTACGGAGGAGCATCTCCTCCCTACTAGTCACTAGGCTTGACTTAAACTATAAGCTTGTACCATGATCTATAGTTTAAATATAAATGTTCTTGCTAAAATGATTCATATATGGGCGGTCGAATACCTACCTTTAGGAGTATGATCAATAAAGAGCTAGTATGCAAAGGCATAAGAGTATTCACTTAACACTTTGTTACGCGATAGCCCTCCGAGCCAACACCTCTTCAGAACCATGCTCTAGTCATTGACGTATGAATGTCTTATCCCACCATTTGGGAGAGAGCTCATAATTACTTGTAGAAGCTCTAGCACATGATGTTTGAACCTTAGCTTTAGGCTAACGAATAACTATATATATCGGATCTGGAGGAATTATATTTCTTTATTCTTCGAAAACTCCGACCCTCAGCTCCATAGCTTTCCCCATGGTGTAATTTTGAGTCATGACTAATAGCTCTAATCTCATGAGCATGCTCGGTCATGAGCTCATCAGGAACAATATGAGCAGATTCATCCTTCGGGTGGAATGAATGAGAACTACATGCTTCCTTCGTCGGAGTAGCCTTGCTACAACCAGAGGCATCGGAACCTTCCAGAAGAGGAGATAGAGGCTATTCGCTTCTTTTCTGAGTTAGGATCTCCGTTTATGCCCCAGCTGAGGACTATTTCCTTTATATCATAAATAATGGGAGGAAGCGCAGTCTCTGGAACATCCTCTGTTTGAGTTGTGTGGTTGAACTTGTTATCACGAAACAATCAACTAACGTCGGATGTCTTGCTACCTCCGTACGAAAAGGGTAACTCCTACTAATGTATTCCCCATGGTGAAACTGTACCATCGGTGGTTAGGCTGAGCAACCTATGCTAATTGACTCCGCAGCAAAAGGCCGGGAACACCCACCTTTCCTTTGGCACGTATAGGCTACCAGATGACTAGCTACATCGGTAGCGGAATGTACACACACTATAACTAGATTCCTGAGTTGGCAAGTTAAACAACTCAAAGGACTAAGGTCCAGGATACATCGCGAGCAGGCAGTGCTCGTAAAGGGCTTGCACCTCGAGGCTTGGTAATAACAAAAACATGTGGTTTAGTACTATATGGAAGGATGTTTCCATAGAGGGACGCCTCCTAAACATCCTAAGGATGAAACACCTTGAGTTATTTTGTGCACTTGTGATGATCGACATAAATGATTGACATCCGGAGTGATGGTGCAATCTTTGATTGGGCTAAAATTCCAACTAGCCGATAGCCTCTCGTGGAGTGGTTGAACAACCCCTCCGGAGTGATGGTAAAATAATGAGCGGAACAATTAGTAACTAGCTCATAATCTCCTCTGGAGTAGAGGAACAATGTCTCCTTCGGAGTGATGGTATAGTCTTTGGTTGAGCAACCTATCTGGTCTACTCATGGTCTCCTCCGGAATTAAGGAAAAATGTCTCCTCCGGAGTGAGGGAATAAACTTTGGTTAAGAGACATGTCAAGACGGATCATAGTCTCCTCCGGAGTTGAAGAACAATGTCTCATTCAGAATGATGGAATCAACTTTGGTTGAGCGACAAGACAAGTCAGCCTATAGTCTCCTCCTGAGCAGATAAACAATGTATCCTCCGGAATGATGGAATAATCTTTGGTTGAGCGACATGCCAAGTCAGCTCATAGTCCCCTCCGGAGTAGAGGAACAATATCTTCTCCGGAGTGATGGTACAACCTTCAGTTGAGCAACCTCTACTTAGCTCTAATAATTTCTCTCCAGTAAGTAGATACACCGTATGGAGAAGGTAGCACGAGGATATCGATCCAAGTGTTGCATATATTAAAAGCACCCACATAAGGTGCTACATCGGTATGCGCTGCACATAAGCAGACGCTATACCAGTATGGAAAAGTAACGTAAAGATGTTGATCTAAGTGTTGCGTTCGAACATTGGAACAAATGTATGTGGTATCATAACTTTACAAAATACGATTGTGGTTAGTGCACATCAGCATATACTGGTTTAGTACATGCGATGTTTGGCACACAAACTGGTTCAATGCACGGGGTAAATCACACGGACACCGAACCAGCCGTTGCATCAGTAGTCACTGGTAAAACAATCTGGGCATTGCATCGGTATTTGTTGTAGTATGCATTTATCTAAGTGTTGGGGTATGTTTGCGCATGTAGCCCAGCAACCTCATAATGACTGGCACTACACAAAATAAACTAAGGTACCAGTAGGGAAGCATGAGGGCTTAGGATAGGGGTATGACTCAGGGTCCGTCAGAATACTTCACGATCAGACATACTTAAGCTTGGAGCAACCTTGAAAGGTCCTCTGGCAACCGCGTACCTCTTAGAAAAAGTGAAAAATTAGAAACTAAACTACTTGTTGTAAAGCACTACTTATTACAAATTGGAACGTCAAACTCCCGAGAGAGCTCTTGGATCGGAAAGTTATTTCTTCTTTATGTCTGCCGGTTTAGGTACTCGATCAATGATAGCCTTGCATACCTTGGGATCCTTAAAGAGTTCTTTATTCAAAAACCCAAGGTTTACAACACGAACTTCATCCCACTCTTCCCTTGTATTTGGGTGGATTACTTCTTGGACCTTCATCATAAGGATATGACATGTAGTGGGACCAGGAGCGGTGTGAAGAATTTCCTTGTGAATTGTGTCTCTAGCGGTATCTCTTACTTCGGCATGATAATAAAACCCAGCATCCTCATTCTCATCCTTGTCGTTGAGATCATCTTCATCTGACCCAACACCATCAATGTCTTCATCGGTGTCATGCTAATGAAAGTTCTAATATCAAAGTTATTCGTTTAATAATATTGATATGTATCTAAATACACATATATTTTACATTATTTAAACCCACAAAAGCAGCCAAAAACACTTTGAAAAGTCAAATAATACAGAAAATATCATAAAATGTGTTTTTATGTGACTCAGGAACAAAAAGATTGAAAACAAGTGAAAAACGAACAAAGTTTGCATAATTGTCATTTTCAGTCCCTGAAGTTTCACAAATTGGCAGAACTAGTCCCTGGTTATTCAAAACATGTTAAATATCATCAAAGGTCCTTGGGGATTCATAAGTTGTCAAGATTAGTCCTTTAAGGTTCAAGTTTTCAAAATTACAACTTTGGTCCCCCAAGTTTGAAAAATGTCAAAAATAGTCCCCGGATGTTTTAAAATGGAAAATTATATTTTAGGGTCCTTGTACTATTGACACTTGGCAAGAAATACCTTTTTGATAACTTTTGGAAACTTACAACTCAGCCCCTCAACTATGCAGAAATTACAAGATAGGTCCTTGTGCTAAATTAACAAATAAATCTGGATCCTATCTAAACCTTAACCCAAAAATAAAACCCAATCACTAAATAACCCAACCCAGTTTATTACCCAAGCCCAAATAACCAAAGCCCAACCTTTGACTGAGTTAACCACTCAGTCAAACCCAGTCAAACCCTTCGTCTAAACCACCCAACGCGCCGAAACCAGACAGTCATCCCCCCACCTCACCAATACCATTCACACCACCTCATCCCCCCTCCAATACACGCTACCTAACATGCCAAATGCAATAAATGCATCTTCCCCACTCCCACTAACTAAAACAGATCAAATTAACACTTGTCCTGTTTTCCCGCCAAAAGTGAAAATGGATGAATGAGATCAAATTGAGTTAATCCAAGGGTGCAGAAAGATGAAGTGATGTCGACTAGGGTTATCCCACTTTAATTATGTATATATAGAAAGCAATGTAGCTCAAATAGAGCAAGTAGGTAATAGTAGCATAATCGTTTTTTCTTTCCAGTAGACATAAGTTGTAATTCTAGTTTCCAGTAATCAATACAAGTTATATTCAGTCACTTTGATCTCATTTACATACATCTTGCATTTAAATTTAAGTTACTTCAAAATTTCAAGGTTTCTGTAATTCGAATTAAGTTAAAAAGCTGTTAAGATATCATCTACAAGCTCAGAAAGGAATCACATAAGCTCTTACAAGCTTTCTAAAGCTTTTTGTAAGCTTGTGCTCAGTTTTAGCAGGTTTTACTACCATGGTCAACAAAAGTCAACTCATGGGTTAATAAGCTGATTCTTGGGGTAATAAGCTGATCAAGAAGGTTTTCTTGGGTTTTCTAGCTTGTTTCTAACAAGCTAGATTGGTTCTGTTCTAGTTTTCTCATTTCCATAGCAAAATCAGTTGTAAGCCTTTTTAATTTTTAGCTTAAAAATCTTATTTACTATTAAACTGCTTATTTATAGCTTATTGTTATTAGTTTATGCTTATAATTAGCTTCTAAGTTAATTTCATCAGTTAAAAAAGTTTTTAATTAGCTCAGTTTATATATTGCTTAAAAACAGTCCAAAAATCCAAAAATAAGTCAACTTAATAACAGCTTATTTATAAGCTCTAATCCAGTTTTTATTACTTCTTAGTCCTTAAATAAGTCAAACAAAGTTAGTTTAATAGAAATCTTAGCTTAAAACAGCCTTTGCAATAAAAATAAATAAAAACAGACAGTCCATAAGGGGTGTTTGGTTTAAGCTATTTACCTGTCCAAACAACCACTTACTGTACATTTACCATTCCCCCAACTTTAGTCCAGCTTATTGTAACCATATTAAGCTGTTTTCAAGATTTCCTTAGCTTTTTACTTAGAAAACCAAGTTTTCTAAGGGTTGTGGTTTTGACAGCCCTTAATTTGACCTAATAAGCTATATATAAGCACAGGCTTATTTAGGTCTATTCCTTGGCATTTTTGAGCTTCTCTTAGTCCACTTAGTAAGTACCAAAAGGCCCAGACCTTGGTGACCTCTGCACACAGGTCTGCACAACACAAACCACATCAGCAACTCAGTGTATACTGAGTTGCTTAGGCTACTGATCTAGGGCCAAATTGGACCTCAATTGGTGTGATTGTGATAGGGATTTTAGTGTTTTTATATATCCAATAGTATAGGGTAGCTTTTGCCCCCTTAAAATTCTGCTTTTCAGCTTATTTAGACTGCTTAATTTGCCCTACAATTTGGCCTGATTTCCTGAGTTTCTGTGAAAATTGTGCAACTGCCATTGTACTTAATTGGCTTATTTTGTGGTTTATCTATTTGAATTAAGTTGTTTTGTGCTTAATATAGTTGTTTAATCTTGTCCTGAGCATTTGGTTGAATTTTGTGCTTATTAGCTTATTTTTGGCTTATTTGCCAAACTGCTTATCTATCCATCTGCTTTTCCAGGCTTATTAGACTTCTGATTTTATTTTCCCTAGCTTTTAAATAATATTTTAGACTTATCCTGAATTTTTCAGATTTTTCCTAAGTCATTTAATATTTTTAATCTTTTTTATTAGTTTCTATTAGTAATTAAATCATAATAAATAAAAAAATAATCAGAAAAATATAAATCTAATTTTCATAATTTTCTTTTGTCATTTTTAATCCAGGAAAAATATAATATCATTTTTAGACCTTAAGAAAACCAAAAATAGAAAAATAGTGATAGCTTCTATTTAATAGAATTTATCTTTTTAAATTTTAATTAAGTAATTTTCATTTTTATAATTTCTTAGCTTCTTTTCATCTTATAATATTTTTAGAAAAAGTTTTAGATTTTTCTTTGTTAATTTAGTATTTTTTTTATAAATTTAAATAGTTTAATAAGTAATTAAATAAATAAATAATTAATAATAATTAAATAAAAAGTATAAAAAATATAATTTAAGTTTTTAAATAAGTTTTAAGTCATTTTACATTTTTAGGTTTTAAATTTCATAATTTCAGTTTTAGTCCCATTTTAGCTTTCCCGTTACGCGTTTTAGTTTATTTTTATTCGCGTTTAATTTTATTGTGTATATTTGTTTTTAATTTGTTATTTAGAATTATTAAAAAAGCAAAATCTCAAATATCTCCTTTTCCATTCAATAGCACTTGATCACAAATCGTTCTAAACACAATTTCACGCTTCGCTGGGATATAACGACCCGGGAAAACACTATACTCCAGGGAGATCGTGCCCTAGATTGATTGACTCGTGTTGACCATTCACCTGGTCAATATTAGTTGACTGTTTAGCACGTATCAAATATCTTGCATCATTCTGTAACTCGGGAATGATAGTTGCAACAGAATACCATACCACCCGTCAAAAAGTAGCAAATGGCTCAGCAAATGAGACATTATTTTTACCTTATAGTAATAATAATACTTTGACAAAATAAGGTGGGAAGGACCTTCGTTGGAGACCTCCATATGAAATCAGTACAAACAAGCATCTCCGGATGAGACACCTCTGGACGAGACACCACCGATTGAACACTCTTCAAAGAATAAGAGTGGAATACCTCCGATGGAGACCACCTCCGGACAAGTCACAAACACCGATCGAGACCTTGGTGTGACCTCCGAAGAAAACCTTAGAAAATGACATTGAGGATGAAGTAGTTGAGGTTGACAAAGTTGTCAACATTAAGGAATCCAAGAACCATCTCATTGAAAATGTCATAGGAAACCTAAACCAAAGAACTCTTAGGTCACAAGCACAAAACAAAAGTAATTTCTTTTGTTTTATATCTACCGTAGAACCTAAGAATGTCGGTGAAGCAATTAAGGATGAAAGCTGGGTAGTTGCCATGCAAGAAGAGTTAAATCAATTCATCGCAAACCAAGTTTGAGATTTAGTACCTCCACCTAAGAATCAAACCATCATAGGAACTAAGTGGGTGTTTAGGAATAAACTCGACGAAAATGGCGTCGTAACTAGGAATAAGGCAAGGTTAGTAGCACAAGGCTATAACCAACAAGAAGGAATAGATTGCGATGAAACTTATGCACCCGTAGCTAGATTAGAGTCTATTAGAATACTCCTTGCCTATGTTTGTGCCTTAGACTTTAAATTATACCAAATGGACGTGAAAACTGCATTCCTAAATGGTTATATCAACGAGGAGGTATACGTTGCACAACCTCCGGGATTCGTTGATTTCGAGAAACCGAATCATGTTTATAAACTCAAGAAAGCACTCTATGGTCTCAAACAAGCTCCTAAAGCTTGGTACGATAGACTAAAGGCATTCTTGATTGAACATGAATATACCATGGGAGTGGTTGACAACACACTTTTCATGAAGAAACGTAATTCACATCTCATCATTGTTTAAATATATGTCAACGACATCATATTTGGCTCAACTTGTCCAGAACTGTTCGATGATTTCTCTAAGATCATGCGTGACGAGTTTGAGATGAGCATGAAGGGCGAATTAAATTTCTTCCTTGGTCTACAAATAAAACAAATGGAAGATGGTATCTTCTTTATTCAATCTAAGTATAGTAAGGAGATGTTTAAGAAATTTAGTTTAGAAGAGTCTAAGCCCATGAAAACTCCCATGTCCACGTAAATTAAACTCACGAAAGATGAAGAAGGTGAGTCCGTGGATAGCACTAAGTATAGAGGTATGATAGGAAGTTTATTATACCTCACGGCAAGTAGGCCCGACATCATGTTTATTGTCTGCCTTTGTGCTCGCTTCCAAGAGGATCCCAAAACCTCTCACCTTGAAGCGGTTAAGCGTATCTTCCGATACATTAAATGCACTATACACTTGGGATTATTCTATCCCAAGGGGACCGGTGTAGAAACTGTTGTCTATGCCGACTCTGATCATGCGGGAGAATATGTGGATCAAAAAAATACGAGTGGCGTTTGTACCTTCATGGGTTGTTGTCTAACTTCTTGGTTCTCCAAGAAACAAACAGCTCTTGCTATCTCCACGACCGAAGCCGAGTATGTAAGCGCCGGAAAGGCATGTCAACAAGCACTATGGATGAAACAAGCTCTTAATGACTATGACATCCATCTAGACGACGTTCCCATTATGTGTGATAATAAAGGTGCTATTGACTTGAGCAAAAACCCCGTTCAACACTCTCGTACTAAACACATCGAAATTCGTCACCATTTCCTTCGCGATAACATTCATAAAGGAAACATTTCTATTGAGAAAGTTCCCTCTCAAGACAATATCGCCGACATCCTAACCAAACCTCTCAAACGAGAATCCTTCAACTATCTTCGTCTAGGTCTAGGAATGATTGAACATATTCAATAAATCTCATGACTATTTAAATATTTCACTGAAAATATTGAAGTCATCTCGTGTGTCTCGTCTCATGATTCTTTAAATATTTCCTAGTAAGGTTTTTGACGAGGCAACATCCCTAAGCGTAAGAAGGAATTATGTACTCTATTCCATTCACTAGATTTTTTGTCCCACTGGGTTTTATCTAGTAAGGTTTTAGCGAGGCATAATTTTCAATTGGACGTCAAAAGGGAAGTGTTATAAATAAGTATAGAATGGATGTCCATATCCTTTTAACTGCTACATCATCAAACCATGCCCAACTTATTGCACTTTACGAAGCCCTTCGAGAGTGCTTTTGGTTTGTTTGGTTAAGATAGATGATTCAACACATCCAAGAAGAATGCGGTCTCAAGTCTATCAAAGGAATTGCAACCTTATTGTATGAAGACAATGCCACGTGCATGGCTCAAATCAAGGAAAGATTTATTCAAAAAATTATTTTTGACAAAAGTGTGTGAGCAACTGGTTCGGAAGATCGGCATTCGACGCTTGAAAGATATATATTAATTTGACGAGGAGTATTATGCGCACTGCACTCTTTTTCCCTTCATCAAGTTTTTATCCTAATGGGTTTTTTCTTGATAAGGTTTTTAATGAGCCAGATTATAGCATATAACAAATGGTGAATATCCAAGGAAGAGTGTTGAAAATATATTGTATGTATATTCCCCTTTGTTCTAGAATGTATTTAGCTAGGGTTTACACCCTCTAAACCCTTATAAATAAGGGACTCATTGTATTCATATGTAATCACCACTTAATAAGAATCATCCTCTTTCTCCTTCATCTCTCAATCTCTTTACATTTCATAACACAACTAACCTTTTTACAATAAATATTTATGGATAAAAACATTTGACGCCGCATTTATGCATATATTAACTACTGGGACAATTTTAGACTTTATTGACAAAAACACAAACTTAATGTTATATATGTTCACTTCCTGAATCACAACGCAACAAGCTCTTCTACATTCATTGGTAGAGTGTATTGTTTGGGTCCATTGTACATAAGATCAATATGTAAATTTGACACCATTTTCGTTGGATGGTAGAGGTCCCAAAAGAGATGGTCGTTTCTATCGGGGCAATATTCTGAAACAGGATGCAAGGGATGCCAGCTTTCAGGTTACCAAGTCCACAACAAGCTTCTTTGATCTTCGTAATTCCTGCATCAAAATCAAGTCCTCGGTCAACAAGCTAATAAAAGCACACATGATAAGATATAAACTTTCAAAATCTCTAAGCCACTTGATCAATAAGGCGGTTGGATGTTGTTGAGATCCTACGGATCTTGGATCAATCGATGAACATGTATGAGTATGCACAAAAATCATATGCAGTGACCCTTTTCAAACAGAGGGTGGGAACTTTTCTGTAAACACACTTGTATTATTATTTGATTCCACACTTTCAAGTATGTACATAACATGGCTATTTATAGCCTTACATTGAACCATCATGACTGTTCAAAAACAGTCACAACCGAATACAATAACTACCATAACTACTTTTAACTACTTCTAACTACTTCTAACCGAACAACGGTTGTAAACTATCTAACTAACATGTTCAGCCCTTAGGCTTTCGATTCATATGAATTTCTTGATTAATATTTTCCAACATTCACTCCCCTAATCAAGAAATCATACTCTTCACTCTGTTCTTGTTCATCCTAATTGCAGTCTCGCTCCTTCTTTGCTTCTTCTGTATTTGATCGCCTTGTTTCTTGTCCTGTCTTTCATGTTTCGTTGCCTTTCATCGTTCCATGGATGATCTTCCTGATCATCGTCCTTGTTCATCTTTTTCCAGTGCACTTCCTACTATTCCAGCGTCTGCCTTCTCCTTGCCCTGTGGTTCTTTTCCATCGGCAGTCCCACTGCTACTCCCAACCACTTCTTCTTTGGGCATCTCTTCATACCAAGGCTCCTTTGTTGTCTCCTTGCACCATCTCCATGAACCTTTTTCTTGCCGTGTCTTCTTCCCGCCATATATGCGTAAGACACCTTTCTGGAACGTATCATCTTGCAATTAACATGACCTTCTTTCTCATTCTGGTTTCTAACCTTTCTGGACTTCATTCTTCTTGCGTTTCTGCCCAAAAACGGGTCGTTTCCATGATCCTTCTTCATGCTCTGGTTTTCGGGTTTTCTTGTTCTTCAGGCGATAACTTTCTGGACTGCAATGATCGATCCATGTTAACCATCATTCTCTGATACCATGTTGAGGTCCTACGGATCTTGGATCAATCACGGATGAACAACATATTGGTAGGAGTATGCACACGAATTGTGTACAGTGACTCGGTTATACGAACAGAGGGTGGGTTTGTTTCTATAAAAACACACTTTTATTATTGATATCCACACACTATAATCTGTACATTTGATGGCTATTTATAGCCTCATATTGAACCATCATGACTGTTCAGAAACAGTCATAACCGAATACAATAACTACCATAACTACTTCTAACTACTTCTAACTATTTCTAACCGAATAACGGTTGTAAACTATCTAACTAACATGTTCAGCCCTTAGGCTTTCGATTCATATGAATTTCTTGATTAATACTTTCCAACAAATGTTAGTACCATATTTTTGAGGATCTTGAATGAGGTCACTCATGGCACCATACATATCAAAGTAAGAGTAGTTGATATCTGGTGACTCTAACTTCAAGTTTTCTAGCAAAGGCTTTAGACCGTCATTGTATTTGGTCGACCAATAATTTGCTTCCTCATTGCACTCACTTGTAGAGTTCTGCTTCCTCTGTTTCGGGCAACAGCCAATCATTCCAACCCCAGTTACCACAAATTTACACGCTCCCATACCATACAACCTCTACAATCAAATATGCAAAACCAAACTGTTATACACATAATACAAAAAAACAATATTTCCCTTTAAAACATTATTCTAGCAGATATGCCAAAAAAACCTTAAATGTACAATGTTAGACAACTTAGAACACTTGAATTAATCTTGTTAAATTCGAAATCATAAATCCCTATATGTCGTTTTCTCAAGAGCGATGTTTTACTTGTTACAAACATGTATAGGACGATTTACCTTCATAAGATGTATAAGGTTGGAGGCCATGAGATCAACATATTGCTGTGGGGTGTATTTCTTTGAGGGGTCAGAGTTATTTTTGAAGTAGGCTAACAGGTCATTGCTTCCAATAACAATCATAAATAGGGATTTCGCCAAGTGAGTTTGAGCACCCGTTGAGCCTAGTTTTCGAACTAGTTGCTCATGCACTAAAGTGTAGTGCTCTACTTGTTGTGTCAATGCAATTGATTGTTTCTGCATTTATAAAATTAGTAATCAGATGTTAAATTGATGAACCAATGAAACTGTTACATTTATTAAAAAGAACGATTATTTGTATTCTTACCGGAGTGTCTCTAATGATCCCAGCACCTCCAGAAGCAAAACTGACTCCGGTAATAGGAGCGTCGCCCAACTCTTGCTCTTTCGACAGTAGTGATAGATATGGTGGGCTTGTTGGTAATCCCACCTTTTCAGCTGTTGAAAGCAAATTATGAATTTCATTAAATAGCAACGTACTTTATTAAATGAATCGTTAGTATGTTTTCTTGCTCGTACATGGTTATCACCTTTCTCCAATTTAATTACTAAAACAGAAACTTTCAAAAACTATAATTAAAAGGTTGGAACCTTCTCGTAAATGAAATTGCTATTTATCATAATATTCTTCTATACTCAACTACTCGTCTAAATTTTTATGTATCATTACATGTGTACGCATATATATAATGATCAGAATGTACCAAGAAAATCAGCAGCATTTTTTCCGTTACTGAACCGGCCAGTGGCTTTTCCAGTTGGAAAATCGATACCGTTGTGAGGGAAATTAGACTTAGCAAAAGAAAGAGGGAGATAATTGTTGTTTCCTACGTCCACCAAGGAGTCTCCGAGCATGTAAATCCCCGGGACTGATTGACATAAACACGCGGATGTGAATAGCAAAGCACATAATAACATAGATGTGGTGAATTTAAGCACAACTTTGTTAGCGATATTAGCCATTTTTAGCTTTGAGGATGGATTGGGCTAGGGGTTGTTGAAGGTTTTATAAATGGTTTCAAAAATTATATTACAAAAACACTAATGCAAGAAGTCAACTTTTGATTCCAGTTTTTATTCCTAACGTAAATGTGTGCGACCTATTGTGTGAGGTTGTATGTTGCTTTTAATTATCACTAGTTTAAAAATCGTGCATGTACGAGTTTTAGGCAAATAGTATAACGAGTAATAATATTTCAATAACTGAATTTTGGGTAGATAATATAACGGGTAATAATATTTTAATAACTTTATTTTGAAGTCAAATATTGTGATAATTCATAAATTCGTAGTTTTATAAATTCTATGATCTTTTTTTAAAATTATATTAAATCTTTTATGTTTATATTATATTTATATAATTGTCCTACTCGTGCACGTGCGGGTTTTATATAAAATTTTCATTATGTATTAATATCGATTAATATTTTGTATATATTTTTGTTGCACGGAGGATTTGACTTTGTTTAAATTTCGTGATGTTTATGTTGATCAGTGTTGCAAAAAAAGGTCTACAAGGCCGATTAATCGCCGATTAGGTGCTACAAGGCCACCGACCTTGCCGATTTATGTAACTGGGTCAAACAAATAGGTCAACTGTGGTCAACGGCTATCAATGGCGGTCAATGGTGGTCAAACTTGCCGGAAACCTATAAATCTTGCTGGAAGTACCCAAAATTCACTGTAAACTTATTTTGATCACTTATAGTAACTCTTTAAGTCTATTACAAGTTGTTTTTTTAGAAAATACCTTGCCGAAAATACCTAAAACTCACCAGAAATACACAAAACTTGCCAGAAATAACTAAAATATGTCAGTAATGCCAATCCGATTAATCACCGATTAATCCCGCCTAGACCGATTACAAGCTACAAGGTGGCCAACAGCCCGACTACTGATTCGCGATTTTTGCAACCTTGATGTTGATGTTGTTTAAATTTAACTATTGATATCATCTTCTAGATATTATGTGTGTTTGGCAGCACGTAATGACCCTTGAAAAAATGTGTCATTGCTATATGTACAATCTCGTGTATTCATTTTCATCTCACAGTAACCCATGGGGTCGTGCCTTCATTTTGATAATTTATGTTTCTGTGAATAATAATTTTATCCGTATTTAATTTTTAAACCTGTGTACGCACCGTTTAAACGTATGAAGAGTAATATCATGAGTTGTTATTGAATGTGAATAGTTAAAAAAAATACTTTCCCGAATTCCCATACTTAGTCGCATAAAAAGGGATAACATGAGTTGTTCATATATGTATAATGGGAATTGATATGTACATATGTAATTTTACTTTGCACACATAAAATTACATGGGGTATTGTTTGTCTTATTCATTAATTCAATGTGTGCAAAGTAAAATACTATGTGTACATATCATTACCCTTGTATAATCTTGAATATTCATTTACATATCACAGTAACTTTTGCTTTCATTTTGATATTTATAATTTCGTGTATATACATTTAATTTAATATATAATGGTAATAATATTTATAAATAACAACACATTATAAAATATAAAGTCTATAAGGTATTTAGTAAATTTATAAAGTTATTAAAACATGGAGACCGATAAGTTTATTTAAATCTATACAATCTTTTTAAAAATTTAACAACTAATTAATTACCCCATCATTTTATTAGTTTTTTTTTTACAAAATTGACACATATATTTTTATGCATATTTATTTTGATGGATGAAATTTAATTAAGTTTGACTAAATCGAAGCTAATTTTGACTTTATTAGCCGATATGAATGCTTTATTTGGCTTACGTGACAAATTCAAGCTCTCCCTATTGGTTCAATTAAAAATTCCTCCAACATTTGATTTTCCATTTTATGTGTTCTCTTACTATATAAAATACTTCTTTGGAACATGAAAATTAACACCAGCATATTAAATTATCTTACATATTATAAGTTATAACTTCGTGTATACATTAAAATTCTTACAACCAATATAAAGTATTAAAGTTATAAATAATAATAACAAAAAATTGTTGTTTTTTTTAATGAAAATTTATGAAACATCTATTAAGTTTATAAATTTTCTAAACTTATTAAAATTTTTAGAAATACGGGTTCAAAAACAAAATATATAGTTTATAAAAGAAATCTACATTTTTGTCGTACGTAGACACATGTAAGCATGTGAGGATTTTGAATAGTAAAATTTTGATGTGCAAATTTTGCTAAATATTCATTATCATATATTTATTTACATATCATAATAATTTGCGCTTCCACTTCGATATTTATGATTCTATATGTATACGAAATATTTGGTATTGTAGTTTATTTAAGATGATGATAATAATAATAAAAAAAATGTATATATTTGTGATTCTAATAAAGTGGCATTTTTATAAATAAATAAACAGGAATAATAATAATAATAATAATAATAATAATAAACAGTAATAATAATAATAATAATAATAATAATTTAAACAAAAAAATATAAGTTAAGAGGTATTTATTAAGCTTATATACTTCCAAAAAATTATGAACTTTGAACACTAAATTTAAGTTTGAATTGACTATAAATTCTACTGACAAGTAAGAGTATAAAGCTACTTTTATAAATTCAATAGGGGGAAAATGAGCCTACAAATATATGCTTTTGTTTTTTTTTCATGGTTTGTATAAAATTTTTTTTTTTTTTTTTTTTTTTGACAAAGTTAAGCATTAATTCTAATCAAATTAAGCTTCAATTTTGATTTTTATTGGCTAATGAGAATGTTACGTTTGAAGACATTGCAAAATTGAGGTTTCTAGTCATTAAAACTTATGGTGCGTTTGGTTCGTAAGTGGGATTGGAATTGGATTCGGATTTAAGAAATGTTTGAAAGATGTGGGAAAGGAAAAAAAATGGGGCCCGCAGGCTTCAAGTGAAACCACCCAACTAAGGTGGGAATGAAATCTATTATTCCCTCATTCCCTTATTCCCAAATTGTGGGCCCCGCCTAGAAACCAAACATAGGTTTTAATCTTTCTTTTATTTCATTCCCTCTAAAAGCATGAACCAAACGTATCCTTAGATGTTTTAAAAAAAATAATTTAACATATGTAACACATTACAATATAGGGGAAAGGGTAAGGGAATGCAAAGGAATGGGTGAGGTGGGTAATCATTACCTTACCCCCCCCCCCCTCCAATTTACTCTATAATGGTTGATTACCCAGTACTGGGTAATCAATACCTTTGAACACAATAACCAAGCACCATTTAACAAGTGTGGTGGGCCCATTTCAATCCCTTACCCATTCCCCACCCACCCACCCCCATACCAAGCAGCCCATTACAATATATTTTAACTAAATAAATATAATAAACCATCAATATACTCACTTGATGTGATAAGTAAATGATTAGTTATTTCCACATAATATCTTTGATTGGCACATAAATATAAAAGCTGGTAAACATGATGCATCGCCATCTATAATACAATTATTTAAAACATAAATTGTTATGTATCAGTTAAAAATAAAATTTGAGCAAAAATCAATTCACGAAACAAATCATAACGTAGCCGGTTGTTAATGAAAGTATATATAATTGTGTGTTAGATCAAACTATTTGTAAACTATTTGTAAATTGTTCGTCCCTGTGGTTTGTGCCAAATTTTACTCTCAGTCCTTATTTATTTTTTCTTGCATAGTTGGTCCCTGTGGTTTTTCAATTGCACACCGCTGGTCCCTATCATTAACTGGCGTTATCTTTTCCGTTAGCAAGTGGCAACGTTAGTCCATTAACCAAACAAGCGTTTGCAACGTTAGTCCTTTTACTAACGGTCGTTTGCAACGTTAGTCCTTTTTTGAAATTTTTTTTTTCGAAATAATTTTTTTATAAAAATATTTTTTTTCGAAATATATTTTTTTTTCGAAATAATTTTTTTAGAAAAATATTTTTTTTTCAAAATATATTTTTTTTTTAGAAAAATATTTTTTTAAATAATTTTTTTGTTGTTGGAATGTGTGAAGTGACAAAACTACCCTCATCTTCAACATATTCATATCTACTTTACCTTCTCACCATAATTTTCAGCGAACTTCCCAGATTATATTCCAGCCACTTCCAAAACCCAAAGCAAACAAAACTTCTAAAAAATTAAAACTTTTAACAGGTGCCAAAAAACAAAACTCGTACTTCTTATCATTAGAATCAAATCAAACCTTAAAAGTCAAAATACTCATCAATAAAACATTTTAAAAACCATTCATTTAATTTAAAATCTAGAAACACTAAACTTTACTTTACAAAATTTATAAAACATTAAATCTGAAAACAACTTGATCCTTTCACTTTAAATGAGATTTGGTGAGGGTGAAAGAGAGATATGAATATGTGTTTATGGTAGTTTGGACTTTGGAGACACAAATGTGTTATGGTGTTGTGAGTTTGATAACAGAGAAAGCAAGATCTGAGTTTGTGTTTATGAAGATGAGATTTTAAATGGCTGTAAATTTACTTGATCCTTTCACTTTAAATGGCTGTAAATTAACTATTTATTTTTCTAAAATATATATATATATATATATATATATATATATATATATATATATATATATATATATATATATATATATATATATATATATACATATATATATATATATTTTTTTTTTTGAAAAAAAAATTATTTCGAAAAAAAATATATATATTTCGAAAAAAAATATTTTTCTAAAAAAATTATTTTTTTTTAAATTATTTCGAAAAAAAATATTTTTCTAAAAAGAAAATATATTTTGAAAAAAAATATATTTTGAAAAAAAAATAATTTCAAAAAAAATATATATTTCGAAAAAAAATATTTTTCTAAAAAAAATTATTTTGAAAAAAAATATTTTTCTAAAAAAAATATTTTTCTAAAAAAAATTATTTTGATAAAAAAAAATATTTTGAAAAAAAAATATTTTTCTAAAAAAATTATTTAAAAAAAAATATATTTCGAAAAAAAATATTTTTCTAAAAAAATTATTTCGAAAAAAAAATATTTTTCAAAAAAGTACTAACTTTGCAAATGTTGCAAACGGCCGTTAGTAAAAGGACTAACGTTGCAAACGCTTGTTTGGTTAATGGAATAACGTTGCCACTTGCTAACGGAAAAGATAACGTCAGTTAACGATAGGGACCACCGGTGTGCAATTGAAAAACCACAGGGACCAACGATGCAAGAAAAAAAATAAGGACTAAGAGTGAAATTTGGCCCAAACCACAGGGACGAACGGTGTAATTTACTCTATAGTAAATAAAGAACAATAGAAAGTAATAACTGCATAATGATAAGTTAACTAATGCTTATAAATAACTATAACGAGTCGGGCGACGGTCGGCCGCGTTGCGGCCTCGCGGGTTTTTTGCTATTTTTTGAATGTATATATGTTTCTGAATATATAACTATGCAAACCGTTGAACATAAACATTCAGAGAATCGTAATCATAGTAACTTTTACAATACCTAAATTTCCAGCTCTGGTTGTACATGAACATTCAGTAGCGTTGTTTAACCTTCCTCCAGTTTGCAGATCATCAAATATAAATGCAACTAAGAATCGTGTCACAGTCTCCGTTAATTTTGTCGCCACGGGGCCATTTAGACAGCGTCTGACCATTATCATACGTTCTAAAACACACCATTATCATAGTAACTGAAACACCTGTTGTGGCTGCAACCATAACCTGATTATGGCTGTCTCGCCAAAATACGTTTTAAATCAGATAGTGATATGTCATTCCATTTGTTTTTGCGGCTTCAAGATGCAAATTTATATATAGGGAGATTAACATTAGTTAGTATAAACACTTGAACTCTTCTCATCACTATATATAGGGAGATTAACATTAGTTATTATAAACACTTGAACTCTTCTCATCTATGACAGATTAGTTACCAGCCTTGTAGGTATATCATTAGGAATATGTTCTTAGGATAGTCTTCTTTTGATATGGTATATCCTTGAAGAAAAGAGGAACTTCATGAATTGCTTGCACCATATCTCTAAGGAAAAAGCTATTGATAAAACTACCAACAGGCATTTTTTTAGTTTTTAGGATTTTAGTATTTTGCCGCTTTGAGTTAATGGCAGAATAGCGGTTCCTACATATTTCACAGTTATCTTCACTTCGAGAAACCACAATATTTCATAGATTAAAGTTTTTGGTACATGATATTCGAATTGCGCTTTACAAAAAAATAAAGTGATGAATATGTTGTAAATGAATGTGAGCAGCCTATGTTCACATTTAGAGTGACATAAAAATTAACTTGTTTAAAAACTTTCGCTAATTTTTCTAAGCATTACATACTTATTCAAGTATAAAATCTTAACCTAACACGCTTATAAACAAAACAAAATGACCTCATCAGCTTTTCCCAATACAAATGAGCCCGAACGCCAGTAAAATAAACTAATCCAAACATCGCTTTAATTGGTTGGTTTGAGCTTCTGTGAAAGAAATGAGCAGGTACCCGCATTTTTTTAATTAAAGAAAATACTCAACATATCACTATCAAACCAAAGCTTTTTCACTAATATCTAATAAAAATCCAATGTTGCTCTTACTGTGTTCATAAAATCCGAAAATTCAAATAAAGGAACTCAGTTTGATTACAAAGAAAGAACGACTAACGTACCGATGCTAATCTCGTACCTTCATATCCAGTTAAGCTCCACCGTATGGCTTTCTCGAGCTGTAACCACAATAGTAAGAAACCACGGCTAACGTGTGTGGTGGCTGAGCCTTTGTAAGACACACAGAACAGAAGTAAGAAACACAATAGTAAGTACCACATGTTATCAAAAAGCACATGTTCAATGACTTTGGGCCCTAAGTAAGTCGGTAATCTCAAAAACATGTACGCTGTTGGAGTTTGCAACCGTGTCTGTAATAGCAAGTACATAATAAAAAGGTATCACACATATACAATACATGAAAAAATCGGATATAAATGAAGATCACCAAAAATACCTAAAGTGGGCCCCATATGAAATAGCTAGTGACCTAAAATCAGAAATACGAAGATGCAACAGTTGAAATATACAGGTAGGAAACTCAAATGGAAAACACCACAAAGGAATAATGCAAGTCGTACATAAAGTAACAGCCGAGACCTTGTTGGGCAATCGATGATGTCTTTGTCGATTGATCAGCCACTGTTTCAGGCGTTGGGGTTGAATGATGTGTACCTAAAACAACAACAGCGATGGTGGTTTAATACGGCCGAATACATATAGCAAAATAACATATGGCGACTGGATAACGTATCTATACGCACCTCACCTTTGCGTGCAGCTGCTGTTGTATGCGGAGGTGTGTCGACCCCTCCTGAAGCTGTTGTTGGCATTGTTCTGCTTCTCTTTGTGGGACGGCTTATTGGCCGGCTAGGATGAGAATCAGGATCGCCTAACACAACAATAATATAAGATGTCAAGTAAAGAAATAATGCAGACTGTAGTAAGATCTCCTAATGCAAATAGACATGACATGAAATAACAATAGGACACGACATATAGCAAAAAAAGGGAGAAAAATAAATGAGCTTATAATTGGATTAATGCTTTGTATTCTAAATATTGTTATGTACCATGACGAAGTACTAAGAGTTTCCGTTTTTCATTGCGGGTCTATTGTGAGTTTGTGACGTAAATTTCTATGAATAGAGAGGTAAATTCTGTTGATTAGCGTCTAACAAACTAATGAATTTGTAACAAAGGATTTTAAATACATACAATTAGGTCCTGCTACTTGAATCACATAAACTAAAAAGCGCATTAGCAGTCAAATACACATTATTAAAACCGATTCCTCACATTATCCATTACAAATAACATGGCAAGATTGTGTGTGCAAAAACATAACGTTGTGACTTGAAAGAGAATTTTTGAGGTTCGCGATAGAGCTGTAAAAAACGACTTCCATCTTCCTTAAAGAAGAAAGTTTTTACCTGTTGGCATTCACTCGCAGTTTCTGTCTACGGCGTAAAGCACCACAATGACACTCTTGGTCTGCGCCAAACTGCAGAAACATGCAGAATCAGTTAGCTAGGAGAAAAAAAATGTAGAAAAGCAAAAGAAAATGTTTAATTGTAGGTGCTAATATGCCCATTTTGACCCATAACCTAGCCTACTAATTTTATCATCTCTACTTGATATCACCGAACGCCAAACCAAAGATACTATTTATATGTAGTGTCAAAAAAGAAACAACCATCCTTTTTAAACAATCTGAAACAACTATTACTCAAGAATACATATCATACAAAATCGTAGCTGTAAACATGTATGGAATTATTCCAATTTAAAAAATGCATAGCTTCACCAACGAAACACTCAAAAGGTTAGGACCAGCAAAGCTTTGTTGACGAAAATTTTCACCCCTCATCCATATCTTTTTTTTGGAAGGTGATAAATACAAAAGTTTTTTTTGGTACATTTCGACATGCTACAAAGGTACAACACTGCAGCACATGTAATGGTGTATGCACCCAAAAAGGGTGCGTATATCATTGCCCGTTCCAAAATAACCTTAAAATTATCATGTCGTGTAAACTTAATATGAGTAGTATTTGAAAATCTGTAAACAAACATACCCAAATGGCGAGCTGAATTTTTGACACCACTGGTCCTTCTTCTTCTGATTTTGCATCATTTATGCAACGACCTTAAAACATAAAGAAAACAAAATAAATTCCAAATAATCAAAACATAAAACCTAAGACCCCTAGTTTTTCTTATATAAATTAGATATTTAATTTCATACCTGGGTTGCAAAATCCAACCGGAACCAAAGACCTTCTCTTCCTCATCGATTCCCCACTCAACTTTTTTTTATCACAATCAGGTAAATACCAAATCAAATCCCTAATCTGACAAACTCAAAAAAATTGTACATAATATTTAGTGAAATGCTAACAGGATCCTCGAAATCAAATTAACCGCATAAACGTATGAACATATGATCGACTGAAATCTGACTATATAACTTAAAAGTGCTATAGGTACATATATTAACCCCACTTTTTTTAAGCCAAACATTTCATCAAACACATTATATACATAGTCCAAAATCTTAATCACCACCAAAAAGCAAAACCACATCAAACACCTAATTATATATAAATGAAATAATCACGGGGACAATCATAAATGCAATGTTTAATAGATTAACACCTAAGACATACCTTAAATTCGCAATTCCTTCTTGTTCAAGCTGAAACTGATGGCGTTACAGTCTCTTCTTTCTAAGTCTTTTCTCTTTAATCTTGTTGAGGTCCTACTGCCTCTGAAATCTCTGTTACTGTATAAGTTTCCTCTACCGACTTTGTACTGATACAACAACCGAAAACCAATTTTAACCCACATCTCATCTTTTGTCAATCATTTAAAGAAAATCAGGGCAACTGCTTACCTCGTAATTTCTTGTGAAGAATAAAATGACTGATAGTCTTGTGAAAAGAACAAAAAGGGAGGCTTTACACCGTCGGTCGTTCGCGTCATCACTGCCATAGACCTTGAATCTTCCTCATGACGGCGTATATGTGAGAAAATTCTGGAAAACCTGAGATTTATCAAAGTATAAAGCGGCGAAGATTTGGATTGGGCTAGACAACATCTACCGGGCCAAAAAAAAGTAACCCACGAAGACTACTGTTCATCGAACGGCGTCGTTTCAAATGGCGTTTAATATATATAGTAATAATATTAGTAGAATACATAAGATAATTTAATGTAATGTAATGCAATAATAATTTAATACTTCCTTGTCTCAAATTAAATACTCATTTCATATTTTACAAAAAATTTAAAAAAATGAGTCAGCTATAATCTATTATACCTAAATGTTGAGTACCTTAATTTAATGTGCAAGGGGGGTTGTGCACAACCATAAGTACCGTACAAACATGCCAATGCTCCACAAAAGCTCTCAATTGAATGTAATGAAATGAGGTGAATATGAAGTGTCTTTGGAATATAAACCAAATGTGATCATTAATCGGATGTATACAAAGAAACATTGCATTTACATTGCATTTAGTTACTGCAACACTTCATATTCATATTCAGGAGCCTATAAATAACATATGCATTTCTTAAACTTTCCACATTGTGCAAATGTGCAGTTTAGAAATTGTGGTTCACTTGAGCAACAAGGATTTGCCAGAAACAAACTCTGGATGTACTATTTGAACTGTCGTTCCTTACAGTCTTATTCATTATTACATGCATCAATGATGTTAATGTATTCTTATTATTTGTTTTTTGTATTACAGAAAATGCATTCACAAGCTCAAAAAGCAGGGAGTCAGATGTATACAGCTATGGGGTTGTGTTGCTAGAGCTTATAACTAGACAGAAGGTTATAGATCCTTTGTACACGGAAAATGTGGACATTGTGTCGTGGGTTAGGTCAACATGGAATGAGAGTCCAGAAGTCGAGATGGTTGTAGATGAAGGGCTTTTAGACGAAGTAGAAGAAGATAGCATGGTAAAGGAACAAGTGAGGAACGTGTTACTGGTGGCGTTGAGATGTACTGAATGGGAACCAACGAGGAGACCATCGATGAGAGAGGTAGTGAAACGTCTTCAAGATGCAACAGATGTTCAACTGAAAGTTAGCACGTGCGTGTAGAAGATGTTCTCCAAGATGGTTGATAGATAATAGCTAGCCGCCAGTGGGGGTCTATTTGGATGATAGTTTGTGGCTCATGCAACTCAAATTTAATGTCCTAACTGTTTCTGTTTATCTTGATTGATGTTGATAACATTAATATGATAGGGGACCAAGTGGTTGTGGGGTTAGTTAAGAGGATATATTCCAAAAATGCATCTGTCTGTTTGGTTGCATTTGCTACATTTGAATTTTTAATTATAATTTTTGGTAGCAGTTGACATGGTAACTAATGACTATAACATGGAGGGAGAAATATAATACTAAATGGATGTTGAATATGATTTATTTATTTATTTATTTTTATTATTAATGAAAAGAGACTCATGCTAAAAAAGATAGAATAATGTTGATGGGATTAGTTTAACGATTAGTTTAACTGATCAGTTTCACATGTGACCAATATTTAAATAAGTTTCAAGATGGTTTTGTTTGAATATACATATATGACCTGAAACCAACTAAGTAAAGAGTTTGTGGAAAACTAGAAGGGGGGTTGAATAGTTTTTACCGTTTTTAAAGTTTTATTTGCTTTGTTACTATATGTTAATTCAAAGGAAACAATCACAAATAAATAATCACACAATGTAAACAAAAGATAAAGAGAGGAAAGATCAAACCACACGACACAGTTGTTTATAGTGGTTCGGCTACAAGAACTCTATTCCTTGCCCTACTCCACTCCCCGAGTTTCCTACTCGAGAGTTTATCTTTCACTAAGAAACAAACTCCTTTCCTAGGCGGAGAAAACCTTTACACGTCGCTTACTTCCTTTTCCGGTACTAAGCTAAACACCGGGTTCTTTTCACAAGGTAGAACCAACCTGACGTCGCCTACTTACTTTACCGACACTAAGCTAGATGTCGAGTTCTTTACACGGGTACAACCACTCCCTACACTCTTTGTACTTTAAGGACTAAAGTACTAACCACACTCACTGATTACAAATGATAGATATGATGTGTGAAACAAACTATAAGATCACACAGTAATGCAACTAAAGGATTACGGTTCTGTAGATCCTTGAATGCTTGATCTCCTTTCTACAAAATGGAAGATCAAAGTGAAATGCAACTATGAATGATGTTAGTAAGATATATACTGAATGAGTATATGTGTTTAAGCTATATGAGTGATGCCAAGATCAAATACCAAGCCTGCTATTTATAGGCAAGCAAGGAAAGGCTCCCACGGATCCGGCGGATCCTTCAAAAGGGATCCGTCCCTTATAACACTTGGATCCGTGGGATGTGACAGCTATGTAATAGTTGTCTCTTACCATATCTTAGTTGTATCTTACCATATCATCCAAGATCTTCAAATGTCAACTATGTTGCTTGCATATCTAACCAAGATATATCAAAGATATTGTATGTGATGCATACAATGATGTCATGGCATAGATTATGAATTAAAGTTTCCTTTTAAGGAAACAAGTTACTAAACTTGTAATTCTAAGTTAATATGTGAAGTGTAAAGTGTGTACTTAAGAGACTAAGCTAGTATTTATTATTTGCTAAAAGATATTCCTTATATTTGTCATTAACAAAACTAATGAAAGATCAAAGAATATAAATAACGTTTTTGGGACGCTATTTGTATTAACAATCTCCCCCTTTTTGTTGATGACAAAACATAAAGTATATTTTTGAGCAAGAGAATAAATATAGCATGAGTTCTTAAAAATATATATTAAGTTTGTTTATTTAAAGAAAAGTTTTGTAAAAAAAAAAATGTATGTACTGTGATAATTCACAGTTGATGCAAACTTAGTCCTTTCTCCCCCTTTTTGTCGAAACAAAAAGAGTAGCGAAGCGGAATGCGATTTTGAGAACTTTTAAGAGCTCCCCCTTGTTTTATACTCCCCCTAAATGGAGTAATCAAGTAAATGATGCATGAATCTACAAAACAAACGGTTAGTATATGAGATGCTTATGAGATGCTCCCCCTCGATGTATACTCCTCACTTCTCGAGTTACGTATACTATTGAAGGGTATGATATGCTGCAAAAGAAGTGTTAGTTATGAAATGACTTCAATGAAGAAGTAGAATGCATGTGAAGTATTCTCCCAAACAAGTCTTTGACTTTACAAAGTCAAAGTAAGTGTCTGATCATAATTTGTACCTAAAGCAATCATATGCCGGATATAATATATGCAATATAGGAATGTTAGTTCATAATGATAATGATAATATGCAATATGTTGATCACTCATAAGCATAAAACATCATATTCATATAAATTGAAAATTTTGTGACAAAAGTCACAATGGAGAAATGATGTTACAAATAAGAAGACATCCTAAAAAATAAAAAGTCCTAAAGAAACAACTTAAAAAGAAAAATCCAAACAACTAATCTAAAGAGCTCCTATTGAGGAGGATGAGAGATTGCGTTCAAACGTTCAAGAACATGGTTCAAGATGAACCTCATCTCGTTTTGAAGCTCATGGACCAAGATGTTGGTCCTTTGGGCCAAGTGAGCCGTTCTCTCACAATGTGCGCAATCATGACTTGAGAAGCCGGGCGGAAGACTAGGGTCCAAGTTGTGTGGTGGTGGTGGTGATGGTGGTTGGGTGTTGTTGTTGTTGGATGGTTGTTGTGGTGTTTGGAGGGAGTTCATAAGGATGTTTTGGATGTCCATTGCTTCATGAAGGCGATGGTCAACCATACCCGAGAGAGTGTAGAGACGATTAAGCTCTTCACTAACCTCCTCTTGGGTGTGAGGGATATTCATCCACATTGCCTCGTCAATGGCAACTAGAGTGGATGTGGGTGATAGAGGTTTTTGTTGAGGTTGGGATGATTGTGCATCATGGTATAAAGGGCCATGGATATCCGGGTATATCGGGTGAAAAAGCATGGGTTGTTGACCTTCAAAAGTCATGGGTGGAAGATTGGGTAATTTTGGTGAAAGTTCTTCTAAGTCATCAAGATGTGGTGATGTAGGAGGAGTCCTAAATAATTCCAAGGGTTGGAGTTTAGGTGATTTTGGTGGTGATGGTGATCTAACAGTCTGTGATGGAGCCGGTGGTGGAGTAGTGGCTATTGGAGTAACGGTTGGTGGTGGTGTTTTTATAACAACATGTGATGGTGTTGGGGTGGAAAGTGTAAGGAAATTTTCACTAGCAATGGGTGATGATATATTGAGAGGAGAATTTTCCTCAGATGAGGAGTTTGCTAAGTTGATAAAACAACAAGGTTTAACACTGATGCGAGCTGTTCTTCTTGGAGTTCTAGATGTGGAAGAGTTGTGTGACTTAGTCATGGTGAAGAAGGATATCTAAAGTGTACAGGAGAGGAAGTGTTTGTTGTGTGAAGAAATGATCCTAAAGTACTAATTTATAGACAGAAGGTTTGTGAGTCTGTGTGTTTGGATTTGATGTGAATCCAATAGAGAATGTTGGTTACTAATGATTTGGAACAGAAAATTGTGCAGGTCATATCAATGAAGTCAATCCATTGAGCTTTGGTTGAGTAATATGTTTTGGATATGCAGTTAATACAAGAGGATAGTGGAAAATCTGATGATTTGATATGTCCACGGATTTGACGGATCCCTAAAAAGGGTTCCTTCTTTGTATTGGTTTGGTAACTCATACCTCAAGTTTAAAAATTTAAATTTTGGTGGGAAATTTTGTTCCTAAGTTTCTAAGAATTCCTAAATGATTCTAAGATGAATTATGATTAGTACATGAATCCTAGATTATACTAAACACTAAGATTTAAGAATCGGGATGAGTCGAAAAAGTTTTAGAATTTTGCTGGGAAACCTGCGGATCCAAAGTGGATAAAAGGCGGAACCATTTTCTGGGATCCGCCAAATCCGCAGGTAGGCGGATGGCGGATCCAACGATAAGCCTTGGCGGAACCCTGTTTTGGGATCCGCGGGATTCGTAGGCCTAAAACTAAGAAAGTAAACAGAACATATGTCATATTTCGCGTTTTTCGACGAAAACCCGAAAATACACCTAGACCTTACTTAACATCTAATATGTATAGCAAAACAACTAAATATGATAACATTAACACATGATTGCACATAGTTTAATCCATACTTAGAAACTTACCGTTTTAGGTGTTATGCCAAACATAGGCAATCACCCGGAAAATTGATAACCATGATGGTTATCTACCTGCAAGTGTTAGTTATTACACATACACAATAAGTATTATCAGATAAATTCAAGACACATAGAAATTTAACAACACAATATCCAACATTGTTTAAAACCAAACACTCCATTAACTCAGCTTCTTCTTCAACTTCTTCATCCCCTTGTGTAATTTCATCATCCAACGCCCCAGATTCTTCACCATTCCTTTGATGTTTCGATACTCAGCGGATTCATGTGGAATTGGAGGAAGATGGCTCAAGTATTCGGGTGGAGGAATCCTAGAATTTGGCATACCATCATCTTCACTCATGGAAGATGATGAGGATGATGTTGGAACACGAGGACGTTTGCCCTTATCAACACTAACCCTAAAATCACTCAAAGGAACGAAGGTGTGTTCAATTTCATTGTAATCCGGAACAAAGCCTAGATGGTTTGGACGAGCGGGTGCGAAGGCTCTATAAAGTCGGGTTAAGAGCATACCATAAGGCATTGCAATCTTGCTTTGAACCGGAATGTCACACATTCGTTTGGCAACATAATAGGCAAGATTGAAGGGTTGACGAGTAGAGATGTTGTACATCATGTGACATAAACAAGCATTGATATGATCACGGTTTCCTATGGTGCACATCACATTTGCCCTTAACACATCCTCCATCTTCTTGAATTCGGGTCTTAGTTCATTAAGTTCCATTGCGAATGGATCTCTAGCAACTTCACGACCACGATACATTCTTGTGGGGTTGTTCTTAGGAATGAAGAGATGGTCCCTAATCACTTCTTTTGATTGGAGAGGAGTGGCATATCGTGCCGTCCTATCGAGATTGGAGTCTAAGATTGTTAAGGACCATTTGTCCGAGTAAATACATGTACCTTGACTTGGAATTCCTAAGACCTCACCAAATTGATCAAGAGGGATGTTGACAAGATTTCCATTTAGAGTAAAATAAAGACTTAAGTAACCTTCATCACTTGAGGTAAGACCTACACTAGCATAGAACTCAAGTATGAACCTAGGAATGATTGGCTCGTCTATGTCTAAAAGAGAATCAAATTGAATTGCGGCTAATTGTTCCCTAAGTTGAGTGCCTTCATAAAATGATGCATCTACGGCTCTACCCTCATGAACATACTTTTTCTCTAAGACTTTGTAAATTTCTATTTGGGCATCGGTTAGACCCTTGGTTTTGTGGACTTTAGGTAAGTAGTTAACGGTTTTTCTTGTGATCGTAGTTGGTTGCGGGAGGCATGATTTTCCTAAGTACAAAAAGTTACATAGTTTTAGTTAAAATGATCAAAGGAAGTGTAAAATTCCTAGTGTGTGCCTACATGGGGACAATGTGGAGGTGCGGTTATCTCGACTCTTTTGATGCAAGAAAAATTAGTTTATGCAAGTTTTGTTTACAAAATGGGAGATAACCCAAACACTCCTATTTCAATGTAGCTACGGTTGAATGTACCCGAAAATACATATTAGTTATGTATTCCCTTTAGCATTCAAGAGACATTATGCAAGTGAAGTCTAAAAGATAACGTTTTTGCATTTGTATGAACAATGTAAGAAAAGATCATTTTACCTAGTCGTTAGAAGATTTTAGTGAAAAATTTTCATGGGGTTTTTGTTAAATTAAGACAATGTGCTATAAGATGCAATTCCTAACTAAGAAAAACATGTTTTTAAGTATAATGCAATAAATATGCTTCATGATTTTTCAAGAATTATGCATATACCCCAAGTTTGGTTTTGTGCATGAAATGGAAATCCTAGACGCAGATCAGGAGTATAAATGTGATAAGAATACTTACAGTGATGTTAGAAACACAAATTAGTGGAAGAAAATGGTCCAAAATATGATGGAGATTAAGTGTGTGTCGAGTTATAGTAAGGTGATATGTTTTGGAGTGAGGAATGAATAGTAGTTGTTCTTGTTTATTAAATAATAAACTGGAGTTAGCATGTGGCGGATCCGGCGGATCCCAAACAAAGGATCCGTCTTTGTTGACGATTGGATCCGCGGATTCAGAACACATGTTTTGGTTTAGTGTCGTGTGTGGCTAAACTAATGTCTATACTAATGTTTCTCCTAATCACTAGGTTCCATTAATCCTAATCCAAGTCTAAGATAGTTGAAAGGTTCACGTTTAAGTGGTTTAGTGAGGATATCGGCAATGTTGTCTTCTGAGGAAACTTTCTCAATTGAGATGATTCCCTTCTGTACATTGTCGCGAAGGAAGTGATGGCGTATTTCAATATGTTTGGTTCTAGCGTGTTGGACTGGATTTTTGCTTAAATCGATAGCACCTTTGTTGTCGCAAAGAATGGGAATGTTGTTGAGTTCAATTCCATAGTCGACGAGAGCTTGTTTCATCCACAGTGCTTGTTGACACGCCTTTCCTGCAGACACATACTCTGCTTCTGTTGTTGAGATTGCGAGGGCAGTTTGTTTCTTAGCAAACCATGACGTGAGACAATATCCTACAAAAGTACAAATACCACTAGTACTTTTCCTATCAACATAGTCACCTGCATGATCTGAGTCGGTATACACTATGGTTTCTACACCCGTTCCTTTGGGATACCATAATCCTAAGTGTGTAGTACCTTTGATGTACTTAAATATTCTTTTAACGGCTTCTAGATGGGATGTTTTTGGATCTTCTTGAAAACGTGCACATAGACAAACACTAAACATAATGTCAGGCCTACTAGCCGTAAGATAGAGTAAACTACCAATCATTCCTCTATATTTAGTGCTATCTACGGATTCATTTTCTTCATCCCTAGTGAGTTTGGTTTCGGAGGACATGGGTGTTCTCATGGGTTTTGAGTCTTCAAGACCAAACTTCTTAAGCATATCTTTGATATACTTTGATTGGTTGAAAAATATCCCATCTTCTAATTGTTTAATTTGGAGACCTAAGAAAAAGTTTAGTTCCCCCATCATACTCATTTCAAACTCGTCATGCATGATTTTTGAGAAATCGTCGCATAACTCTTGACAAGTTGAACCGAATATAATGTCATCCACATATATTTGGACTATAATAATATGTGATCCCTTTTTCTTGGTGAAGAGAGTATTATCTACTAGGCCCATGGTATACTTATGGTCAACTAGGAAAGTCTTAAGTCGATCATACCAAGCTTTTGGTGCTTGCTTAAGTCCGTATAAAGCTTTCTTAAGTTTGAAAACATAATTTGGTTTTTCAAAGTCGGCAAAGCCGGGAGGTTGTGCAACATATACTTCTTCATTAATAAGACCATTTAAGAAAGCACTTTTGACATCCATTTGAAATAACTTAAAATCATGTGCACATGCATATGCAAGTAATATCCTAATAGATTCAAGTCTAGCTATTGGTGCAAAGGTTTCATCGTAATCTATACCTTCTTGTTGATTGTAACCTTGAGCTACTAGCCTAGCTTTGTTTCTAGATATAATACCCTTTTCATCCATTTTATTTCTAAAGACCCATTTGGTACCTATTATGGTTTGGTTTTTAGGTGGAGGTACCAAAGTCCAAACATCATTTCTAATAAATTGATTAAGTTCTTCTTGCATAGCAATTACCCAAGATTCATCTTTTATTGCCTCTTCAATATTTTTAGGTTCAATGGTTGAAATAAAGCAAAAATAATTACTTTCATTTTGAGCTTTGGATCTTAATGTTCTTTCATTAAGTTTTCCTATGACGTTTTCTAATGGATGACTTTTAGTTTCTTTAATATTGACTATTTCTCCTTTTACGGGTTCATTGTCATTTTCAATGTTTTCTATAGTATTAACCATTTGACTTTCAACCAAGTCATCATCTACCAAAGGTGATGTCTTAGAGGGAGGTGGACTTTCGTTGAATGTTACGTTCAATGATTCCTCGACTCTTGATGTTTCCTTGTTTAATACTATGTATGCTTTACTATTTTGTGAGTATCCAAGAAAAACACCTTCATACGACTTTGGGTCGAACTTGGTGAGATAGTCTTTTGTGTTTAAAATGAAGCACTTGCTTCCAAAAACTCTAAAATATCCTAATGTAGGCTTTTTGCCTCGATAAATTTCATAGGGAGTTTTATTTAAGAATTGTCTAATTAAAACTCTATTTAGGATATACGTGGAAGTATCTACAGCGTGACACCAAAACTTTTGTGGTATGTTTTGTTCATTTAACATTGTTCTACTCATTTCTTGAATTGTTCTATTTTTACGTTCTACTACACCATTAGATTGAGGTGTACGAGGAGCCGAGAAATTATGAGTTATTCCATTATTATCACAAAAATTTCCAAATTGAATTTCATTGTCAAATTCTCGACCATGGTCAGTTCTAATAGATACTATATTACTTCCTATTTGATTTTGAATTTTCTTGCTTAGAATTTCAAATTTATCAAATGCCTCATTTTTAGTTTTCAAAAACTTTGTCCATGTATATCTAGAGTAATCATCTACTATGACTAAAGTGTAAAAATTTCCTCCATAACTTTGTATAGCCGACGGGCCAAACAAATCCATATGTAATAACTCTAGGCATCTAGATGTAGATACCATGTTTTTAGCCTTATGGCTACTATGTATTTGTTTCCCAATTTTGCAAGCATCACAAAAGTGTTGGTCATATTTCAACTTGGGTAGGTTCCTAACGAGTTCTTTGGAAGACAAGGATTGAATAAGCCTCATATTTGCATGACCTAAGCGTCGATGCCATAGAGTTGAGTTTTCGTCCAAGGAGGTAAGACATAACTTATCTTTAGGCGTTTTATCTAATTTCATAACATAGACATTATTCTTTAAAACACCTTTTCCTACGGTTATGCCATCTTTAAGTATTTTACTTCCATTTTCACTGAAAAGGACGTTATACTTTTTGCGGCATAATTGACTTATACTAAGTAGATTAAATCCTAAATTATCTACATGAGCAACATCATCAATAGATAGAGAGTCATGAGAGATTGTACCTTTTCCGATGATTTTACTTTTAAGCTTGCTACCGAATGTGACATTACCTCCGTCATACACTTGGTAGGATGAGAAAAGATTTTTGTTTCCCGTCATATGTCTTGAGCACCCACTATCTTTGATCCACTCATCAGGTTCAAGATCAACTTTCAAGCATACCTAATGTTCATAAAAGACTCAAGCATTTGGTCCCCAATATCTCATGGGTCCGTTTGGGTTAAACATGACATTATCATGGTTTATGTACTGAAAAGGTGGACAATTGTTCCACGGCATATAATTAGGACCATGAAAGTTTCTAGACATGTTTTGGTTCCAATTATTTTGATAAGTGTGTTGTGAATTAACTATACTCTTTGGAAAGGGGTGTTTGGGAAAACTCATCTGAGGTCTTTGTTGATCCGTTTTAACTCTATATTCATTTCTAGCTTGACCTCTTCCTAAAGATACTGTTGGTTTGTGTTTATTATTGGTTATGCTACTGTTAGGTTTCTTAGTAACTTTAACAAACTCGGAACGGTCGACTTTGTGAACCTTCTGTTCAACTTCTGTACCCGCGGATCCCTTGGATATACCTGGCGGATCCAAATTTTTGGATCCGTCGGATCCGTGGGTGTCCAACTTGGTTGAATCAGTTTTATTCACAGTCTGTTCCTTATAATCACTTAAGGTTCCTAGTTTCATAAAGCCTAGTCCTGTTTTATCATGAGGTAGCTTTTGCATTTTCATTATTTCATCTGCACAACTTATGTTTTTATCAAACCTTTTAAACTTTGAATTTTGTTTGATTAAATCTTCCTGTGTGGTTCTTAAGGTTTCTAGTTCAAGTTTTAGTTCTTGACAAGACACACATGTTTCTTTACTAACTTTACCTTTTTCAATTCTTATTGCTTTTTCTTTAAGCCAATATATTTCATTTTCTAAAAGTGTTGTCTTTGTTTTCAAAAACTTGTTTTTGTTTATGATTTTTAAAGTGACATCACACAGTTTGTTATATTCTACTTCTAAGGTTTCATCATCTATAAAGGAGTATGAATCAGAATGTACCTCTTCTGTGTCATCGGCCATAAGTGCAATTTCGTTGTTCTTAGGCTCATCATCATCATCTCCTTCACTATCGCTCCAAGCTCCACTAACGAAGGCTCTTTGAGACTTGGTCTTTGGAGGCTTTGGACATTCTCCTATTAAGTGACTGGAGTCACCACACCTATAGCATTTCCTATCATCCTTACCTCTCTTATCGTCACGATCTTTCCGAGAGGATTTCTTTTCATCACGAGGTGGTTTTACAAACTTTCCTCGTCTCCTGAAGAATTTCTTGAAATCCCTCACAGCCATGGCATATTCTTCATCATCACTGTTTGAACAAGACTCATCATCACTTGACTCGACTTTGGCTTTCAAGGCAATAGACTTAATCTTCTCCTTTTTGCCTTTGACAATTTCCGAGTCTTTTTCCATAATCATTTCGTGAACTTTTAGGTTTCCTATGAGCTCATCCAGTGTCATGCTTGAGAGATCCTTAGATTCTTCAATAGCTGTCACCTTTGCTCTCCATTTCGGATGGAGTGCTCTTAGAAATTTCCTGACAAAATTCTTGCTAGAAAAAGATTCATCAAGTGCTTTAAGTGATGTAATTATAGTATTGAACTTAGCAAACGCACTATCAATGGTCTCATCTTCAGAGATAACAAATTGTTCGTATTGTTGGACAAGAAGATCAATTTTGTTATCTTTTACTTGTGAGTTTCCTTGATGTGTGATAATAAGAGATTGCCAAATATCCTTAGCCGTTTTACACATAAAAACTCTTTCATATTCTTTCTTAGGTAAGGCATTATAAAGCATCATTTTGGCTTCGTTATTTTTGGCAATTAGTTTCTTTTGCTCATCACTGTGACGAGTAAGAGAAGCTCCATCATCCCGACCACCCGAAATATTATTACAAATAGGCTTGTAATCACCATCAACTATAATATACCATAGATCTATATCCTTTGACTTTACATAAGTCTCAAAGCGATTTTTCCAATAAATAAAACAATTTGGTTCAAATAGAGGTGGTCTCTGCATAGATTGCCCTTCTTTAAAGTTTTCAAAATCCATGGATCGTTTTAAGTTTTAAAATACAATATATTTTAAAGATCTTAAGTAACGTAGCTCCTGATGCCAATTGTGGAAAACTAGAAGGGGGGTTGAATAGTTTTTACCGTTTTTAAAGTTTTATTTGCTTTGTTACTATATGTTAATTCAAAGGAAACAATCACAAATAAATAATCACACAATGTAAACAAAAGATAAAGAGAGGAAAGATCAAACCACACGACACAGTTGTTTATAGTGGTTCGGCTACAAGAACTCTATTCCTTGCCCTACTCCACTCCCCGAGTTTCCTACTCGAGAGTTTATCTTTCACTAAGAAACAAACTCCTTTCCTAGGCGGAGAAAACCTTTACACGTCGCTTACTTCCTTTTCCGGTACTAAGCTAAACACCGGGTTCTTTTCACAAGGTAGAACCAACCTGACGTCGCCTACTTACTTTACCGACACTAAGCTAGATGTCGAGTTCTTTACACGGGTACAACCACTCCCTACACTCTTTGTACTTTAAGGACTAAAGTACTAACCACACTCACTGATTACAAATGATAGATATGATGTGTGAAACAAACTATAAGATCACACAGTAATGCAACTAAAGGATTACGGTTCTGTAGATCCTTGAATGCTTGATCTCCTTTCTACAAAATGGAAGATCAAAGTGAAATGCAACTATGAATGATGTTAGTAAGATATATACTGAATGAGTATATGTGTTTAAGCTATATGAGTGATGCCAAGATCAAATACCAAGCCTGCTATTTATAGGCAAGCAAGGAAAGGCTCCCACGGATCCGGCGGATCCTTCAAAAGGGATCCGTCCCTTATAACACTTGGATCCGTGGGATGTGACAGCTATGTAATAGTTGTCTCTTACCATATCTTAGTTGTATCTTACCATATCATCCAAGATCTTCAAATGTCAACTATGTTGCTTGCATATCTAACCAAGATATATCAAAGATATTGTATGTGATGCATACAATGATGTCATGGCATAGATTATGAATTAAAGTTTCCTTTTAAGGAAACAAGTTACTAAACTTGTAATTCTAAGTTAATATGTGAAGTGTAAAGTGTGTACTTAAGAGACTAAGCTAGTATTTATTATTTGCTAAAAGATATTCCTTATATTTGTCATTAACAAAACTAATGAAAGATCAAAGAATATAAATAACGTTTTTGGGACGCTATTTGTATTAACAGAGTTGATGTTAAATAATATGATATGTCAGTCAGTCAGTCACTGTGAAGAGAGTCACAATACTGTGTTGATTGTGTTTAGGGTTGAATACCAATCTGTGTGGGGGGTCAAAAAGCACTTTATTGACAAAGAATAAAGTGGGGGTATATGATTCATTCGTGGAAGGAACTCTCTAAAGCCAAACAAACAAATTTTTTCTTTCTTTCTTACTGCAAGCAGCCTTCCACCATTGCATAATTTTACCTCTTTATATCTAATATTAAAGTTGTTGTTTATGTAATATGTTATTGTTATGGCTTAATATTGCGATATTTCTATTCCAAAGTGATTATTATTATTAAGAGAATGTCCAGATTCATCAAACAATATGGCAAGTCAAAGGCATTTATACCTTATATCATTTTGTACTATTTTGCCATAGATCATAGTAGCACGAATCTGCATCTTCATATAAAATTTTGAGATTGATGAACAGGTAGCAGTACCTTATCTAGCAGTACCACATCACACCAGCAGTACCTTAAACCAAGTGTCGACCCTTATTTGCATATTAAACTCAATTTACTTTACACTAAAATACCAACAAATGTGCAATTATGTATACCTATATGCATCGAATAGTTACGAATGGTGCGCTTTTATTTGGCAAGTTATGTGACTCAATTGTGAATAAGTTTTTTATTTTTGTTTACATCACGTGACAAGAGAAATTAGTGGGCAAAAAGGAAATTATGGTTAATTGGTTTTTGGTGGTATGATTGTGTTTTAATGTGTTTTATAAATGTTTACAATACATCCTGATAACTACATAAGGCATATGTGTAAAATCCTCACCAAATATGTTATAAAATAACATATTTGGATATATTATGCCACATATGTGTAAACTTATGCCACACTAATATGTTATAAAATACAATACATCTTGCCATATGTATAAACATATGCCATAAGTTATAACATTTAATTAAAGGTATTTAGATGCCACAAATATGATATAACATATGATATAATGTGTACTTATGGCATATGTGTAACATTTAATTAAAGGTAAACATATGTGTAAACATATGTTATAACATATTTGTCCATTATATCATTACACATAATTCGTGGCATCTAAATACCGTCACGTGCTACCCCGACCCGACAAGGGTAAAGATGCATCAACGTTACGGAAAATAACTTAATTAGTCAACAAACAAGCCTGTGCATCGCACGGGTTGTATAAAGCCTCGTATTAAAAAAATTTAAAAATGAGTCCGCTATAATATTAACCAATAAATTTTATTCTTACCAACCTAAATGAAACAGCTTTAATGTTTGAAGTTACGTGAAATAAATTTCATAAATTTGGATCTTTTTATTACAAAAAAATATGAGTCAGTTACATCTATAAAGCTTTAAAAAAATTGATTATGGTGTGTAATAACTTATTAAAAAAAACAGCTTTATGAATTATATTCATGACCTTCAAATTTAACAAAGATTCTAAAAGCTTCACTCTTAGGCTTGTCACAGTGGACCCAAAAATATCGGTCGAGTGATATGGGTGATCGATTTCAATATCGGTCGAGCCCATTGTGACACATGGGTCACATATCGGTCGAGGTTCCAAAAAAAAAAACAAAAAAAAAAACAATCGGTCTAATTTACGACCGATTCTATACACACATATAAATTCAAAAAATAATAATAATAATAATAATAATAAATAAAAACTTTACCACTTTACAACCTTATAAATACCAACATCAAACACACTTCTAAACACACAATTTCAAACACAATTCAAACAACTTCTCATCCATATTCACCGTGTTAAAAAAAATACTCCCACTTCAAAAGACCGACGATCCCGACTAACCCAAAATGCCCCGAATTTGAATTTCTCGCCGGAAAACAACTTCGAATCGGCATAACACCACCACAAAATCGGGGTATTCACTTTCGTGCACCCGCTTTTGAATATACATCACGACTACCACAACTGAATCAAAATTGTAACAAACCGCAAAAAATCCTTATAATTAACAACGGTTAATTATATATTAATCTCTATCAATATTTTAATCACCATTTTTACGGGGAAATTTGAAATTTTTCTTATTATCTTATTTGGTTGTGATTACGAAATCACAAAATTCACCAAATGATGTAACAAGTTCTCGACATGTTTTTCAAAACATAAATATTTCATTTAGTTTAGTTACTCACTAATTAAACTAATCGGGCCTTAATCTTTTCCAGCCCAACTTCATTTCCATCGTGTACTATTCATAACCCAAGTCTTAAAAGCCCAAAAATCATATTTGATTTTATGTATATGTTCGACTAGAAACTAGCTCCAAAAGGCTTCATTTTCTCTCGATTATTAAACGTAACATCTATATATTTTTATGCCATCTCATTTCTCACCTAGCCAACTCTAAACGTGCCAAGTTTCATAATCTAATGTCACGTTTTGCTTCAATTTTGAAAGCCAATCCGTTTGGCCAAGAACAACCCAGCTCGACATAAGTATTATATTCAAAACTTAACCGTTTTGACTCCCGTTCGTTTCTACGTGATCCTAAAAATATTTCTATCATGTTTCCATGTTAAAAGTCGAGATTTATCATCAAATATTGTGTGTTATACGATTTAAATGAATCGTATATATAAAAAAGGTGGTGGTCGACATATATGTTGAGTCACAAGACAAGTTACCATTTTTTATGAACTCACATATTCTTTCTAGAGTCCTAGGAATGTCATAAATTCTCATTTGAAGTCGCATAGTTACTGACATTGTGTAAGTGCAAGTGTATGTGAATTATTGGAGCAAACGTATTCAAATACGTCTCTATAACTACTACTCACTTGCCACCTTACTTCTTACCTTAAATATCATTCCCATAACTCTTATTCATCCATAATATTATCTCTGAAAAGCCAGAAACAATTCATTCGCTTGTTTGGAAATTATTGAAGGAATCGGGCGTTTAAAAGTATAAACGTATACTTTGTTTATAAAATTAACGTGGGATTATTTCGAGTGTTCCATTCGTATCCCTCAATCTCTACCACCTTTAGAAGCTTTGTAAGTCATTACTACTCAAGTTCTAATTCGCCTTGTTCATTATTTTCTTCCCATGCATTGTTTTTAAACCTACTCGAACGTATATATTTCTTACATATTTATTTACGTTACATATTCATATAGAACATAAAACGTGACACGCCTCCATCTTGGAAGGCCTAAAAGTCACCATGCACACTCCTTTCACGTTTATTTACATGTTACATGCATCGTACGTCTGCATTTTGAACCATATATCTATCGCTAAAATCTGTCAACACTTAGAAAAATATTCTAGTCTTTTAATAGTAACTACTTGTTCCAAGTCGCCTAGAAAACAACCTCTTATCTTACGATCTAATTTAACAACCATACAATATTATTACATAACCTGATAGACGACCTAGCTAGCTAACATTTTGTAACACCCCCAAAAATATGGTATTGCGGAAGCGTTCGGGTACTGGGGTGCTACGAAATCAATATACAGCGCAGAGTGATATAGTACAATACCATAATTTAAATTTAAAGAAACAGTACATTAATACAACATTGTTTTAGCCAACAACGGCATTTGAAACATAAAAGTTTGTTTCCAAAAGATAACATTTTATTTCATCCAACTAGACATGATAGATGAAGACTCCTTAGTGCTAATGTCTTCATAAAATACACTTACTGACGATCACCTGAAATGCATGAGAAAAACGGGTCAACTATGAAAATAGTTGGTGAGTATACACGTTTTGTTCAAAAGAAATCCAAGGTTTTTAAGAAAAGTCCAAATAGTAAAGGTAGTGTCAAACATACATGTTTATTAGGTTCACAATAAAAATGCCATGTACATAATAAATAAAGACTGCTCCGAACAAGGGAGACTTTGCACTGCTCCGAACATGGGAGACTTTGTCACTCCACCACCTAGGCGAGAATTACTGTCACTCACCGACATGGCAAGAATTATTGTCAAGAATGCTCCGAACATGGGAGACTTTGTCACTCCACCACCTAGGCGAGAATTACTCGTCACTCACCAACTTGGCGAGAATTATTATCAAGATTGCTCCGAACAAGGGAGACTTTGCATTTAGTACGTACGGCATATAAAGTTCAAAACAAGTCATGATCTCAAAGTAATGCCCTAAGGTTCAAAGTCAACTTCAAAGAGTTTAGATAAAATATAAGTCATAAGTTCAAATAAGAATTTAAGTCATGCATTCCACCCCAAATGAGTAAAGCGGTAAAAAGGGGGCTGTGAATACTCACCTCGAGTAGTACGGTGATCTGGAAATGAACAAGTCAAGCAAGGAAAGGTATCGACTCCGAAAGGCGACCTAGTTACGTGTGGGTTTGACTTAGTACGACATTATGAAATGAGGGAATGCAAATGAATGTTTTAAGACATTGTATCACCAAGACATATTGTGCTTGTGTCTCCTAAGTTAAAAGAAAACATTTTGTCTTTTGTGGGTTTTCGTCTTTTAGTTAGGTTTTCGTCTTTTAGTCGATTTTTACAAATAATTATCATTTATGAGCTTTTAAAAGTCAAAGAAAATATAATTTCACTAATAGTGGAGTTTTCTACGAAAAATATAATTTGAGCCGCAACATTGAAAATAACATAACTTTCTCATTTTAAACCCGTTTTTAGTGATTTTAGCGGCCACGTTTTCATTACAAAGTCTATTTTCTATTTCTTTAGCCTATTGTTAAAAATCTTGAACCCATTTTTCCAGTTTTTCTGTTTTGGGACAGCAAGGTCCAAAAATGTAGTTTTCGCCGTTTAAGCTACGTGTTTAGCCGCAATCACAACTCCAATCTAGCCCTAAACCTTTCCCACCAATCATTATTACTTTCTCAACCCAAATCAACTTCAACTAACCTAGTTTCCTCATCCACCAATTTATAAAGTAAGCTTAACTTTAAATCAACAATTTAAACCGCAAATCTTACACAAGCTAACTTGGTACATATATTTAAGCATAAAATGACAAACACAACATGGTGATACAATTTTTGAAAGAGAATTAGTATGTGTGTCGTGTATATGTATGTGTATACACATAGGGTTTTCAAAAGTTTATTTGTGATATAACAAAATCGGTTTGTACTTTTCAAAACTACATGTTTTAATTAACAAGAAAGTACAAGTTAATTAGAAAAATGAAGACTTACAAACTTTTGTGAGAAAAGTAGATCTAGTGCAAAAGTAACCCAAGTCTTGTGTAAAAACCCAAGTATGTTTACCCAAATGATCAAATATGAGCTCCTAGTACCCAAATCTTCCAAGAATCAACAAGGTTTTTGAAAAGTAGGTGTGTTTGGTGTGAGATCGATGGCAACAAAGAGAGAAATAGAATTATTTTTGTGACTTGAGTTGTAATGTGCAATTGTATTCATTTAGGTTTATTTAAATAGGATTTAGAGTGCATATGATATCAAACTCAAGACATATAAGTACCAATACTTGTCCAACCAAGATGAGAAACTTTTGGAGTGATCTTGTGGTCCTCATAATGGCGCCAAAAATGGTGAGGTGGGGAGGGAGTACTACACTTGTCTCTTTAGTGGACTTTGGGTGAATATGTAAGCATTATGGACCACTTAAGCACATGATTTGTAAAAATTAAGGGTGTTTCGGTTTTGGCTTGCGCATGGGATGAATTTTATGTAGTTTACTCTTATAAATGAGTAGTGGTGTGAGTCGTGGTCATTCACTTGGTCGTTTGGTGTTAAAATCGTGCGCGCGTGACCTAAAATGCACTTTATGCGCGTTTATCGTGAGACTGGTAAAATAAAATGTCATGACACATATAATAGGTCTAATAGAGCCGTAATGTGTTAATTTAATGTAGACCATGCCCGGTCTAGTGCCGTTACGCTTTAAAAGTCGTTTTCCAGGAAAAACTAATTAACCTCTCGTTTTAAATTTTTTTTTAAACGTCAGTAAATGTCAGAAGATATTTAATTTGTAATATTTGTCAAAAATAAATATATGAACGATTAAAATAATAGCCTAAAAATTTACGGGTTGTTATACATTTTCATTTATATAACTCGTAAAAATAACCTAGTTTCGACACTCTAAATGTGACAAAGTAAATCGCAGAAACTTAAATTCAAAACAACATAAACTAGCGACATGGGCTTTTCAGCCCATTAAGCTGTTTTTAAGCTATAAAAATAAGCTAGCTTATCTAGCCTTTTTGATATGAATTTAGAACATGAAAAATGACATTTTTGATGAGCTCAACTCGTCTCACGATGTACGGATTTTAAAACGTTAATGGGCCACAAAAATGAATCGTTAAAGCCAATAAGTATAAAAATAAGCTATAGACTAAATAAGCAGTTAAAATAAGCTTTTTACAACCTAACTATGTCTTGGAAATTTTAACATAATTTTTCCCATAAATTTTGTGTAATTGGACTAAAAATGTAACGCGACAACACCTAGAGGGACCAAAACTGCCAAATGGTTAAACTATGGACTGAAAATGTAAAAAACAGTATCTTTAGGGTATAAAATGACATATTATCATATTCCAAGCTCTAAATGATATATTGGACAAAGTAGTGGACTATAATTGTTAATTATATAAATAAAGGACTAACGGTGTAACGCTAACGCCGTTAGGGTAAAAATTGTAAAAACTGGAAAAGGACAAGGACCAACATATTATATTTGACATTCTTGATTTATTTTTCCATTTTACGAATTTCCTTCACGTCATTTGCATTTTTGTATATATTTCAATTGTTTATTTATAACGTTACGTTAATTATATATATAACGAGATTTTTAAACGATTTAATTATACGTTTCGAGGAAATGATATTTTGGAATATTAGACATAAAAACAAGATAAAATTTTATGAAGAGTTTTAAGCATATCATCATTCTCACTCTAACGATCAAATCGTTATTCGTTCGCGTTATCATTCCATCTTTCGTATTTAGGTCAAGTTCTTAGGATTCCTAATTTATTCAGGTTGTATTTCGAAGCCGTTACCATAATCTCATCCGAACTTACTTATTTCCATTCTCAGTATCGTATAAGGTGAGTCATAGCCTCACCTTTACTTCTTTATCAACTTTAAACTCCGTGAGGGGGATACATGTTATAAACAGATCGCAAGTATTTTTATGTATGCTTATCTGACTTGATATATGACTAAGTACCTTTATTGCCAAAAGACCCTTTATCATGAGCCATTAATCACTAGTAGTGAACGCGAATATAGTAAATAGATCTATTAAGGTTTGACAGCCTATCCCATTAATACTGGACGGAATGCCTTTTGGTTAGTCGTATTAGTCGCGATATTATTATATTTTAGGAAAAATAGGAATTCACAAATCACCTATTATCTCGAGGGCATTATTTTCCATCATTGACTTGATGTGACTTTACCGAATTTTGGTACTGTTAACGTTTTGCGTGTCATGAGACTTAGGGCAATATATACTGCAATATCAACTTTTCCAACTGATTGTATTTCAAAATACAATCTTACTTGTGTATCGAACAAATTATTAAATTTACTCTGTATGATATCACTCAACATTTTTGTTGACTTTTAAGCATGTTATCTCAGGTAATTAGCGGAGCAACAAGGGCATGGAGCGGGCTGTGACTATCTTTAATGTTGGGAATTAAATATTCTGAAGATTAAGTATCGGGAAATTCTCTAAGTGATTAAAGTCTGGTGGTTAAGTCTGCTAGTGTTAATCATGGTTAAGTCTGCTACCTGGTTAAGTCTGGTCGTTGAAGATTAAGTCTGCTAGTGATTAATTCTGGTGAATACAGAATTAAGTCTGGTCGTTCAAAGTTAAATCTGGTTGACTAAAGTCAAATATACACGGTAGATAATATCTTACCCCATGTGCTCAGTCCTTATCTTATTCTCACAGAACAAGTTGTAAACATAGATACATGTTGTATCTTAGTTACTTACACACATAAGATAAGATAGCAAGTAGTTCGATTAGACTTGATGTGACTTAACAATATATTGTAAAGATCTTCTTGTTCTATAAAAGAAGATCTTTAGCTTAGTAGTCAAGTGTGCTTACTTAGAACTTTACTAAAACATACAACAAGAACAACATCAAACCTTTGTATCATTATCAATAATATTAATCGTTTGGTGAAAATACTTTTTGTGTTCTTTGTTAATCTCATAAGCATCACTGTTCCATTTCCACACAACAAACTACCTTCTAAGTGTGATTAAGTAAATTCCGCGTACTTGATCATATTAACTCAAGTATCACATACACAAAGTACAAAAGGTTTAACCACCTTAACCGTGTATCGATCGAGAAAACCTAACAAGTGGTATCAGAGCAAGGCTGATATTTGATTTAGAAGAAGAAGAAATGGAAGTTGAATCTATTCAGACGAATGTTGCTGCAAAGATACCCATTCTCAAATAGAATGAGTTTGAGATGTGGAGGCTGAGGATAGAGCAATATTTCCAGGTGCAAGATTATACACTGTGGGAAATTATTGAAGATGGAGACTCTTTCAAGCCTACCACCACTACATCAACAGCGGACGGCACAGTGGTGTCAACTCTGCAGACAAAGCCAACAACTGCAGAAGATAGAATAAAGAAGAAAAATGACTTGAAGGCAAGAAGCATGCTGATGATGACCATTCCCAATGATCAACTTTTAAACTTCAGCAAGTTCAAAGATGCCAAGTCATTATTTGAAGCTATTATTGCCAGATATGGTGGAAATGAAGCCACCAAGAAAACCCACAAGACACTGCTCAAGCAGCAGTTTGAAAACTTCTCCTCTACATACAATGAATCTCTTGACCATATGTTTAATAGGCTTCAGAATATTGTGAGCCAACTTGCTATTCTTGGGATTGAAATACCTCAAGAAGATTTGAACTCAAAATTTCTGAGAAACTTACCAGAAGAGTGGGCTATGCATGTTGTTGTCTAGAAGAACAAGCCAGACCTAGACACCATGGAACTGATGGACTTGTATAGCAACTTCAAGATTGTGGAACATGATTTGAAGAAAAATGGAGGTACTAGTTCAAGTACTGGGAACTTGGCATTTATGTCATCTCCTAGTACTTCAAAATCCAGTGAAGAGGTGAAAATTGTTGATGGTATTGGTGCTGCTAGTTCATCAAGCAGTACCATGGGTATTTTAGATGAAAAGACTTGTTGTGCATTTCTTACAAGTCAAAATAATGGGTCCATGCTCACCTATGAAGACCTCCAAGAGATCAATGATGATGATATGGAGGAAATGGATCTAAAATGGCAAATTTCTCTTCTTAGCATGAGAGCCAAGAAGTTCTATCAAAGGACGGGGAAGAAGCTCGTAATCAGCAACACTGATGTTGTTGGTTTTGATAAGTCAAAGATAGAGTGCTATAACTGTCACATGATGGGTCACTTCTCAAGAGAATGTAGAAGGCCAAGGCAGCAGGATAGCAAGAACAAAGGTTTTGGAAGCACATCCAAAACAAGGGAGGTTTCTGAGCCAAAAGCTATGGTAGCTATTGATGGTTTAGGTTTTGATTGGAGTTTCATGGCAGATGAAGAAGAAACTCCTACTCAGATGGCACTTATGGCTTTTTCTACTACTGAGGTACAATCTCATAAAGCTTGTTCAAATGCTTGTACTGCTCTTAAAGAATTACAAACTTTAATCAAACATTATGATGAACAAAAGAAATAGCTAAGCAGCACTTTTCAAAACTTTGTAAACTATAAGTGTGGATTAGAGACTCTAGAGAACCAAATCACACACTATAAGGAAAATGAATTAGCTTTTTCTGATGACAAAGCTCTCCTAAGACAGGACATATTCTTTAGAGATGCTGAAATTAAGCTTTTGAGAGAGGCTTATGATAGGATCAAAGAAGCAAATGGAAACATTCATTTGACTGTAGAAACTCTAGAACATGCCTCTAGAGGTGTATACAACAATATTGATTGTCAAGTGAATAACAAAACTAAATCAGGACTAGGATATAAGAGTGTCCCACCTCCTTATAAAGGCATCCCAAAACCCCCAGGGATTGACTTAAAAAATTCAGGCTTACCTGAGTTTCAAGAACCAATAATGGAATATGGTTCTAAGACTACTGAGAGTCTTAAGATAGAAAAAGTAAGTAAAAGTTTGAACAAACCTTTACTTTATCAGGACAAGGTGTCCTTTGTTAAGAAATTAGATGCTATAGTTGTTGAAGACTGTACAACTGATAGTGATGAAGAAGAACAGGTTATGTCTAAACCTGAAGTGGTTAAGAAAGTAGGAACAAGTGTTCCTAAGTTGGTTAGAAATCATACTGATAGGCCTAAGTCCAATGTAAAACATGTTAGGCAACCAGTAAGATATTGTGAACAATATAGGTCCACAAACAAGCCCAAAGGTGACCATAGAAAATGGAATACCTTTAAGTCTCACCAAAATGATGACTTTGGATTTTACAACAAAGCTTGTTTCACTTGTGGAAGTTTTGACCATCTTACAGCTTTCTGCAACCAATGGGTATCTGGGTATGAAAACAATAGGGTGAATTTAAAAAGGCAAACTCCTCAAACTCACTTTCACTCTAGTTCTAAAGTTAACAGAACTAAACCCAAAACAGATTTAATTAAGTCTGGCTTAAAACAAGTTAAGTCTGTTCGACCACTTAAGTCTGTTTACCAAAACCAACAGTTAAAAATGCAAAATCAACGTTTAAATATGCATTAAAAACTACTAGAAGGCCTTTTCAATCAAAAGCAGTGATTCAAAAACAAATTTAGAAACCTAAAGGTTCTACTGCTAGGGAAAAGAAGGCAAATGCTGTTAATTCCTCAGCATGTTGGGTTTGGAGACCAATTAAACCCAATGGTGCATCAATCATTTTAAAAGGGATTGATTACATTGATGCAAGAGGCAGATCCAAGTCAGTAATGGCTTGGATCCCCAAAGAAAACTAATTTCTTTATACATGTGCAGGAACATTCAAATGCTAAACAAGGATATCATGGATACTCAAATAATGAATGTTCAAGTCACATAACTGACAACATATCACATTTTTAAATCATTGGATATGTTACATCAAAGATGGAATATGTTTCAGAATTACTGGTAATGATACTAGTAAATTGCAAAAGTTTATTCTGTTAGTCATATGATAATACTGCTATAAGACATATGCTTTGCATATTGTTTCTTGGTTTTGGACTAACATTTTCAGGAATGAACTTTGAGCAAAAAGGATGTTTCAAGTGAAATGGAAGCAGCAGAATGTTATACAAAGTTGCTAACATAATAGGTTTATGATAGAAAGAGTTTGGGAATTTCAAACCTCCTTAAAACTTCTTTCTTGAAGCTTGATTATGATATTTCACATTGAATTGATGACTTAGTTGATCAGACATAACTGATTCAACTCACTTTCTATCATTTTATACTTTTAAGTATAATGAGCAAGTCTAAGGACATCTGATAGAAAGAACAGCTAGTAAAAGTGAATCTAACACTTGTGTTAGAGGCAACAATTGCTATGAGCTGGAAACCCTGTCAAGAAAGCCTTTTGAATAGGTTTATCTTTACACAGGCAGTTATTTATAACTGAAAACATTGGTTCTCACACAACCAGAGGTTGCTTTAAACCGAAATTTTGATTAAGTGTCTGTTACACACTTAATCCCTTCAAAATGGTTGAAAGCAGTATGATTTTTCAATTCTAAAATCATGAACATACTGCTAAGTCAAATAATTTCTTACAAGGATTTTCAAAGGATTCAGAAAAACCATCCATTGATGGATCATGAGTCAAATGTCCAATGAATCACCTCTCATAGGAGTTAACACACCTAGAAGTGATGAGGGCAGAAACTTAAACTCTTAAGGAATTGATGGCTTCATGTACAACATTGTCTGAAAACAAGTTCTAATTTGTAGATCAGATGATGATGGGATGATGGTGAGAAATCTTCCAAACAGGGGAGGAAAGACACTCACTGGGGAGGAAATGTTATACTCAGGGGAGGAATATCTCAAGGAAGATTAACCAATGAAAGGAGGAAAAGACAAGAGCATACAAGATGATGATATGGAAGTTGAAAATGACAAGAACAGAAAGTTCACCATTCTGGTGTATTTTATATATTCAGAAGGGATGAAGCATTTCAAAGGAGAAAGTTCTATCTAGGAGCTTTCAGTTTCAATTTCAGTTCACTACGTTTGTTCATCACTTGCAAAGGCATGCTGAAAGATGATTTCACTTGTTGAAACAAGCATCCAAGATACACAGCACCATTGCCTCTTATAATTCCTCCATCCAAGGAAATTGCACTATCTTTTAGGTCAATGTTTGAAGACTGAAGATGTGTATTGATATTGTTAAAGTCAAAGAACAGAAAGCGATGAGTTACTGATCTCTCAAACAGAGAAGTGTTTGAAAGATCCTCTCAATCAGAAATTCAATTCAGAAAACATGTTGGAAAGAATTCACATGTTTAGGGGAGGATTGTTGGGAATTAAATATTCTGAAGATTAAGTATCGGAAAATTCTCTAAGTGATTAAAGTCTAGTGGTTAAGTCTGCTAGTGTTAATCATGGTTAAGTCTGCTACCTGGTTAAGTCTGGTCGTTGAAGATTAAGTCTGCTAGTGATTAATTCTGGTGAATACAGTAATTAAGTCTGGTCGTTCAAAGTTAAATCTGGTTGACTAAAGTCAAATATACACGGTAGATAATATCTTACCCCATGTGCTCAGTCCTTATCTTATTCTCACAGAACAAGTTGTAAACATAGATACATGTTGTATCTTAGTTACTTACACACTAAGTTAAGATAGCAAGTAGTTCGATTAGACTAGATGTGACTTAACAATATATTGTAAAGATCTTCTTGTTCTATAAAAGAAGATCTTTAGCTTAGTAGTCAAGTGTGCTTACTTAGAACTTTACTAAAACATACAACAAGAACAACATCAAACCTTTGTATCATTATCAATAATATTAATCGTTTGGTGAAAATACTTTTTGTGTTCTTTGTTAATCTCATAAGCATCACTGTTCCATTTCCACACAACAAACTACCTTCTAAGTGTGATTAAGTAAATTCCGCGTACTTGATCATATTAACTCAAGTATCACATACACAAAGTACAAAAGGTTTAACACCTTAACCGTATCGATCAAAACCTAACATTAATATGTGTAGGTGATCACGTCAAAAACGACCGACGGCAAGACCGACACGATGAACGGAACGGAAACCATAGACCGAGCGACCGAATTGCGGTCGTTCGTCCGTGTCTTGTCGTCCGGCAATTAGCAAGATTTGGAATTTTCGGTTTTTTGTCGCGGACGACATCGACGAGGACCGAATTACCAAAACTTAGACAGCGACGATGTGTCCGTCCGTCGTCCGGTCGTTTTGTCGTCGGTCGGCATCGTCCGTTGTCACCTATAGGTTTGTAAAATAAAACGGTAATCAGTTTAACAAAGTTTCTTTATGGAATTTATCTACCTGATATGAAACTTTTGTAAACTGAAATTATATGAAGGACCTATGTTTCAAAATGTCTCTTTTGAGCCTTTTCTATAATTTTGACTTCGATCCTCAGTAATACCCGATTAGTCTTCCGCTGTTATCTCATAAATTAGGGGGTGTTACAGATTGGCATCAGAGCTAGAGTTATAGAGAACCAAATGTTTTCAAACATTGAACTATAACTACACTTTCAAATAAATAAATTTAAAACATACTATTTTAAAGCCCTCCGTGCCTGCTTGCTACCGCGCCCAGTACATTACTTCTTAAGGTTATGTTATCCTAATCTTCGTTCATTAGAATCTTACTCATTTGATGTTAATGATTTCTTACTTTTACTATTTACGGGTTAGTACAGTACCATGTCGTTAACCCCTCATGTGAGCATATCATCGGATTCAAAATCCGAAAACTCCTTAGCATCAGTTATTTCACCACTATTCCGAATACCGTAGCAGCCTTAGCACCATATACCTCATCAGACGGGACGGAGCCCTTCGAGGAAGGTGAAGTTGTCATTACTCCACCCCTGACACCTGCCGCATTACCAGATTTTCCTTTATCTGAGGACATTCCGACAGTGCCTGATATCGCTCCATTTCCCCGATGATCCGTATATGTTAGCCAGAAAGAGGTCTCGCACTTTTGCAGATGCAGAGCCGTCTGAGCCAGACTCTCCTTCATCTACGAAGTCACTACCATCCTTATCATCATTTACTCACTCGCCTCCATGTCAGAAACTTAGGAGAGCTACTTAATCTTATTCAGATAAAGAGTTGATTGGTTGTCCAACAACATTCGAGGTTGGACAAAATTCATACCAAGAAACGATTTGGAAAGATGTTGAGCCAAATTCTCCATTACCTGACGCTTCAAATTTCTCAATACCATACATCTTAGACGATATATCTTTACCTAATCCCTCTAACTATAATTTAAACCCTCGTGATTCATTATGGAATCTTCTTTATCAATAAGCTAGCACTCTAGACATTCACACTGAACAGCTGGAAGAGTTACAACCATTACGTTTTGAATGGTACGACCGTAACATTGACACTCTGTTCAGAAGAGCCAATGCCAAGAGACGAGCATGTGCCAGGAACGCTTCTCAGACATGAAAGCTGCACAACTAAAACTTGAGGCAGAAGTTAAACGCCTACGTCAAGGACATAACTGAACTTAAGTTCATATGTATCATTGTTATACTCACTAAACCAAATAGTTTTTGGTTAGTGTTGACGTATTTTCCAATAATCCAAAAATTCTCAGAACTTATAACCAACTCTCAATAAATAACAACCTCTTTTGTTATATCTCTCCGTTGTGAATGAATTCTTTCGTTCATGTCCTACTGTAATGCTATGCATGCATGTAATAATTCCTCATCCCCTCATTCCAAATCTCACCATTTGTTACTCTCTTTAGTATACAAATGACTTCACACAAATCAATGGAGCATTAATAATGGACCTTGTATCGTTGTTTTGCGAAAACAATCAATCAAGTTGTTAATACTATATTGTTTACAGTGATTATATTCAGACTTACCATGATATTACCTATGATTATCATGATTCCTTAAGCATGCCATAACCAGGCCAAAACCATAGAAATTTCTAAGACAAAGTTCGGAAGAAAACTTGATGAATGAAGAGAAAGTTGCTGAACTTCAGCTTTTATAGAGGAATTAGTTTGTTCCTTAGCAGTTCCATATCTAAGAGTTGATCATTTATCTACGATACTACCTATACGCATCTTGAAATTAGATTTCAGTAGGGATTCAATTCAGTCTATCATCAATGAAATAATTAGCTCCACATTCTTTCACTAAAAGGCCTAACGAAGTACTGAAGCTATCCAGAAGTTAGTAACCAACATCATAGTAGTAGTACTCGAAGTAACTATAGTAGCTCGTCCGAGTAGCAACCATAGGACAACCGGAGAAAAGAAAACAACTACGTCTTATAAGAATACCCATGAAAGTTTCACGGGTTGTAGACCAATTCACCATAAGGGAACAATAGGAGTAACTGAACCTACCATCACCATTACCAAAGGATTTCTAGACCAAAAAGTTAAACGGGACACTTCAAGAATCAGTGCCCAACTCAGAATACCATTTAGAACAAAAAGACTAGTATAAGAGAATGGAAACTCTTTAGAACCTCAATAATGTCAAGGGATGACACCTATGTTTAAACAGAAGAAAAATTCTTATAGAAAAATAAACCATAAGTTCAAAACTCTCTAAGTTATATTTCTTTTATACCTTACCTTAGGTACGATGGATGTAACCTAAGTGTAATAACTATCTTTCTACCATATGAAAACTCTACCTTGTAATATTTCCGTAATAATCATAATCTACGTCTGTTTCAGTTTCTATTCCATTTGCCTTGTTCATAGTCGTTAAGTAGCAATACATTGATATCACCTTAGAAATCTAGTTAACATCATTTCTAACCGAATAATAGATTATTACCACCTTGTAAGAATTCTCTCATGAACTTTAAGTTTATACCAAGGATATCCTAGTATTTCCTTAGAAATCCCTGACTCATCACGATAGTATGAACAAAAATTTATTAAATCCTTTTGAAAATAATTAGATGGTGTTCAACATGGAAACTGAACCATCTAAAACTTTTTGAAAAATATAAATACCACTTTGACTGAACCAATCATCACATCATTTGGTCCTCGATTATACATAGCCTGATCAACTATGTCTAATTTAGGAAGAATCATGTCATAAATGGAACAATTATTTTTTTAAATTTTAATAACAATTTTCATTCAAAACGAAAAATCTTGAGATAAAATAAACTGTTCATAAACATCCCTTTTGACCAACCACAATAGATATCCACCACATATTACCCATCACCTTTATGATAAGAAGTAGACAAAAGTACAAACATTTAAACCTTAAGAATTCACAAAGACTTATGGAAAACATAAATAGCGTGAATTTTATTAGAAACCACGAAAGTTAATACATAGTGAAATAATTAGCATCGGAAATGCTAATAGTACAATGAATACAATATAAGGCATAGAATCTTCGATAGGTTAACCAGTCATAGCAGCAAAGACTACCACCAACCCAGCTATAGCAAGAGCCACCACAGGATGAACCCTCTTAAGTATTTTGTATCATAAATACAAAAAAAATAATTAAAGACCATAAAGAGACTAGTTCACAAACATAAAGACAAATAAGTTTTATTTCACATTTATGGAGGATTACATAGAAACATAACAAGGATACATTTTAAGACAACCCTAGCTCGAGACTATTACCCCCAAAACTTATCCACGACGATAGCTAAGACCGTGAGCGGCACGACAAACCATAAAGGAGCGACCAAGAATCCGAAGTCTTCCTCCGGAGCATAAGCCGAATAAACGGCGACAGCAACGATGTACGCAATCGCTAGCATAGTGATGAGATGCGGCATGTTTTGAGATGTGAAATGAGAGGAAAATGGTTGGTGGAAGAATGGAAATTAAAATGGGGTATTTATAGGCTAAATCTAGCCGTTAAATCACTATTCGCGACCGTTGGAATTTACTATTCATAGCCGTTAGTTTACTGTTCACTAGCCGTTAAAATTCCACTACTCCTGATCGTTATTCACAGCCCTTAGATTCATTAGTTGCAACATTTAAGTTTACTTCATCTAGTTCGGATAAATCTAACGAGAATTCGTTTTTGAAATTTTCAAATGGAAAATTTTAGACAATTTTTTTTTCCATAACCTCTTATCCTAGTAATCACTTTAAACTCGAACTTCGGGACGAAGTTCAAAAGTTAGAGGTGGATACTGTAACAAACCGCAAAAAATCCTTATAATTAATAACGGTTAATTATATATTAATCTCTATCAATATTTTAGTCACTATTTTTACGGGGAAATTTGAAATTTTTCTTATTATCTTATTTGGTTGTGATTACGAAATCACAAAATTCACCAAATGACGTAACAAGTTCTCGACATGTTTTTCGAAACATAAATATTTCATTTAGTTTAGTTACTCACTAATTAAACTAATCGGGCCTTAATCTTTTCCAGCCCAACTTCATTTCCATCGTGTACTATTCATAACCCAAGTCTTAAAAGCCCAAAAATCATATTTGATTTTATGTATATGTTCGACTAGAAACTAGCTCCAAAAGGCTTCATTTTCTCTCGATTATTAAACGTAACATCTATATATTTTTATGCCATCTCATTTCTCACCTAGCCAACTCTAAACGTGCCAAGTTTCATAATCTAATGTCGCGTTTTGCTTCAGTTTTGAAAGCCAATCCGTTTGGCCAAGAACAACCCAACTCGACATAAGTATTATATTCAAAACTTAACCGTTTTGACTCCCGTTCGTTTCTACGTGATCCTAAAAATATTTCTATCATGTTTCCATGTTAAAAGTCGAGATTTATCATCAAATATTGTGTGTTATACGATTTAAATGAAACGTATATATAAAAAAGGTGGTGGTCGACATATATGTTGAGTCACAAGACAAGTTACCATTTTTTATGCACTCACACATTCTTTCTAGAGTCCTAGGAATGTCAGAAATTCTCATTTGAAGTCGCATAGTTACTGACATTGTGTAAGTGCAAGTGTATGTGAATTATTGTAGCAAACGTATTCAAATACGTCTCTATAACTACTACTCACTTGCCACCTTACTTCTTACCTTAAATATCATTCCCATAACTCTTATTCATCCATAATATTATCTCTGAAAAGCCAGAAACAATTCATTCGCTTGTTTGGAAATTATTGAAGGAATCGGGCGTTCAAAAGTATAAACGTATACTTTGTTTATTAAATTAACGTGGGATTATTTCGTGTGTTCCATTCGTATCCCTCAATCTCTACCACCTTTAGAAGCTTTGTAAGTCATTACTACTCAAGTTCTAATTCGCCTTGTTCATTATTTTCTTCCCATGCATTGTTTTTAAACCTACTCGAACGTATATATTTCTTACATATTTATTTACGTTACATATTTATCTAGAACATTAAACGTGACACGCCTCCATCTTGGAAGGCATAGAAGTCACCATGCACACTCCTTTCACGTTTATTTCCATGTTACATGCATCATACGTCTGCATTTTGAACCATATATCTATCGCTAAAATCTGTCAACACTTAGAAAAATATTCTAGTCTTTTAATAGTAACTACTCGTTCCAAGTCGCCTAGAAAACAACCTCTTATCTTACGATCTAATTTAACAACCATACAATATTATTACATAACCTGATAGAAGACCTAGCTAGCTATCATTTTCATTTATATAACTCGTAAAAATAACCTAGTTTCGACACTCTAAATGTGACAAAGTAAATCGCAGAAACTTAAATTCAAAACAACATAAACTAGCGACATGGGCTTTTCAGCCCATTAAGCTATTTTTAAGCTATAAAAATAAGCTAGCTTATCTAGCCTTTTTGATATGAATTTAGAACATGAAAAATGACATTTTTGATGAGCTTAACTCGTCTCACGATGTACGGATTTTAAAACGTTAATGGGCCACAAAAATGAATCGTTAAAGCCCATAAGTATAAAAATAAGCTATAGACTAAATAAGCAGTTAAAATAAGCTTTTTACAACCTAACTAAGTCTTGGAAATTTTAACATAATTTTTCCCATAAATTTTGTGTAATTGGACTAAAAATGTAACGCGACAACACCTAGAGGGACCAAAACTGCCAAATGTTTAAACTATGGACTGAAAATGTAAAAACAGTATCTTTAGGGTATAAAATGACATATTATCATATTCCAAGCTCTAAATGATATATTGGACAAAGTAGTGGACTTTAATTGTTAATTATATAAATAAAGGACTAACGCTGTAACGCTAACGCCGTTAGGATAAAAATTGTAAAAACTGGAAAAGGACAAGGACCAACATATTATATTTGAATTCTTGATTTATTTTTCATTTTACGAATTTCCTTCACGTCATTTGCATTTTTGTATATATTTCAATTGTTTATCTATAACGTTACGTTAATTATATATATAACATTTAAACGATTTTTAAACGATTTATTTCATTTACGTTTCTTCACGTTAATTATTTCATTTTAGAATGGAGACTTGTCACACCACTGGAGAATTATGTCACTAACGACATGGCAAGTATTTTGTCAAATGCTCGAATGGAACTTTCATCCACCACTAGCGAGAATTACCTCATCCATTGCGAAATTATATCAGATGCTGAACAGGACTTGCATAATCGTAGGCATATAAGTTCAAAACAGTCGATCTCAAGATCCTAGTTCAAGTCAACTCAAGAGTTTCAGATAAATATAGTCTAAGTTCATTAGGATTTAATCTTTCATTCACCCCAGATGTAAATTTAAAGGGCTGTGAATATCACCTCGAGTAGTACGGTGATCTAAATAAATAAGCAAGAAGTATCGATCGAAGCGAACTATTACGTGTGGTTTGCCTATCACATTATGAATGAGGAATGCAATGAATGTTTAAGACTTATCCAACTATGGTTGTGTCTCCTAGTTAAAAGAAAACATTTGTCTTTTTGGGTTCGTCTTCTATCGTTTCCTTTGCGATTTTACAATAATTATCATTAGAGCTTTAAAAGTCTAAGAAAATTCACTATATGGAGTTTTACGAAATATAATTGCGCGACATGAAAATAACATACTTCTATTTAAACGTTTAGTATTCAAGCGGCACGTTCATACAAGTCTATTTTTTTTATTAGTATTTTTGAAATCTGACCATTTCATTTTTGTTTGCGAAATCAAAAGTAGTTTTCGCGTTACTACGTTACGCATCAATTATTAGCCAAACCTTCACCTCTTTACTTTCCCATCGACTTCAATACTAATTTCCATCACATTTTAAGTAAGTTTAAATAATTTAAGAATCAACAAGTACTGGAATATTAAGCATAAAATACAAAGTGATCATTTGAAGAATTAGAGGTGTTGATAAGTAAATATCTATTAGGTTTGAAGCTATCCCATTAATACTGGACGGAATGCCTTTTGGTTAGTCGTATTAGTCGCGATATTATTATATTTGAGGAAAAATAGGAATTGGCAAATCACCTATTATCTCGAGGGCATTATTATCCATCATTGACTTGATGTGACTTTACCGAATTTTGGTACTGTTAACGTTTTGCGTGTCATGAGACTTAGGGCAATATATACTGCAATATCAACTTTTCCAACTGATTGTATTTCAAAATACAATCTTACTTGTGTATCGAAAAAATTATTAAATTTACTCTCTATGATATCACTCAACATTTTTGTTGACTTTTAAGCATGTTATCTCGGTAATTAGCGGAGCAGCAAGGGCATGGAGCGGCTGTGACTATCTTTAATATGGTGTAAAATAAAACGTGTAATTCAGTTTTAAAACAAAGTTTCCTTTATGGATTTTATCTACTCTGATATGAAACTTTTGTAAACTGAAATTATATGAAGGACCTATGTTTCAAAACGTCTCTTTTGAGCCGTTTTCTATAATTTTGACTTCGATCCTCAGTAATACCCGATTAGTCTTCCGATGTTATCTCGTAAATTAGGGGGTGTTACAAAAATCAAAACCCGTTTTACGTTAATCGTCCATATGTCAATCCATCTCGTCCTAATATGGATTATCTCCAAGAACCAAGTGGGCGTCGTATCGTCCAAACATGGATTTCTTGCATTCTTCCCAACCGTATCAAGATTATTCCCCGCTTCGTAGTGCTAATCTTGAAATGGATTTGGAGGATTATTGGCAGACTATCCCACTCAACAATACTCAACCCAAAACTATCCGATGTCAAGATGCTTCGATGGGGCAAGGTTCGGGTCACGGTTCGTACCACGGTTCCATGCCTGTTGAAGACGATGACGATGTCGAAGAGACGTCACCCATTATACCAAAGAAGCCTTCGCGACGTGCTACAAAGGCGAAGGACAAAGGCAAAAAGCCCGAACCGGCCAAAAAGAACGAACCATGGACAAAGGCGGAAGAGATCGCGCTTTGTAGAGCTTGGGTTTATATTTCGGAAAATTTCGAGAGAGGAAACGCTATAAACAGGCACTGCTTTTGGGAGGAGGTGATAGCGTACTTTGAAAAGTAAACTGGTTCACAAAGAACGTACGACTCGATCACGACCAAATGGAAGAATATGATTCGTATTAGGGTTGGGAATTTTTGTGCTATTATGGATAATATCAAGGATAATCATGGAAGTGGTGAGAATGATGCAGACGATAAAGAAAAAGCTCTTAGAGAATAACGTGTGATTTACGGTCATGATTTTAATTCGGAGGATTGTTGGAAAATTTTGAGGTATCATGATGCTTGGAAGAAGGAGGTGCCTGCTTTCTGATTGAATACTCGAAAGAAAACAAAGGGTTCTACAACTACCTCGGGGTCAACACAAGGTCCTTTGAATTTCCAAGACGTGGATGATTCTGATGATGAGGAAGAGACTAGAGAATCACGACCACAAGGTCGTGACGCAGCCAGGAAGAAATCATCCTCCTCCTCTCGTGATCCACCATTATCATGGACAAATTCGCTAGCCAAGACCTTTTTCAAGTTCAAGCCGTCAAAACCGAAAAAAATAAGGAGATTTAAGAGTCGTACGTTAGGTTCAAGGAACAAGAGCTAGCGATGAAAAGAGAGAAAATTGAACTCCAACGAAAGCAAGTGAAAATCATGGACATCACAAAACGGGAGCAAGACTTGATTTTCTACAATTCAGCAATCGACCCAAATTTGCCCGAACGACACCGAAATGAACTTTTGCAGCTTAAGGCAGCAATCAAAGCACGCTACAACTTAGATTACTAGTTTTAGTTTTTAATAAGTATTGTAATGTTTAAGTTTTTAATTTAGTATTGTAATGTTTTTATTTTTAATGAATTTTAAATTTGTTGTTTAAAATATTTGAATTAAAAAAAAATGTCTGGTCACCACTGTGGCAATTTGATCATGTCTGGTCACCGGAAAGAGAAAGCTGATGTGACAGCTGGTGACCCGGGTCACCACTGTGCATAACCTTATAGACGCTCACATATCATAACACTTGAATCCGTGAAATTGACCAATCAAACAGATAACGACATGACTTTTTGAGTGACATTTTAGTCTTCGAGTATGTGCAATGCATAAGCTTTTAAAAGCTTTTTGTTTTTGCCACATCACATTTTCTCTTAACTCCAACTTACCAAAAACCTATAACTATAATGCAAAATCTTGTGTAATAGCTTTTTCATAATGTAAAACGTTATTGAAAGAGGAAGCAAAAGTGAGATTTTGATTAAGATAATAAGATATAAGGCCTTCAAACAACTTATAGTTTAACAAGTCTTTGCTTCGATTTTATTAGAAAGTCCATTCTGACTGAAGCTAAAAAGTTGTTTAAAACTTTTTAAAACAGTGAGTACTATTACTCAAGCAAATGTGTTGCAAATGATCTTATATCTATAGTTTGGATCAAATGAGAAGAAAAAAAAAAATGAGAAGGGTAAGAAAAAATCACAACCATATATTTCAGATGTACTTATAAAAATATATGCATATTCCCTTAAAATGTTCCCTCTTATTTAAAATGTATGGCTAAAAATTCTTCTTATTATTCTCATTTTATTTTTTCTTCTCATCGGATCCCTTCTCATAGACTAAAAGCCGATTGAGAAAAGTGAAGCTTTTACGTAAGTGCAACATATATAAATAGATTAACATGGTACCAAATAGTGTACAGACATGACTCAACTCCCTCCCCCCTTAGAACTAAAGCATTGATTTGGATTGCCTAATTGTTATGCTGAATTATAGGTCTAATATATGTGAGAAGTTCCGACAACATCATGTTAATGACAAAATGTGAACCACTTATTATAATATATACTAACAATGAAAAATGAACGGGGCAATTAGGAAATTCTTAGGGTGTCCGTTATTTCTTAATCTGCATCCAATTGGGCCGCGTGTTGTGATTAGCCAAAAGAATAGGGCCAACAGTGTTTTGTTTGAGGTCTTGGTATTCTCTCATTGGCCAAGAGTAATTTCTACTGTAACTATTCATTCACGTTTTCCCGTCATGACTTCTGTAACACACCACTTAGGTTTAACAGCTCCTAGAAAAATCCAGAGCCTCTCATTCTTCTTCTTATCGCAAACTAATAACACCTCCCAGAAAATTCGTCACTCATTCTTCTTCTCCAATATCTTCACCAAAACACACACACACACTAACTTCATCATGAAAAGTGAAAAACGAAACGACGAAAACACAAATCCAAACACCCACGCATCAAGTGAAATCTCCGTCATCAACAGCTTCACAACAGATCTAAAAACCTTTATAAAATCAAAGAGTTAATTAACAGCAAACGCAAAAAATCAGCGGGTATTCAGTTAGTTGGTGTGTTTTATTGTATGTTAAAGATGGTCGATTTATGGCCTTCTAAGGAAGGTATTTAATATTAACCCTAACACCTGTGTGGATGAACGTAGGTGAAGAGAAGGAGATCGGGAATCAAGGTTAAAAGAAGAAATTGTTGAAAGAAGGTGGTGGGTGGGATACACTTGAATTTGTTGATGAAGTCGAAGGTATAATAAATTGTTAAAACTAATTGGTTAGTTTAGTATATAGTTAATTAATTGTAGTGATTTTGATAGTGATTTGTGTTTGTTGTTTTTGGTAGTTCAGTATACTAGAACGTTGTTGGACGGGGCTCAATTTGATTCAACCTGCGATAGGAGAAAAACGAGGTTGTTTAAGATCACTTTTCACGACTTATGAGGTTTTTTGGTTGAGCTTATGGCTTATTCATTTACTCTTCCGACTTAGTCTTTATTTTCATTTATAAGTTTACGGAAACTTTTTATTGATGTTCTGAGCAAGTGTGTATGTGGCGGCAAGAAAAAAAATCAAAAGATCGCAAATATGGAAATCGGGCCAAAAAGTAGCCCAACAGGACCTAAGTTCATCCACACAGGAATTTGCAGCGTTCTATTAGCGGAGGATTAAGAATTGAAGGTATGTTCTTTTTGGTATTTTTTGTTTTCCATATACCATTTTTTGTGACACTCACATTTGTTGAGTTTATCGCCTTATTGAGATTTGGAAAATCAGTAACCTTACTTTTTCCAGCTTATGAACTTATTAGTATAGGCTTATTAATTTTGTTAGGCTATAAATTAAAGTTGACAAGCTTATAAGCTAATTGAAGTGGCTTAAAAAAATTCATTATACCGGTAAGCGAACAAATAAGTTGTTATAACAGCCCCTTAGCGTGTGTGGAAATTAGTATTTAGATCACTATTGTTTTGATTTTTGTTATGTTCAGGTTAGTTGGTTCCGAAAAATGGTAGATTTTTGCTTTTGTTTCAACTCTAAAGTCAAAACTAATCTTATAACTTGGTGATTTTAGTAATAGTTCTAAATACAATTTATTTTTTTATTTTATTTTATTTTATTTTATTGTTGTTGTTGATATGATTTTGATCGCAGGAAGAAGGTGAAGGTGAAGGTGACGACGAGAACACACCACTATTACACTCACGCTCATTTGTCATTTAAGATTCAAATGTTAAGAGATGGTGTAGCTAATCGAGAATAGGCGAGGTGAGTTTTTAAACACCTAGAGTGGGTTAACAAAAGTGAAAGCCAAATATGAGTGTTCACAATAGTACCACCAAAGGCAAGTGTCGTATGTTTTTACAAACATAAAGATAAAGTAAACGACCTTACAAGATTCATATCTATATGACAGGCACACAGTTGCTGACGAACGAAAACGACAACTGTGAAGTGGTACCCGTGAAAATACTAGTCAAACATATTCAGCAACTCATGGCAAGTGAGTTTCATATTTCTTATACAATTGGTTTGTTGCACTTACCGTTATAGTTTTACCAGATATTTGAAAGCATATGCTATTTTTTTTCCTTCTTTTTTTAATGTGCAGAACCACCTCTCAGGTTGAGTAATGAGTGAAGATGAGGCTTATCGAAGGGCTTGGGGTTACATAGCAATGTGTATTGGGATGAGTAATGGGTGAAGATTAGGTGAAGATGAGGCTTATCGAGGGGCTTGGACTTTAGATTCAATATGAATATGGATTTCAATTTAGTATGTGCTATTGAGTTTATATTGCTGTTTACGGCAAGATTATTGTTAGCATGTGATAGGAGTGAATATTTAGGTTACACCATTCGTTCCTCTAGTGTCGTTTATTTTAGTTAGAAATTGATTTTAGGGGTTGGCAGGTCAGGTGGGAATAATGAGGAAGGGGAAGAGGCGTTAGTGGCAGAAGTTGTGCAAAGTGTGACGAGGGTTCCAAGGAAGAGAAGTAGGAATGCCATTGCTATGGCTGTTATCGAGGTTAGTCAAGATGAGTTGATGAAAAATCGACTACATGAGGAACAGGTTATTCACGTGGTCATAATTATTGCACACAATCGTCGGTTACAGGCAAGTGAATGCGCAACTTAAATTTCCACATACTTGGTACATGTTTGATATTGTCTTTTGTTTTAAGAAAAACATGTACTAATAGTTATTGTCATTACAGGGCTCATAAACTTTCTCGCGTATAATCGACTATATAGGTGAGTAACATGGTTGTAGATACATTTTGGTTTTATCAAACGTGATTCATTATCACACGTTCAATATATGCAGGTAAAAAAATTACAAGAAACAGGTCCACGAAGCCTACAATGGATGGCTCTGGTGCTGCTGAACGGTAGCACTAATCAAGTTTTTTGAAAAGGTAAATATGACCCTTTAAACCTTTGTTTTTGTGTTTTATGATTTATATTTTTGGCTTTAGCGTTACTTTTAAAGTCAGTTATACGCAAGAAAGTTGGCGAGCCCTGTATAGTACTCTTTTTTGCTGGATTCATTTCAGTATTTGTATATAAAGGCACATCACATTTTTTGGTCATAATGACCAAAATGAAACCGATAACAGAATACAAATGACCCTCTCAGAAAAAAAAGTAAGCAGCAATGACCAATACGCAAGATTTTTTTTTTTACATTGTTGTTTTGTACAATTTTCCCATTTTTTCCTGATGCTTTTGAATTAGTTCATAACCTAGGATAACTCTTTTTAGGGGCAGATTATCATTATTGCGTTACTAAACATTAGATTTAACCCGTGGGTGTGAGCACTCTGTCATACCTCTTATGTCCGTTCTTTATACAGACCAAACGTCGTGGTTGCTTTCACCACGCGTGTGGGGTTTTAACTACACGTGATATCGACTACGGACGATGACGGGTCATATGTGAAGGCTAAAAAATGAAGCAAATCGTTGGTGCAAAACAACAGATTGAAGAAAAAACAGGCATGCATATGTGAGTGTGTTGTGGGGTATTTTTGTGTTTAAACAAGGGGGTGTGCGTGTTTATGTAGGGTGTGCAATGGTGATCACACGTAATAATTTTAGAAGCATGTGCAAGCACACATCACTTGCTCGGCGACAACAATCTTAGGGCACGGGGGTGGGCGGTGGTCACAACAGCAGTTGGATCGTTGTTGGGTCATGGCGGAAGGCCTCGTGGTTCAGAACCATTTTGTGGTTGTAGATTTGCTCTTTTCTTGGAGTTTGATAACAAAAATTGTGGGCAATAATCACAAGGTAAAATTTGCGAAAATATAAGAAAAAAGTATCGTGATGTGACACTAAAGTGGAAGGAGTGGTAGGTAGTGGTCACCATAGTCCCAACGGTATGCTCTAACATAAAAGTAGTGAGAATGAACTGATGTGGGCTGACGTGAAGTAGTTCATGATCACCAATATTACAACTAGCGTAAGAACACAATCAAACACACATTACCATCCAAAACATATATTAATGAGATCAGAAGAGCATAGACGAACTTGGATGAATTTATTGTGAGGGTCGAGTGCTATATCAGTTAATTTGGGAGAGTCACAGTTGTACTTACTTTAAGCAAATATAAGTAAAAACTCGAAGTTTTGGGAGAGCCATGGACCTCCCCAGTCTCCACTAAGGTCCGTCCATGCAGAAGAGTGCTCAAGTTTCAAAGGAATGGGAGTTTACAATACATGTTTTTGTTATTATTAAACCAATCATTTACGAGTACACTATAAGATAAACTTCAATTAACTGTGAGGAGAAAGCGGATTTGTGTAACGTGAGATTCGAACGGAGTCAAATGTGATGAGTAGTTTTCACGAACATAGAATTGATGGCCACACGAGTAACAAAGGGATAAGAGAGTAAAGAGGCCAATAACATGAGTGACAATTTTTAGTTGACTAAAATATGTTGCCAAAAAAACTTGATAATGGCTTGACAAAATTGTAAGTTAAATTTTACAACTAACGCAACCATTATGATCAAAGTTAGATGATTGAAAAAAAAAAAAAAAAAAAAAAAAAAAAAAAAAAAAAAAAAACTGTTAGTCATCACCAAGTATAATGAAATTGTTGAGTGTATGATATATTCATAAAAGCATCATTTGTCATAAGGTAATATCAGTGTCATCCAATGACACTGAATGTCACCCCACACCCTCTCGAAGTCATTCTCGGTGTTAAGGAGTAGTATCATCCTAATGAGTCAATAACGTTACTATTAACGCGTGTTTTGTTGTTATAGATTTGTTTTACTAAGGGGGTGTTTGGTTTACATTCGGAATTACAATTGGTACAGTAATTGGAGTGGGTTTCCGGTTTTGAAACCCACCACCTTTGGTGGGTATAGAAGGTGTAATTTCAAGCGTTTAATTTCCATTTCCAATTATGAAACCGACTAACCAACCAACCACAATAAAAATGAAAGTCATTTCCTTATAACAATACCCTCAAACTAAACACCCCTAAACGAATGACACCGGCTTTTGTTGGCATACCTTCGTTCCAGTCTTGTACAAATTCTGAAACTGATCTTGGCAACACCCAAGACAAGTTCCACCATCTGAGCAAACTACATCAAAACATAAACGACCATTTGCAATGCAACAATAAATGCTCAATTGTTTCTGTTTATGACCCGCACCAAGAACACGTTGCATGATTGATGTCTACTATGATGTTTCTATGAAAAAGTAAATGTTTTACCGGTATTCGTTATTGGCAAGCTAACCATGTGAAGCCTTGGATTTTTGAAGGAACGCCTTTTGTCCACATGAATTTAAACCATTCGTGTGTGTTTAGCTGAGGTTGATGTAGCACTTCGTACGCTATGGTGGTAGAGTAAGTTGAAGACTCCGTTGGTTTCAATGTTACTAAATCATCTACAAATGGTTGGATAATAACGTGATGTAGGAGTGTGAACAAGTCTTCCAGTACGGAATTCTGATGCGGGAGTAAATTCCTTGAAAACACGATACGCCACCCAATTTCATTTGCGGGACTCAAGTCGTAAAACTCTCTTACCTTCCCATTTCTATTAGCAGCTAAAAGAAATAGATCTGGAAAAAGACTTCTCAATGTTTCATCAGTTGCCCAAATATCATACCAAAAAGATATACTATCTCCATTACCGCACTTCCATTTCCACATGGTGTATCCTAAAGCCGAAGCCATTAAATCCGGCTTCTGTAAACTTAAAATTCCATTCCAAACTTGAGATAACTTTGGGTTATTTTTTCGCATCAATGTTATAAATCAACTTATCTATAATCATTCTTCCATAATGACATTTAATGAGAGCTTTCCAAATTTCCGTCTTATTGTCTTTGTACCTACACCACCACTTTGCGAGAAGAACCAAGTTTTTTGTTCGTAGTGGCATAATGCCAAGCCCTCCTTCTTGCCTTGGAAGACATACTTTACTCCAAGCCATCAATGGTATCTTGGATCTTGAACAACTTCCGCCCCACAAAAAATTATTTCTAAACCGTTCTAGCTGTTTAACGACACCTTTTGGAGCAAGAAATAAGGACATATAATGTGTAGGTAAGCTATTCAACACTGAGTTAATCATTACTATACGCCCACCAAACGATAAAAAACCTCCCTTCCCAGCCTTTCAATCTATCTCTAAATTTGTCAATAATCTTAGTCCAAGTAGATACCAATGTAGGATTAGCACCTATCAACACACCCAAGTATTCAAAAGGAGGGGCACCAATAGAGCAATTGAAGTTATGAGCTAACATTTCCAACTCTCACTGAGATTAACACCAAACATAGCCGTCTTAGCAAAATTCACCTTCAGGCCAGATAATCAACTAAACAATTCCGAAACATCTTGAAACCCTTTCACTTTGTTACTAGATGGCTAGGAAAAAAGAAACGCATCATCGGCAAACTGACTATGAGATAGACATAAGGAATCGTCAATTTTAATTCCTTTTATCAATCCCACATTGATTGCTTTATTTATCATCTTGCTAAACACCTCTGAAATCAAAATGAACAGGAAATGGGAGATAGGATCCCCTTGCCAAAGACCTCTCTCCATAATTGCTTCAGAAGTTGGAGATCCATTAACAATAACTGAGGAATCTGACTTCGGTAATACACACTTTTATCCAGCTTATAAACCGTGGACCAAATCCTATAGCCTTCATGGTTTGAAGTAGGAAATGATGAGAAACCGTGTCATAAGCTTTTTCAAAGTCAAGCTTCAACATTACATCGGGGATATTCTTTTTTTTTTTTTCAAATAAAACCATAGTTCATTTACTAACATAGCACAATAAGATAATTGCCTATTTAGAACAAACCCCTTGGTTTTCACTCACAATTAAATGAAGCACCTTTCTCAGCCTCGATGTTAAAATCTTTGATATTATCTTATAAGGAGCATTAATCAAGCTTATCGGACGAAGATGTTTTAATTCTTTTGGTTTATTCGCCTTTGGGATTAGGACAGTGAAGCTAGAGTTAAAGCCTTTCGGGAGCGACGCATTATCAGAGAATTCACTCAACATTTTACTAACATCCTCTTTGATTGTCTTCCATGCAGATTTAATGAACCCATTGGTAAAACTAGGGCTGTTCACGAGCCGAGCCGAACCGAGCGAGTCTCTGCTCGAATTGAAACCGAGCAGCTCGGCTCGGTTCGAACTTAATGAAACGAGCAGAAAACCATTGCTCGAGCTCGCTTGGTTTAAAACCGAGCAGCTCGGCTCGGCTCGAACTCGCTTGGTTTAAAGTTTAGTACAAAGACTTCGAATTATATCACGACTAAAATGATAAAATACACACTTTTGTTTAAAAACGTAACTAAAAAGATTGACGACTCCCCCCGTCCCATATTAAGTGTCCACTTTCCAAATGCACAAAGTTTTAGGAAATTCCACTAACTACACTCTCCACCAATCAAATATCACTATTACCCACTAAAGTCTCTTCTCATTGGTTGAAAATATTCCCTGGACACTTAATTTGGGACATCCCAAGATTTCATTATGGACACTTAATATAGGACGGAGGTAGTAACTAAAAAGATTGACGATTTCAGAAACTAGCAATTATCTTGCTTAGCAAATATATAAAAAATCATGTATAAGGGTGTGTTTCAGACTTCAGGATGAGTTTATGTTTTTAGAGTTCGATTTTCGAAAGCTTAGTTTTAAAAGCTTTTGACCATTAGCTTTTATTTTAAAAGCTACTTAAAGTATCATTTGAGTTGAAATAACTAGTTTGCATATAGTTTTATGTTATTTTATATTTAAAACATTCAACTATTATCTTATCGAGTATGCGTTAAAAAAAACACTAACGGATAGTGTGTACGTGTACGTCTTTGGATTTTGGATGGACTTTTAATTGGGCTAAGTGTTATTTGGGCTAAATACAAAAATGTTAATCCATAAATCTAATAGAATGATAGTTAGAAGATAAATTTATATTTATATAAATACATACATATATAATATATATAATATATTTATATACAATAAAAATATTCGAGCCGATCCGAGCTGAGCAGACCTTTGCTCATGCTTGGCTCGTTTACAAACCGAACCGAGCGGAGCGGCTCGTTTACAATCGAGCAACGGATCGAGCGAGCAATATTCGAACGAGCGGCGAGCGCTTTGAACGGCCCTAGGTAAAACCGTCAAGGTCTAGGGGTCTTATCACCTTCACAATCTTTAATGGCTATAACCTAAGTGAGGGGGACGTGACTTGTCATTCCATCAAATAAAAAGCTCCCAAAGTTTCGCTTCTATCCAATGGGCCGGCCCAATTTAACAGCCAACCCTAAAAACCCCAACAAAAACATTTATCTAGGGTTTCAAAATCACCTATATAATCCAACCATCTCTGCAAACCTAACCATCACAGCCTCCAAACAGCAATCCAAATATTTTCTTAGCTTTTATAAATCTTTTGTTATTATTACGCATGTAGCACCCCGGGCTTCTCTGAAACAATACATAAAAATGAAGAAGTAAGCCCCAATGCTCGTGCTAAATCATATTCTTCTGCCGTCAAGTGTTGCAGTTCAGCTGTTGTACCTTACTTTTTCCATGGTTGTTTCTGTGTCAAATTGTCGGCTACAATTTATTTTTATAAAATTCGTATTATTATGTGCCCAACACACCTTAAGCCTTTTTTCTAAATAAATCTACTGGGAAAAGGTCTAGTCATCGTGGCACATATTTAAGGCGGTGTTAACGTGGAGGTTTTATTTTTTCTTTGTTTTATCTCCAAAAATATCCGCTATATTTTTTTATAAAATTTTGTAAATATTGGCGATGACGTAAAAATTATCCGCGCTTCTGAGATTAGTCAGTGAAGTAAAGGATTAAATGGTTGAATTTCTTAATCTGAGCCAATTTTTATTTATCATTTAAATATTTTTTGTAATTTATTGCAGTGATGATTAAATTCACAGCTTTAAGCCAGTTCTGCTTCTGAAAATTCGTGATTGATAGAGCTGTTATGTATCTGAGCATATAAGATTAAAAAAAAATATTTATTTGTTAATTAAAAAAAATTTTGTTTAGTCTATGATGATATAATCCAATTTAATGAGGTACGTGGATCCAAGACCCTGTTTACAGGGAGAACCACTTGGTTGAAGCTGTATTTCTCATGATATTAATGGATTTAACTGAGGCTTGTAAATTTTTAAGTTTTTATATTTTTTTTTTGATGAGTTTAAACTATACATTTTACCTTCGAAATATAAAACGGGTTTAAAGTCTGAAAAAACTCATAAATTATGGTGTTGTCATCATCTTCCTCTTTCGTATTATTCACGAGAATGAAGCCAAACAACGACACTAAATAAGAAGTTTTTGAAACCTTTTAGAAGCAATAATTAAAAATGGGTTTAACAAAATACCCAAGTGTAAAATTTACCGACTCATATGACGTTTTTCACGACTCATATGATCAAAAGTTGTTTTTCTCGTTTACTTGTGTTTCTTTACAAAGTTGTTGACATGACAATCTGTAATAGATAATAAAATCACCAAAATATATACTGTAAAAGAAGCTGTGGACTTCCACTAATCACACAACTCTTTATTAACAAAATAACACTTATGTATTTTGTTTCAAAATCTTAAAATTATTTTCTTATGTTTCATATAATAAAACAGTGATATGTGTGTATCGACTTAGTACTAAAATATATGAACTTTGATCGAAAGAAATCTCTGCGAAAAAGATGTGACATGGGGAAGGTGGGCAGTTGTGTACCATTAAATAGTTGGAATTTTTCAACAATCATTTTCCTCACATTTTTTGCACTAGTTATTATTTTAGCATTTCAAATAACACAAAAATAACACCTACTCTTCCTAGTGTAATGTATTCATTTTGTAAAAAGCAATTGTTTCATCTTCTTCATTGTTGAGTCGCTACATATCAATCTCTTAACTTGTTTTCTTTTTATGTTTTCTTCTTTGTCTTTCTTTCTTACAACAAAAACATACCCCATCCAACCGAAATGGGATATGGGTAATTCTTTCTTCCTTCATTGAAATCTAAGGTCCTCACATATTTCTAAAGGAGGATCTTAGTTTTTCTTATTTACATAAATCCCCTTGTACACACTAATATTTACATATTTCCTCAAATTAACTTGTGTTTGGGGAAATATGTAAATATTGTTGTGTACATAAACTTTAATATTACCTACTAGAGTCAAATTACTTGCTTGTAGCTAGTTCTTTAGAAAGAGCGGGTTTCCTATTTCGATTACTCAAATAAGTACAAGTTTTTTACAAATACGTACACATACTATTACCGTGTTATCCTCTTACCATTCATGTCCCTCTCTTGATCCGCTCTAAATGTATATTACACTCTGTTCCTGAGTATAAAATAGAAAGAACTATAAAATAGAAAGAAAAGAGATCGAGAGGGAAAAAAGAGATAAGTAAAGAGGAGAGGAATAAAAACTATTTTTTTATTTTGTGTTCCCGAGTTGAAAAGAAAAAAGAAGGATGTAACAAAAAAAACTTTTAAAATCAACATCACTCCATTTCATCCTAATTTGTGAAGTAAATTAAGAGAGTAATTTTGATGTAATTTACTATCTTTTACTTTCCTCTCCTCTTCTAAAAAATCTCAGGAACACAATTTTTTTTTATTATCATCCAAAACCTTTCCCTTTCACTTCAGAAAATAAACTCGGGAGAAGAGTGTTAGTTATTATTCAACCACCTCCGCAACCATAACCATCACAGCCTCAAACATCAAACCATCTTCTCACAATCCATATGTTTTCTTAATTTTTAATTTTTTATTATAAATTAGTTATTATTCCGCATGTAGCACCCCGGGCTTCTCTGAAACAATATATAAAAATGAAGAAGTAAGCCCCAATGGTCGTGCTAAATCATATTATTCTACCGTCAAGTGTTGCAGTTCAACCACTGTACTTAACTTTTTCCATGGTTGTTACATTGTCGGCTACTTTTTTTTTTTTATTATAAAATGTTATGTGCTCAACACGCATTAAGCCTTTTTTCTAAATAAATCTACTGGGAGAAGGTCTAGTCATCGTGGCACATATTTACGGCAGTGTTTTATCTCCAAAAATATCCGCTATATTTTTATTAAATTTTATTTTAGTTTATTATTGGCTATGAAGATAATTTATCCGCGCTTCTGAGAGTGATCTGTGAAGCAAAGGATTAAATGGTTGAATTTCTTAATCTGAGCCAAAATTTTATTTTCTCATTTAAATATATGTATATATTTTTTTAATTTATTGAAGTGATGATTAACTACACAGCTTTAAGCCAGTTTTGTTTCTGAAAATTCTTGATTATTTATCTGAGTATATTGGATTAATAAAAAATATTTATTTGGTAATTAAAAAAATTTATTTAGTCTAAGAAGATATAATCCGAATAAATGAGGTACGTGGATCAAAGACGAACCACTTGGTTGAAGCTGTATTTCACTTGATATTAATGCATTTAACTGATTGTATTAATTGATTTTACCTCTTGAACATATTATAGGTTTAAGTTGAAAAAATCTTAATTATGGATGGTTTACATACTTTTTCCTTTGAATATTAAACGGGTGAAGCCAAACAAACACAAATAATACAAATTATGTGTTTATCTCATGCTTTGTTTTAAGAAATTATGAAATAACACTACAAAAAATATTAAAGTAATTTCATGTCCTTGGTTTTTAAAATTTAACGGATTTCGATACCATCTAAAGAATTTATATTTCGATCCGTCCCCTGTGGTTTTAACGGTTAACGTGTTTGGTCCCTCGGCAACCTCGTCTTAGGGTTTTTTCCCGTAAGTGTTGGTCCATCAACGTCGTTTATTTATCCCTAAGTTGTCACGGCTTATGGTTTTTTGTTCTTTTGTGTAGTATAGATAGCGGGTTTAGGGATTGATAACACCATTTCACCCCCAAATTATTTTACCCACCCACAAAACACAACTGATTAAACCCTAAACCTACAAACTGTTAATCCCTAAAAAGATTAACAAAATCAAGAATGTTGTGTCAATGGAGGGTTCGAAAAAAGGGAGAAAAAGCAAACCCCTATGTAGATTATCGTAAGTGTTTCTCCATTAATAACATTTGGTTTTAATGATTAATATTGTAGTTGTAACTGTTATTTGGTTTTTTTTAACAGGTAAATTCCCTACAGTTTTTTGTCCTAAGATAAGGTACAAGGGTGGGAAGGTAAATTGGGTCGATGATATTGATGCTGATTTATTTTCTGTTGTTGAAGTTAGTACCATGATGAAAGAGTTAGGTTATGAAAATGCATCAATGGCCTATTATTATAAGAAACCTAACACTGATTTGGACAATGGCCTTACAAAGTTAGATATTGATAAAGATGTTTTAGATATGTTGAATTATGTTGATAAGTACAAGGTTATGGAAGTGTATGTTGACCACTCTGTTTCTAAGGAACCCAAAAGTGTTGATGATGGACTGGGTATTGGTCAGACCAATGAACCAAAAGATCATGACAGTTTAGGAGATGATGATAATGATGTAGAACTTGATGTAAGTGAGGATGAGTGGTTGAAGAATATATTAAAGAAGTTGCCTAGATTGTCTAAGAATGCTAGTAAGAATGACTTAGGGCAGTCGAGTAGGAATGATAAGTCTAGTAGGAATGATAGCATAGTTCTAGAGGTTGATAAGGGTGGTGAAAATGCTAAGGAAGATGGTGCAGACATTTCAGATAGTGAACAAGGTTCAAATAGTGAAGAGGATTCAGATAGTGAAGAAGGTTCAGATAGTGATGACTCTGACTTCATAGTTGATGAAGAGCACATGATTTATGATGTGGAGGTTGATATGGATTAATTTAAGAGGAACACAGATGGTAATGTAGAATGGATTGGATGCACAGACATTACAGAAAAGGAAACTGTTGTTGATGATGAAACAGTTGATGAAGTTGATCATGAAGCTTTTGATAGTTTGAGTGAATCAGATGGGGAATTTGGTGTTAGGAAAAAAGCATTGAGGATGGTGGCTAGAAAACAAAATGCTAAAGTGGCTAGTGGTGGTCCAATCTGGAAGGAGAATTTTTTTGTTGGACAAGAATTTGCAAATAGTCAACTTATTAAAGAAATGGTGAGCTGAGTGGCAGTGGAACAAAGGAGACAATTATGGTTAAAAAAGAATGACAAAAAGAGAGTGAGGGCTGTTTGTAGAGGTCAAGTTCCAAACTTTGCAACAGATGAAATGGGTTCTGTTAATGGGCCAAGTTATTCTAAGGGCCCAAAAGGAGGTAATGAGTCCAAAGGTAAGTCAAAGAAAATAACAAGTGAAAAAAATAGTTTATGTCCTTTGGCTTTGCAATGTTCCAAATTGCCAAATGAAGATACTTGGGCTGTTAAAACATTCAATGATACCCACACTTGTTTACAATCCAGAGTCGTTAAAAGATGCACAGCCACTTTTCTTGCTAGGGATGTAGAAGAAACTATTAAACCAAACCCTAAAATTCCATTGTCTGCACTCAAAGAACAGTTGCAGAAAAAATTTGATGTAGGAGTTTCAAAACAGAAGGCCTTTAGAGCTAAGAAAATGGCTAATGATAGGGTGATTGGTGATTACACTAAACAGTTTGCACAGCTAAGAGATTACTGTATGGCATTAAAAGAAAGGAATCCAAATACTACTATTAAGATTGAGGTGCAAAGGAATTCAGAGGACATAGGTAGGAATGAAAGAAAGTTCAAGAGGATATATGTATGTTTAGGTCCATTAAAGGATGGATTCAAGGCAGGTAAGAGAGATTTGTTGGGTCTAGATGGGTGTTTCATGTCTGGTCAATTCCCTGGTCAAATTTTGACTGCAGTTGGGGTAGATCCAAACAGTGGAATATACCAAGTTGCTTATGCAATAGTTGAGGCTGAAACTAAAGATTCTTGGAAGTGGTTCCTTGATTGTCTTGGGGATGATCTAGAGCTACTCAGAAATTCTAATTTCACATTTATATCAGATAGGCAGAAGGTATGCTTTCTATTAATCTTGTTAATTTTATTTCTATTTTTTTTTTAAATTTGCAAATTGTCAACATGTTTCAGGGTGTGATACCTGCAATTGCTGAGACATTTCCAAGTGCAGAACATAGGTACTGTCTTAAACACATTTATGACAATATGAAACTATCTTGGAGAGGACAGATGTACAAGGAATTATTGTGGAGATGTGCAACTGCTACTACCATTCAGTTGTTTGATAAACAAATGGAAAAGATGAGAAGTCATAGCAAAGAGGCTTATGAATGGTTAAAGAAAATCCCACCACAACACTGGTCTAGGTCTCACTTTTCTGGTAAAATTTTACTTTTTTTAGCAAGACTTAACATATATATGACAGAATAATAACATTTTTTCTTATGATATTACAGGAAGGCCAAAATGTGACATCTTGTTAAACAACATGTGTGAGCTATTAAATAGGCAGCTTCTTGATGGAAGAGACAAACCAATCATAACTTGTTTGGAATTCATAAGAGAATACCTTATGAAAAGGATTGTCAATGTTCAGAAGGTTATTTCCAAGTGTGATGGACCTCTAACACCTCATGCTGCAAAATTGTTCAAGAATATTGTCAAAGATGCTGGGCAGTTAAAGGTAAGTATACAATATTTTGCAAAATTCATAGTAGAAAGTTAAACAATTGTTTAAAAAGGTAAGATAACTTGACATTCTTGTACTTGTTATAGGTTGTTTGGAATGGTGGTGACTGGTATCAGGCTACTTGTCCCTGGGGATCACAGTATGTAGTTAATATGAAAAAAAGGAGAAAGAGTGCAGCTGAACTTGCTGATGCAATGGAGAAAAGTGGAAAGCTTACAAGGGTAGGTAAGACTGTGACTTGCAAATTGTGTAAGCAGGTTGGTCACAACAAAAGGACCTGCAAATCTAAGAATAATGTTGGTGGTTCACAACAAGGATCACAGAAAGTTGATGGTGGTTCTCAAAATGTTTTTTCACCTGCTACAAACTATGGTGCCATGGGTTCACAGTCAACAAAAGATGGTGCCATTTTGTGAATGTTATGTCTGTCTTAATACTTTGGATGTTTAGTCTTTATGTTGTGTCTGCAATACCACTTAGGTATGTTGTGTCTTAAGACTTATGGTATTTTGGTATTATGTTTGTGGTGTCATTTGTGAATTGGCTAAGACTTTGAAAGTCAATGGGTCGTATGTTCAAGAATTTGTGACTTTTATGAAAGTGAATGTTTTCTTGTTTTATTTGTTGTGTATATATCACAATTTGAGAGTGGTTTTTTCTTGTTTTATTTGTTTTATTTCATTATCACACACTGCTAATGTCTTTTGTTTACTATGTATGTCTCTACCTTTTGATGCTACTTTAACAGCTACTATGTAATCAAATATTGCATCTAAGTATGCTCCTTATGCAATCAAATATGCATCTAAGTATGCATGGTTTAATCTAGTAACATTTGTTTCTCAAGTTGAAACTGCAATTTTTCATTCATATTAAAGCCAAAATACAACTTGAAATACATCTTCACTGACTTGCTAAACTAGCCATTACCCAAAATACAACTTGTGAAACTAACCATTACCAAAATACAAACTTCTAACAAGCATAACCTACATCTTCAACACCAACTGATAAAGAAAGAAAAACACCCAACTGATAACCAACCACTTCTTCAGTCTTTTAGCTTCAACAGTTTTTCCATCAAGTTCTCCTTGTAGCCTATTCATTGAATTTAATAAACCTGGAATGATTTGGACAGCCCTAGGACACATAGGAGGATCATACCAATCTATTATCCCATGGCTTGCCACCTATTATTGAGAAAAATTAATTAGGTCAAATTAGGTCAAAAATTGGGGGTGTTTTTAATTCACACGAGATGTAAAAACTTACACTTTTCCCACAACAATAAAATCTTCTACCAGGGTTGTAAGGAGTCCATGATGTTTTGATTATGGTTGGTGCTCCACATCAATTGCATCTCACCATGATTACTGAGGATGTGTTTGTGTGTTTAAATTTTAGTGTTTATGAAATGAAACACTGGTAACATATATATTTAAGTCAAAGAAAAACGTGTAATTACATAAATACCCATCACGTGATGGTCACGTGACACCACTTAACGGGATAACTAAATGAGCGTTAGCCAGAGGGACCAAACACGTTACGGGTTAAAAACCACGGGGAGAGGATCCGAGAAAAATTCTTTCGAGGGACGAAATCCGTTAAACCCGTTAAACCACAGGGACGATTTTTGAAATTTACTCAAAATTATATATGGGGTTCTTTCGATTATTATTTTTTCTTATCTTTTGGATATTTAAAAATGGATTAAAATTCCCAGAGCAACAACAACTTACAGTTAGTTTTGCCAAACATACCCTCAGTCATACAACTGAGATCCAGACACACTACTACAACCCTGCGTGTATGCTATTTTTCTAATATTACTTGCTACTAATCGATATCTTTTGTAAAATTCAATTATTTTTACGCTATTTTTCTGAACACATTATTATCATTTCTTTGCTCGAAATCTAATTAAACCAGCCCATATGTCCAGAATCGTGGTGCCCCTAAAAAAATGGAGGCCCTATGCCGTCGCTCATCCCGCACATGCTAAAATCCGGCCTTGCTCTTCTATGTTCCCTGGTAAATCCATGTTTTAAGAAGAGGAGTGGAAATGAGCCAAATGCCCCCATGATATGCAGGCTTGATGGATTTGACTTTTTCTTTGTCATCACGGGCTTGATATCATAAATTAAGCATGTCTGCTTGACTCACTGATTGTACCCCAAGGCCTCAAGACATAAACATGCATCCCAGTAGTCCAGCCCATGTATGCATTAAACAATCTACTGTTTTAATATACACCAAAATCTCCAGTTTTAATTCCAAGGTTTGTAATCTTATTCCACCAGTGGTCTTTTGTTAATCATTGGTTACTATCTTTAGAAAAGCTTTAATATTGTGTTTGGGCTAGGGGTGAGCATCGGGCCGGAACCGACCCGTCCCGACCCGAAACCGAATAGTCCCGAAATCACCTCGGTTTTGCCGATAACCTCTAAAACCTAGCCCGACTTCCGACCCGAAACCGAATAGTCCCGAAATCACCTCGGTTTTGTTGGTTTGTTGTCGGGAGCATTGGTTTCTTTGTATTTTCTCGGTCGGGCTTGAGCAAAACAGACTCCCGACCCGACCCGAGTCCCGAAAAGCTGGAAACCTCAGCCCGAATCCCGACCCGAGTTGAGTTCGGTTTGTGTCGGTCAGGGTCGTTTTGCGTCGGTTGTCGTTCGTAGGTCGGTTTTGCTCACCCCTAGTTTGGGCCAACCATCCCCACATGTGTCAGAACAGTTAACATAATTAGTAGTGAATTTGAATCCTATTTTTAGGTTTCACGCTTAGCTATGGCTTCAGATACTATTTCATTTCTTGGTTGTTTCTTTTTGTTATCTGGGTTTCTGACTCGACATTGCGAGCCGACTAATCCCAGGGCAAATACCCTTTTTGATAGCCCGGAGTTGGCGCAGGTGAACCTCCATGGCCACAATTAAGGGGATTAGTTTTTTCCCCGTTGGATTCGAACCCTTGACCTCCTCTTTGGAAGGCTGGTATTCTTACCGCCGGGTCACCTCTTGTGTTTTTTCTCCCCCTGTTAATCGAAATAGTAGTACAAGATATCATACATAAAACCGGAAATTACAAAATAAAATACTTGAAATCACATATGAAGTAAAACGAGCCTGATACTAACAATAGAAATACATGCAAGCACCAGATCAAATTCATCATGAATGGATGGATAGACGAATTTTTATTGCACAATCACTTTCTTTTTGATAAGTTATGCCGACTTTAGGAAATGAGTATCCATATCATTGACGCAAAAACCGAGCAAGTCCATAAATATTGTAGGATCAGGTTTACTTGCATCCACCTTCTCGAAATCTATAGTCCAGACTATAAACTGCTTATCCCCCATCTCTTCAATATGAAAAGTGATGGTGAAGGCCTTATAGTGCTCCAAAAGGTCTGCTTCAATAACCTTGAACACAATTTTGTGATTTTCATCGTCAACTTCTTCAATTATCTCTTTCATGGTATGTGGCTCTCCATCTACAAAGAATAACCGTATTTAGCATATTATTATAGATCAAACTGGACACACATACTGACATACATAATAATACGTACAACATGTAACTGATTTTTGAGGGCTTGAAATTAGAAACTTGAAAAACTATCATAATTATGTGGAACCATATAGCAATATATGTTTTTTTGACTACTTTCACTTGAGGAAGACATTAAAGTCTTCTGGGTCATTCTTGCTTGGACTGTTCATAGGTTTAAAAAATTGCTTTCACTTTGGAACGATTGGATCCTTGATCCGAATCTGCTTGTATATATGTTGTAGTCTCTTTTCCTTTAGCATCTTGCAAGAGAGTACGTGTTAATGAAATTTGCATTTCAAAAAGAAGGTTATGTACTAATTTAATATATATCAAATAGAAGTAGATATGTTAGTTTTATGACAAAGTATAATGAAAGCAGTTTACCATGCATGAATCGCCACAAAATGACAGATCCAGGTGCACCCCATTCACCAGAAATGAGATCGCAACCTTGAACCTTATCAGGGGCTAGGATTGAGACGTCATTTGGTTTGTGCTTGTAGATTTCATGGACCAAGTGGCCACGGCAGGTGATATCAACTTTCTTAACTAGTTGCCCGGTTAGAGCCATCTTTTAATTTTGCGCCAATAAACCTCGTCCGTTCTCTTCTTTGCCCCCTAGGACATATATACTTGCAGACCTGATGCCACTATATGTAGGCTAATAGATATGAATGATTCGATATATACAGACCCTACAATGAAAACACAGTACGTTTAAAATTTCTTTTCTTTTTCACTACTACAAAAAATCTCATAAAGACCGGTTAGAATAGCTCATAGAGAGTGGTTTAGGAACCAGTCTAGGCGGGGGGTATTTCTATAACCAAAACATATAGAAACCGGTTCCACAACCGGTTTCTAATATGAGCATCGAAACCTGTTTGCTAGTAAGAACCAGTGTCTACAACCGGTGTCTACATGCCTCTATTATAGAGTAAGGAAACCAGTTTTTATATAAGAACCGGTTTTAGTGAGAATTTCATTTTTAAAAAAAAATTGATTTTTTAGTTTTTGCAAAAAAAATATAAAATTTTCATAATTCCATAATATACAACTAAAGTAAAGTGCATAAATCTTGATACATGACAATATAACCAACTACAACATATCAAATCGTCTCAACTTGACTCAAACTTGTTTAACTAATTAATTGCTAGAAAGGAATGTAGTATTTGGAGCGACAGTTATGCCTTTGACATGCAATATGACAGCATCTCAGTTCACTTTCTATAGCAAAAGGTACCAGATGGCTCCAATTACCTGTATATATAAAAACAAAAACAGTTCTTACCATGAGTAGCATAGCCATATACTATCAGTTCCTAACTGCTAATCGAAGCAAAATATGCATTATCTGTGAATAATTACCTCATAACTTGGGATACAATCGGAATACATGCTGGGCCATCGAAAGGGCTGGGGTATGGCTGTTGGATCATAATAGTATTCTCCACCCATAGAAATTGGAGCAACACTCTCAACCTGAAAATCCAAAGGGAGATGGAAAGCCATCAGTTACTATTACATAGACCTCAAGATAAGTCTCACAAACTAGTGCAAACTGAACAACTTATATGCACCTGTTAATTTCAACATATAGAAAGGACCCATCAAACAATTATGATTTGACTTGATCTTAATAACCATCATAGCCTAAACTAAACTCAAATGCGTTTATACGTTTTACCGGATCACAAAAGTAGTGGCAGCAAAATGCATCTTTTAGGGAAACTATTAACTACATCTGCTGTAAACTAATTTGACCCGGCAATCAGCATTCGCAAACAACATCAAGTACAAATCCAAAATCTAGTATTCTAATTACGCGATTGATTAAAAAGCTGCAAAGCAAGCTTACCGAACCAGGGCCTTCTGTGCAAGGACCCCCAACTAACGGCACTATCCGCGCACGAGTACCAGGCAAGCAAGCACCAAGCAAACCCGCAGCAACACTCAATGCCACTCCAGTACACCTTAACACTCATTACCCCACCACCATTCTGAAACCTTTGGCCCACACCACCAACTGATCCAAAACCTTTTGTTTAGTCATCTCTTTCGACCCACAAAAGACGTAAACTTTCGACATATCACCGTACCCCAATTCATAAACCTGAACTTGTGCCCCAAAAGATACAAAACCCACCAAATAAATAAACCGGTGGGATGACGTCAGCATACTGGATACTTGTGTATCTACCTGAGAAATGATACGGGAAACTACCAAATTTTACTTTTGTTACATATAGAAAGGACCCATATAGAAAGGACCCATCAAACAATTATGATTTGACTTGATCTTAATTTCAACATATAGAAAGGACCCATCAAACAGGAGAGAAAACACACCTTATGTCTTTTACCAGAAGGGAATGTACCAGTTGTAGAACCCCTATCCACATTTTGAACACGATTCCGCTTTGGGCCATCTATAGTGGGAGAAACCCATAGCTTAAGATCAAGATTGTGACCACTTGCTGCACCAACAAAAAAAATCAGATCATGAGCACATCAACAAAATAGAAACGTGCGTTATGTTGGGAAAAGAAAATTCATAGAAATGGTGACTACAGGACTTTTAAGTAATCAATAGTACCTTCATCCCTTCCAGCCAAATTCTTATACGCTGCCCCATATGTGCTTGGCTCAAAGTTGGTGACAGCTTCCCTTCCATTACAGTTAAGAGCAGCTTGGTCATAAGCCCTGGTTCCAGAAAAGAAACTGGTTATTATTATGTTTGAGCATGTACACTACAAACTTGAGATATCTGATGCTGACAGTTTTAACTATTGACTTTGTTATCATAAAATTCCATCAACCTTGCAGCGTCTACTTCATTATCGTATAAACCAAGGTAAACATACCTGAAACCAAGAATTTTATTCTTATATTGATAAAAACGGCCTCCCTAAACATAATCACCATGAGGTCTTATCATGAGCATCTTAATTAAGACTACCACTAGAGCTATACGATGTTTTAATCTGCAGAAGTTGCATTGAAATCACATAAAATAGTTCAAGCAATGGTTCCTTACTTTTTGCCAAGCGGCTGACCCATGCGAGCCTCTCACCTGCCATATTTGTGAAGGGTTACCCCTCTGTATTTTGAACTTCCTCGTGAGAATCCACTACTCTGTCGACGCAGTATATGAATGAATTCCTCTTTTGACAAGTTCTTCACCTGTTACATCAGTTTGGAAAAGTTAAACCCTATCATCACTATTGAACTTACAAGCACCTCACCACCACAAACCATCTAAATTGTCTCGCACCTGTTCCATATCTTCCTCATATTCATTTACATCAAAGTTGATATCAGCATCAGGTCCCCGGAACTTGATTGCAGCCCGATCATACGCTCTAACATAGAATTACCAAATTAAATCAAAACAAAGGTTAAAACTGTGCAGCCTAACTAGAATTTATCAGATTGAGACACTCACCTAGCAGCATCATGAGAAGTATCAAATCCACCTGTAATCAGACAAACATCAATTAATACATCAAATCAAGACTATTAGGTGCCTTCCAACAATATAGGATACGGTATTAAAGCATTATGCTCACCTAGATATAGTTGTTTTCCACAATCCCTGAACACATAAAATGCAAAGATATCAGATCTATATCATAGCATCATCAAACAAAACAATAAGATGTATTTTAATCACTGCCATCAACAACTCATAGCAACTCCTAGAACCTGTTGATCCATATTATTTCTTACTTCTCAGAGTCAGAATTACGTGAGGTGTGCATTAGCATACTGTGCCGCACAACAAGAGATGTACACTCGGTAAATTATTAGTTAACCACTTCAAATCCATCATTAACTGGTAAAATTATCTAATATCATAAAGACAATTTCCTAAATGCAAATAAACAAGTTATTATCAAACTCCTACTGTGCACAACCAGGTAATCCATATTAGTTCTCCCGTGTTAAAATTATATGACGTCCATTAACATATTGTACCTTACAAGCAGAGCACACTAAACAAATATTACTCGAGCACTTCAAATCCATCATTTACCAGCAAGATCATTTGATATCATGAAAACACTTTACTAGTTAAACAAGTTATATCAAACTCCTACTATACAGCCTCTTGATCCATATTAGTTTTCAGTTCTCAGTGTTGAATTTTCGGGACGTCCAGTAACATACGTACCATACAACCAGTAATGCACACTAAGCAAATTTAAATTAAGCGCTTCAAATTCATCATTAACCAGTAAGATCATTTGACATCATAAAACACTCCTAATTAAACAAGTTATATTGAACTCCTACAGTATGATACAACCTGTTGATCCATATTAGTTGTCAAACTCAAAAACACGCAAAATGTACATTAGATAAATAATAATATCATATTTTGCAGTATGATATTATTATATGGCAAACAACGCAATGCAGTATCTTAGTCTTCCGGTTACTACATACAGGAATGTGATATTATTATATGCCCCATTTACTATGCTACGGTAATAACATTTGCAGCGGAAATTTCATACCTCCTTTGGGTCAGCCAACATTCCTACTATAGCAGCATCTATTGCGTCTTGGTTTTCCACTCTAGACAGCTAGTGTTGTTTGTCTGTATGAGAAATGTGGACCTTCAAATTCATTAACGAATAATTATAATAAGGGATGTGTTATACATACATCAATGGTAAAATAATAAGTTCTACGATCTTTTACCTCACGTGACCAGTCCAAAGATGCCCCCAACCGTCGGAGTTGTTTCAGTATTGTGCCCCCATGTTCATCCTTCTACTTCCACACCTTTTATCAAAAAACAAATTATCGGTCATCAAACCCACTGGTGCTTAAATAAACCCAGGCCCACAAGTGATAAGCACATAATTTCATAAGCAATCCCACACAGCCCTTATGAAGTAAAACAAGTAGTAAATAACCTTTAAACGCGTTATTAATGCATAAAAGCAACAAGATTCCTTGAACCATCTCCCACCACCTGTACTTATCCTTTCAGTCTTTCATTAACTCTGCACTTTGAATGTGTCAAAGGAACTTGATCAATGTTTGTTCTCCTTGATCCTGTTTATAGGAAATCGCATTTGCACATAATATAAAGTGATATGAACCGACCAATAATCTTGTTGAAAAAGTTGAAATCAACAACCCATATTGACAGAGTACATCAATCCATATCATATAAATCTGAACCAAAACCCAAATCTAGAAATCAACACAACTAAACATAATTCTGAATCCAACAAACAAACAGGTTCAAAAACACCAAAATTCAACACGACTAAACGTCAAACAAATATCAACCGCGCCACAATGTAAACCATGCACCAATGACAGCGTCCAGTTCTGTATTCTCTAACCTCCGCTCTTCACCCCAAGGTATCTATATGTAATTCAATCAAAATAAAGATAATTGCCTCACAAACGAGATGTACTTTCAGTTTAACAAACAACATGCAAAGCTATTTAAAATTACTTACTGTGTTAGGGAAATTGTCATTTTGATATTTCAGCACAAAATCTTGCATCCACTTCATTACGTAATATCCACACTCCCACTCGCCTGGCTGTCGATTTACAGTAGGGAGTTCCCACTTCAAGCTACCACCAAGAACACTAAAAAAAAAAAAAGCAATATAGTTTTGTTAACGTGTGTAAAACGCAAATGAAACCTAAAACAATTAAGAAAAATGCTTACGAATCTACAAGTCCAGCAAGCATGTACTCGTCATCAGAACGAAACACTGATGCCTTTGAAGAATCCAAAATGAACCCCCTTCCATGTTTGGGGCAAATTATGAAGAGCACATAGTGAGCGCTGCATTATGTGTAAACATGTACGTTTAAAACAATAAACATATCAAAAATAACAATAAAAATAGTAGCGCATGGTACCCTTGAAGATATGGTGCGACATAAAACTCATAACCCTCCAATGCCCGGGCCAAGTAATCTAAGGTAGCCCCTCTATTAGCCCCGTATACATCTGGCGTGATCAACTCAGGGTGCAAGAAACCAACCTTGTTTTGTTGTGAACGTCCTTTAAGTTGATATAGTGACCTAATTAAAACATAGAAAAATATGCTAACGCAACTTATATATAAAAAACATCATCTTAGTTGCATACGGAAAATATTAATGTACTTACATCTCAAAGCAAGTGAGAATGCCAAGCTCGAGCTTTTTATTAGTCAACAACTCAATTATGTCGGTCGGGTTAATTGCAAAGTAGGAATCTTCAACTTGTCGAAAGACCTCCTTATCAACATGAAGATTGTATGGCTCAACACAGTCGTTACCCCTACTCATCCAGCGATTATAGCCATTCAACACACTCTTTGGCCTATGTAACATTATAGCTGGTTTTAGATCGTTTAACTCTTTTCTATACCCAGCTTTTCTTTTTTCATCTTGCACATACAATGGGATTAATATGATCTCATTATACCCAAGAATTGAAAGGTCTAGTCGAATTTAAAAACAAGTATGCCCTTTAGTATTAGTTAAGACTTTCTACTTTCTTTAGAAAGTAAAAAGAAAATGCAGATTTGTAAGATATTGTTATATTTCAATACATATAGTAGCTATAATGTTTTAAAATTTACCCGCTCCTTAGCGTTAAGTTGTTCTGCAATCTTAGTTGTCGCCATTTTGTGGTTGGTCTTTTCTTCCAAGGCTTTTTTCTTGTTCGTACGTTCTTGAGCAGTCTCTATTCCCTTTCTTTTCTCTGTAGCAGGTACTTTTTGATGTTGAGGCAGCACACTCTTGGTTGGCGCTCTTGATATTGGGGTTTTCGTCAATCCCTACAAAGTCATGTTTATGTACATTAATAAAGCTTACTACAAAGACACAAAGAGAGAGATTCCACAAATTTAATACCTTAAAACGAGCAATAGCACTAATTGGCCATTGAATAAAGCCCTTTACTGCGTTCAACAAAGTAGGAAATTCATCATCCGGCACGGGAAGCTCCATAGTCTTATAAAAGTCAACAACTTTGATAACTGACACCTTCATGTGCCCCTGTAGTAATTTCTTTCCATGTATAAGACCATCTCCAATTGGAAATACTGTCGCAGTAGCACACGTGACCTTCTCCTGAGTGGAAATAGAACTAGGGACGTACAAACAGCAGTAGGTTTCCTCCTAGATAAAATGTACACATTTGTAAAATATACACATTTGTAGAAAACAAAAATAAAAAAAAACTTTTACCTTTATGCAATTTAACTTGATGACGTTTGTGGTCGAGGCGACACTCTGTCGCGGGAACTCAACCTCATCTTGCCTGGCTGAAAGCCCCTTATTAGATTCTGAAGGTATTTCCCTCCTAATTACCCCCTCATTTTCTCCCAAAACTCGGGTGACATAATTACTTCTTTCACTTTTTGCGTCACTAGATTCTCTATCTCTTCCCGATGTTGATAGGTCCTCTTTTTTCTTATATAGCCTTCTATTCCTTTTTTATATCCAACGTTAGTCCCTACCCCCCTAGTGCGACCACCGTGCTCGGGTCCCATCACCAATATTAAGGGATCTACTCCTGCTTTAGATTCAATAGTCCCTTCAGACAATTGTTGGCTTGCTTTAGTCTGTTATATATGATTAAATATTAGGGCAACATATTCATAAACAAATTTTTTTATATAGTTATCAGTAAAATGGAAAAAAAAAAATATATATATATATATATATATATATATATATATATATATATATATATATATATATATATATATATATATATATATATATATAAATAATAATAATAATAATAAAAAAAAAATTACCAAGTCCTTTGAAAGATCAACTAACTTAGGAAGCAACGTCGTATTCCCGTCTTTGTCACGGGGAGCCCTAGCCAAACAATAATTACTCCCACGAATGTCTGGTACTTTATGAAGGTCTGTTGCTTTATCTGGGTCATTTCTTTCTTTTTCCCACTTTTCTTCAAAACCTCGATACCCTTTTGGTCCTAAGCGAGGCCGATCTATTTCATATTGTTTTCCGCGTTCACTCGCTTCTTCACGCAGTTTCTTCACATAGGAGTAACGACGAATTATAAACATGGAAAAATAATAATGTATCATAGTAATACAAAAGTAAATGAAACCTACAATTTTTTCAGGTGTGTTTTCTTTCTTGCAGAATTCTTCCCACACATGAGGCTCTATAAACGTCCAGTTGTCCATAGGAGATTTGTTATTGAGCATGTATTTACCTCGTAGTTTTGTCTTCCATGACTTCCACTTAGTGCCACATGATACTAGTGTAGGGACTTTGACATCATTATTCTCAAGTCTAAAATGTGTCTGAATGATATAGAAATAAAGATTATTGATTGTTAATACATGTACTAGTTAAGAGTATATTGTAACTAACGATTTTAGATATTATACCTTGATATCCAACCATAAAAAGTCTTTCTCTTTTTCTGGCACATGCTTCCAGTCCTCTATGTTCATGGAAATTAACCTTCGGGTACGAGTTCCGATGTACTTTCCATATAAGTTTTGCCACTTACCTATAGCTTGACCTAACCGATTGAACTCAACAACTTCACCTGGTGGAAGATCTTGAATCTTATTGATTCCTCTTGTTTTTCGTGGAATTATGGGGGGGTCCTAAAAAAATTGTAAACAATTGTAAGACAGTAGAGAAATAATAACATGAAGCAAGAGATCATTGAGTAAAGTATGTTTACATAATTATCAACTTATATAGTGTACAACAATAAGACAGTAAAAATAAGAACATGAAGGAAGAGATCGTTGAGCATAATTGGTCCGAAAATAAGGCCCCTTATAAGTTTTGTTCTGATTATATGTGTGTACTTATGTGTATGTAACCTTACTGGTGTATGTTATATGTAAACACTTATTGCTATATGCATAGATGAAAGACTTACCGTTATATGCATGTATGAAAATGGCCCCTCTTATAGGTGGCAAAATAGGCGGGTTGGGTAATTTACAAGCTTATACTTCAAATACAAGACAATATCAAGTTGATAAAATTTAGAAACTGAAGAGATATACTACATCCCTAAGAATTAACTTTAAACTGTCTTATGGCAAATTGGCAATATGCTTAACACATCAACTCACTCCCAGCTTGTATCTCTCAAATTCAGCAAATTCGTCACCAGATATGGTGATATTGCATTAGTGGATCTAAAGTACTAAAACAAACACATTTGCTGAAAATATGTGATTCAAATCGAATCCTCAATAACATAAAATTTCTATGGTATATGAACTACTACTAATAGTTACAAACAATAGCACAAAAGTTGAGATTTCAACGCTAATCCAAGTCCCATTAGCCCAATCAAGTCTTATTTACAATACCATGATCGATGCAATCAGCTTGTTAAGCAAATAAGGAACAAAAGAAATCTTTATAATGGAAGAAGAGTGGACAGAGAGCTGGCAAAAGGCAAGTTGAAATTGGCAGTTAGTTTAGTTAAACAACCTGCTGCTGCTCTCCGTGGCTTTTCTCCTGCCAAACAGGTTGTTCATATATAAGACCCCTGTTGTCCGAATTTAGTATTAACATGTCCATTCATCATTGATAGGTGCCCCGAAGAGTGTCCTCAGTAGAGGAATTAGAATTAAATCTGAGTGTTACAGAAACATTAGCTCTTCAGTCGTTACTCGACTCAATCCTCTTTTCAATTCAGACTAGCCTTCAATCACAGGTACTTACTTCTTTCCTTCCTTATCATCTATAACTCACATGATGGCAAATGCCTGTGTGTAAATTAGCACATGTTCTTTTGGCATTCTTGTTCATTGCGATTGCTTAGTTTCTATATTTTTTAGCTGTTTCTAATAAGCACAGTCAGTAAATGCTTATTCCAGCCCAGAATTAGCAAAGAAGCATACGCTGTTTTCTCCATTCAAAACCCTTCAAGGTGCTTCTAAAAAATGAAATAAGCCGATACACTGAAAAAATAAGTAACCCAAACACCCTCTAAATTGGGTTCGTTGGTTTGTCTGTCAAGTCTTAAGTACATTTGCAAGAGTTGCTCAAGTTCATGTTTTTCTTATCAAACTTTGCACTATATTATTATCTCTTCTATGCTTGACCGGGTACTCCTAATTGTTTCATCCTACTCTTTTCCAGTTATTTACTGGTTCAACAGAGAAATTTGCTAGATTGAATAATAAATAAATCAAGTTAACTTGTTATCTAATGGGTTTCATAATTTGGACCGCAGAGTTCTGTGACTAGTGAAGACAATGATTTATACCTTGAAGATGATATAATTGACAGCAAGTAAGATATCCTTCTGATACGATAATTGCCATACCATATCTCTTACTTTCAAATGAATTGCTTTTTGTTTTCAACATCAACAAAAACTGGTTTGCTGAATTTTATGGGAGAAATTAGACATGGGCTATAGTGGTCTGCTAAAACTGAATTACAACTAAACACTGTAGTGAGGTTTAAATAAGAACAGTGGCTTATCTAATAAGTCTTCATGTAATGCTGTGGGAAGAGCTATGCCTAAATTAATTGCAGCAAAAGGTTTTCTTACTTTCTTAGACTAAAATAAATTGCAGCCCAAGATTTCATAGTGGTTCTCTTAATTTGCTATTAAACCTACCATAGAGAGGTATGTGCATTAATCATCTAGAGAAGTAAACTGATTATGAGTACATGTGTGTCTTATAGAACAATAAAACTTTATGACTGAAACTTGTTCAATGCTATGTTGTAATGACTCAAAAAATCCAAACCCGACTCAACCCGACCCGACTAACCCGATAACCCGATAACCCGACCCGATAACACCCCTACTAACAATGATTAAAACATTGAAGCTACTAAGATAGATATAATGGAGAAATCGAAAGTCAACCAAAGTATGCCATATTAATGCTCCTAGTGAAATTTAAGTTATGATGAGATTTCCATTTTGTAGCACGATGCTGGTCAAATATCAACGATAAGCAAATTGGTTACATGGCATTATCTTGGTTTGTTGTTCCAATGTCCAAACCTTCTAAGAAGATATTAACTGTAGTCATCATTTGTTTGCGACTTTATTTTCATTTCTTTAACATGCATCATCATCAGGCCTATGCTTCTCCTGGTTTTAAGTTTTAACAGCTGTATCTATATATATATATTCCAAATGATATGTTTTGAAAGTTGAAGACAAGTGATGAAGCATGAATTTCAACAAGTGATGGAGCATGAAGCAGGTCATTTTTTAGTTGGCTACTTGCTCGGTGTTTTACCAAAAGAGTACAAATTATATAAACTTGAAGGGGGATGATACAAATCACAATTTTAAAATTGGCAACCCATACTAAACACATAAGCAGACACATGACAATTTATTATTTATGCATACAAAACATTATTTTGATAAACCTAAATCCAACCCTAATCCAAGTTACCAACACTTGTCAACAGATATTAACCTTAAAATAAGTAACAATTGCGTATCAAAGTTAAATTAAGAAGAAGGAAAATACCATTTGATGTGCTCAAACTCAGATGAATGACCCAAATTGAGCTTGGTCGTGATGGTAGAGGTGAGTGTTGGTTTGGGATGCGATATGATAAAAAAGAATGCGGTTAATGTCTTGTTAAATGATGCAAACAACATCATATATATTAAGAGGGGTGGTGGTTAGGGGTGATTGGCGGGAAGAGAAGCTGTGAAGGTGGAGGATCGTGGTGTTGTGGTAGGGGTAAAAATTGGGGGGAAAGTTTGGGGGAGAAGGAGAAGTTCTGATCGTGGGTTTTTTTTTTTTTTTTTTTTTTTTTAATAAATATAAAAGGTGAAATTATTTAGTGAATTATTTAGTTGGAGAAAAGAAATTATTGCATAATATATGCTGTTTATTTAATTTATTCTTCGGTTTGTAGCGCCTACAAAAATAACAAATGTATAAAAACACATTAGTTGTTGACTATAAAATAAGTACATTAGCTTAAATTTAGTTATAACTTGAGTAAATTATTTTATTACCTGACTCGTCATTCTTCGTGTCCTTCTTGATGATCCGATCTTAAATAAACAGTATCATCAAGAATTTCATCTAAAGACTGAATACCACTAGAAAATGGAGGTAGCTCGTCAAACTGATTATAGTCGTCCTCGTCCACAACATCATCAACACCAACTATATGCCGTTTACCATGCATGACAATGTGCCATCTCTTGTCTTTTAGGTCCTCGACAAAAAATACTTGGGTGGCTTGGTTTGCTAGAATGAATGGGTCAGATATGTAGCTGTTTGTGGAAAGATTGACACACGTGAAACCATCCCTATCAACTTTAACACCTCCCCTGTCATTGACCCATTTACACTTGAATAGGGGTATAACAAACAAATTGTAATCCAATTCCCATATTTCTTCAATGACGCCATAATACGAATTTTTTGAGCTTGTCATCCTCGATGAATCTGTCATTGTTGCTACAAGCGTCACTCCACTATTTTGCATTGTACTTTTATCATCTTGTTGTTTGGTGTAGAATGTGTATCCATTAATGTCGTAGCCTTGATATTGAAAAACACGACGTGGCCGGTACCCCAATTGTGCCACTTCTGGATCAAGATTTGGAAACATATGACTAACTTTATCTGCAAACCATTGTGAAAATGTTCTCTTATGCTCAGCTTCCAACCAAAGCTGACCTCGATGGCTGTTATTATGTTTTAAATATGACATGTGCTCGTGTATGTATGGGTCAACACATGTCATATTTTGCAATACGGTAAAATGCGCTTGCTCTAAATCACTGTTGTTCGGTGTAACATCTTTGCGCCCAATTGTTCCTTTCCCATCAAGTCTACCCGCGTGTTGAGATCGCGGAATGCCAATATTTGGGACACCTTCCATATAGTTTGTACAGAACTGAACTACTTCTTCGGAAGCATACCCTTCAATAATACTACCTTCTGGTCGAGATCGGTTCCTTACATACCCTTTTAAGAAACCCATATACCTCTCGAATGGATACATGTATCGTAAGAATACAGGACCGCAAGCCTTTATTTCTCCAACAATATGAGATACAAGGTGAACCATGACATCAAAAAAGGAAGGTGGAAAGTACATCTCGAGTTCACAAAGAGTAAGAATAATATCACTCTGCCATTCATCCAACTTTTCCGGATCAATAACTTTGGAATGAATCATGTTAAAAAAGAGACAAAGCTTTGTGACTGTGTGTCGTACTCGAGGTGGCAGTACTCGCGAATAGCGACTGGAATCATTTGCGTCATTAAAATATGACAATCATGGGACTTCATACCAAGCAACTTCAAGTCCTTCATCGAAACCAACTTCTTAATGTTAGCAGAATAGCCAGATGGGACCTTAACACCGTGTAAGAATTCACAAAATATGGTTTTCTCAGCCTTCGACATGGTATAACAAGCCGCCGGCAAATACATTTTCTTGCTATTCGTCTCTTGTGGTGCGAGCTCGTCTCTAATTCCCATTTCGACCATGTCTTTTCGAGCTTTAACTCCGTCTTTAGTTTTTCCTGGGATGTTTAATAATAAGCCTAACAAGCTTTCACAAACATTTTTCTCGATATGCATAACATCAAGACAATGTCGGACTTGCAAATGTTTCCAGTACTTCAAATCCCAAAATACTGACTTTTTTTTCCAAATATTTTTTTGAGGTGCCTTAACTTTTTTTCCAAAAACAATATTTAAATCCGCAACTTGGGAAAGTAAATCGTATCCGTCCAATGGTTCTGCCATCACTCTTCGCTCTATAGTACCGTCAAACAAATTACTTTTTTGACGGTACGGGTGATCTTCATCAAGCAATCTTCGATGTCCCATATATATTGTTTTCCTACAATTAGTCAACCATTGTGAGTGGGTGTCCTTTTCACAAACTGGACATGCCTTCTCCCCTTTCGTACCATAACCTGACAAGTTACCGTATGCTGGAAAATCACTTATAGTACAATAAATCATGGCAAACAATCTGAAACTCTCTTTCTTGTACGCATCATAAACTTCAACGCCCGAATCCCACAATTTTTTCATGTCATCTATTAACGGATCCAAATACACATCAATATCGTTCCCAGGTTGTTTCGGACCTTGAATTAATAATGACATCATGATGTATTTCCGTTTCATGCACAACCAAGGTGGGAGATTATATATGCATAAAAGAACCGGCCAAGTGCTATGACGAGTACTCAGGCTTCTAAACGGATTAATTCCATCTGAACTAAGTCCAAACCGTATATTTCTAATCTCAGATCCAAATTTATCAAACTCTTTATCAATATTTTTCCATTGAGGAGAATCAGCCACATGTCTCATTTTTCCATCTTTTTTGCGCTCTTCAGCATGCCAACGCAACAATTGGGCATCCTTGGGGTTTGAATATAACTTTCTCAATCTAGGTATGATGGGAAGATACCACAACAATTTAGCAGGGGGCCCATTCTTTGTCACGTCGCTATTTAGTTCTGTTATATTCTTTTCTTTATACCTCGATTCATTACATACAGGACATTCGTGTAGGTCTTTGTACCCTTTTCGGTACAATATACAATCGTTTGGACATGCATGTATTCGTTCCACTTCCAATCCCATGGGACACGTTAGTTTTTTTGCTTGATACGTTGAAACAGGCAATTCATTATCTTCAGGGAACGCTTCGTGTAACAACATTAATAGGGTGGTGAAGCTTTTGTCACTCCAACCATTTTTCGCTTTAATGTCCAACAGTTTCACCACTATAGAAAGTAGGGTGAACTTCTTACATCCGCTATACAACGGTTTTTCTGCATCGACAAACAACTGCTGTAACTTTTTAATATCCTTTTCAGCAACATCACGTTCCACATCACGTAACATCTCATCTATATTAACATGATGGTCATCGTTAGAATTATCATTCTCATCGTGATCAATGTCTGAAACAAATGTGTGACTCTCAACTTGCGATTCACCGTGAAAAGTCCAAGCAGTATACTCTTTGTCAAACCCTTGTTGTATGAGATGACGTCTAATAATATCAAGATCGGCAATGGACACATTATTTCTACACTCTTTACAAGGACAAGAAATTTTTGTTTCTCCGGTCTTTTCTCTATGATCCTCGGCGCATTTAAAAAATTCAGACAATCCTTTCATATATTCAGGGGTAAAACGTCCTATCTTGTGCATCCATGTACTACGATCCATCTGAAATATATAAAGAAAAAAACTTATATTCTAAGATTAGTTTTGCATATATACGGTTACAAGTGTTATAAATTGTGCCTAGTTGACGACATTGATTGAATCAAAGGTATGATCAATAGAAAATAAAGTCTAGTAAATTAATTTGGGTATTTTATTACATGTCTCTACTAGGTATGTTAGTCGGGTTGACCCGGTCGGGTTCGGGTCAATTCGAGTTGAGGCAAATACCCGAACCCGACCCTATTTAAGACGCAGGTTAACTGGGTTGACCTGAATTGACCCAAGTAAACCGAGCCAAATAGGCTTAATCGGGTTCAACAAAATAAGCCTAATGAAAACAACACTTCAAAATTTGTGGCCTTTCAAATTGTTTAAACTTTAACAACCATGCCTGTAAATACATAGCAAGTATTTAACCCGCCAAAAACTACCCATCCTAAAATTGAAGCGCCATTTTTCATTCTAACATTCAAATGAAAATTTTTCATTCTAAAATTGAAGCGCCAAAAACTTTATCTCTTGATACTCCTAATCAATTTGTTCTACTGAAATTAAGAGTGCTAATGGGTGCCAAAGGGGGTGAAGTGAAATTGAAGCCAGATGGTCCTCCCATTCGGCCCTTAATCCCTGCTCGAATGTTCTTCCATCTTATCTAGTTTATACCAACAAGCAACAAGGTATTTTTTCATCTTTAAGTATCATGAAATAAAATATATTATACTGGAAATTGCATATGAAGTACCAATTTATTTTGGGGATGAAATATTTTATAGTAGAAGTTGAATGTGAAGTATGAATTTCTTTTGTGCTTGCGTTTCTTAGCTCACTACAATCTTATTTATTTCTCTACATTGATTACATGTACAATTTTGTTTTATGAATAGATGGAATGCATATCAAAATGATCCATTATCTTTTTTGACCACCAAGTGTTTGATGAAAATCCTCAAAAAGAGAATTAGCACTATGGACTATATAAAGTCACAAATGTTTGTTACAGTAGGTTCTAGTAGTGCATTTTGATTAATAATTAAAATTGTTAGATTCTTGAAACTTATCTTACTCAGCTTATGTGTTTTAATGTTTCGTGTTTGCTTTATTTAATCCCTTAGACAAGACTATGACATTTAGTTATTTCTAATAAAGGATGGTATAAGTGCTATCTTTTGATGGCTTTTAATAACCCCTTCATTGATCACCAATTTTGTTTATTACAACCGCTGCTAATCCAGTTAGATGTTATTGATATAGGCATATAGCTATGAACAATACTTGTTTGAATGAAATCCAGTTAGATGGCATTGCTGTGATTGATAACTCTATCTTAGCCAAAGTTAGTGTGAAATAATAGAGCTGTGTATCAAATGAGATAAATTTCGATAGTGACATTGCTGTGATTGTTTTGGAGGATGTTTGGAATTGTTTTTCTAACTCTAATAATTAGATTATGAAAGTTTGGTTACAAAATGTCATTAAAATCTTATTCAATAAGGGTGTTAGATATGAGGGTATCTACTTAACAAGGAATGGTAGTCGTTTTCAAACTTTTATCTGTTTTGAGGAACGTTGAATTGTCTGATAGATACTAACCTAGACCCTTCACTTGTCGGATCATCAGAATGTTATATTGTACACTATTATCAATCGGTGTGTGAAATTTATAATGATCTTTTTAGTTATATGTCAGTAGTACTGTGGCATGCATTTATTACTTGGCAAATATTCTCGTTCTGTTTTTAACCCCAAAAAAATGTGCATAAATAATGGCTTTGGAGTAGTGGACATGGCTATGTTCAACCATAAAATTGTGATTTGTGTTGGTAAATGCATACAGTTAGCTGAATTACAGTCACTGATTCAACACTTGTCTGTTTCATTCGTGATGTATACAGCAATTAAGTTTTCTGATTTTAGGATTGAGTTTTGATGAAGTGCTTCATATAGTCTTGCCTTCTGTCATAGAATAGAAGTTTGCAGCCTCATAATTGAAGAGATGCGCCTCATTTGCCCTATGTTTTGCTTTGAAACTTTATCATGGGGGCTATATCTAAACATTTGTAATTGCACATAAAGTTTATCAGCCTCATAAAGCAATGAAATGTTCTTATTTAAGTAATAAAATAAAATTATCGCCTCATGTGCCCAACGTGTTCCCTTAAACCTGTATCTTGGGGGCTATCTCGAAGTATTATTAACATTTATATCTGCACATATGCTGTACCTCTATTAAATTCAACTGCACTTGGTATCGTTTTCATCAGTTAACATAAGATACGGCACCTCTGTTAAATTCAGTGTGCATACTGATGTTAAGATAATTTGGTAAATTGTGTCTGTTTGCTAATGAGATTTGGATTTTAAACGAACCACATCATTCATTATGTGTGAATACTGATGTTAAGATAATTGGTAAAGGGGGTGTTTGGGATTGCATTTGCAAAGTAGATTATGCAGTAGTCACTTTTCGATGATTGTTCGCCAAACATTGTGTGTGATATTGCTATAGAAATAACTGGTTAAATGTTGCTAAAATTAACACTTACGTTGATCCTTGTAGTGCTGATATCAAATAAGCAACAACAATAACAACATTTTAGTTTTGCGCCACTACACCACTCGCCGTGTGTGAGTGTGACGATTATTTGATAGGTTCAATTGCCTCTATATCCCCTCTTCACATGATCCTGTTTAGAAGTTTCACGTTTTAAAGGCCATAAACTTCATATCTAGATCTGATTGAGTAGTCTTAATAAAGAGAAAAAAAAGTTAATTAGCAATTCCTTTTAAAACTTTATAAGGATAGAAGCGGTCCAGATTCTGTTTCGACAAGTTTTATTTTAGTACTTACAGAGACGGTAATTCTATTTGAATCTTGAACAAATCTTAATCAATCTTGTTTATTTTACATTATTTATGAAGTTGCATCTTTCATGTATTTTTAGTTATTTATTCATTTATTGAACTTTGTTTTTTTAAAGGTAAAAGAAGAGGGAGTGTTTTTTTCTTTAACTTAAATAAAACTTTTATGTTCAGGACGAAGGGGACATTGGGATGAAGCCTGAAGGTGACGATGTGGTGGAAGGTCATGGGGAAGCAGAGGTTGGTAGTGATAGTGATGGTGAATTACAAGAGGTGGATCAAGATCAAGAACACATAGAGAGTGTGGGAGAGAGAGATCAAAGCTCTCAAGAAGTAGATTTGGGAGATCAGAGAGATGAACGAGATGAAAGTGAAGGAAAAGATTCAAGAAGTGACCAAATTTTGAAAAGAGTTGTTACCAGTAGGAGGCGAGAAGTGGTGGAGAGTGACTCAGAAAGATCAGAGGAGAACCAGTATATGGATAACGCAGATGAAGAAATCGATCAGGCTAGAAGTCAAAGGTATCTTTCTTATCTGTTTCAATTAAGATTAAATTTTTTTGATAGTGTCGTATACTTGCGAAAGAGGCATCTGGTGTGTCTGATTAGGATATATTTCAGAGTTCATTGAGTAGTCTTACTTTGTAACTCATGTAAAGCAGTTTTGCTTACATTTTCGTGCTTCTCGTTTAGTTCTAGATTATGACATGGTAGCAGATTTACATGATAGAAAGATGGAAGGAACAATTTGTACATCACATGTCCACTTGTCCAGATCAGGTCTTCATAGATATAATGACAGGGGGAGGTGGAACTAAATACATTGATAAATCATTTTTTTTTGGCTGAAAATAGTGGCCTATCCACGGTTTTAGTTTCATACCCCTATGTGTGGTCGTTGCTCCTCGTTTAACATCACATAGATCTGCTATAATATTTAGATTATGATAAATTCAGCTGTAAAAATGCAATATACGTATATCCATGTCTGTAATTCATTGAGGGTTGCTTTGTTCTTTGACCAACACAATCATTTTCATGCATCTTTTGAATTATGAATTATGAATGACAGTAGGTCACCTGAAGAAGAGAAAGACGAAGCTCACATATCGGAGACAGCCCCTGAGATTCGTGATGTATTTGGGGAATCGGATGACGAAGAACCAGCAGAATATGATGCTGCTCAGACTAATATCAAGGATGATTCAAATGTATGCACTGATTGCTCAAAAACATTGGTTCATATTATTACACAAGTTATTGATTTCTAGAAAAATTAACCTGTTCTTGCAATAGAGATATCCAATGGAGGATGAAGGTTACAAGAAGGATCTCAGACCAGAGGACATGCTAGCCGATGAAGAGGGTCGATATGATTCTGAATCATCGACACATTTTGTAAGTGAACTGTGAACGGGTCGAAACAGTGTCTTTTAGATGAAAAGGTGTTTGAAAGTACTTGATTCTGTTGAAAAGAAGCTATGCAACGATCTCTCGGAGTTTAAGGCTGAAGAACTTTTCGGTAGGACAACCAGTTATATATGTTGATTAGATCATGCTAAATTTGTAAATAATAGAATGTCGATAGGGTCACAATATTACTTCAGAAACACCTAATCGGGTGAGACCCTTTTTGAAAGACTAGTTAAGTTAAAATACGTGGGAGTTGGTATTAGCTTGTTTTCATATTATGTTTCCGATATGATAGTTAACGGCCACATGATTACGAGTCTATACTAGAGGGTTTAGCTTACCAATGTATTTCGTACTAAATGCATAAGTGTTGCAAAAAGATTTGTTAACTCAAATGTTTAAACGAAATACCTTCTTCAATGGATGAATATGGGTTTAGCTACCAATGTATTTTGTATGATCGATACAAAGCAAAATCTTTAACGTGCCTGTATATAGATATTAAAAAATGAACATAAATTATCAAAGCAATGATTCAAACACATTCAATTATGTGAAAAAAAAGAAAAAGAAAAAAAAGATATACACCTAATCTTACATATTCGTACAACACTAACGATAAAAATATATACTTTTGATCAAAAATATAAAAGATAATGCGTATTAGTGATGTATTGTTACCTTTCTTACAATATAGAAGAATATTATAAAATCTTGAATTTCTCTAGCTATTTTTTGAAGCATTTATGGTGTGTTTAATGTTTTTTTAAAGCATTAATGGTGATCTTAATCCTTTTAAAAAGTAAGTAGGTGAAATTTTGAAAAAGATAGCATCCTATTTCCGAAAATTGAGATAGGATAGTACTGGTATTCTTGTTTGACCATTCAAAATTGTGTCTTTTAGCAAAATTTGGTATTGTTTTTTTATTTTCCTATAAAATGAAAATAAAATGTGATAAAAGAATAGTCAACTTTTGGAACATTGTGAGGATTGGAGAAATGTAGCAGCTATGGGGGCTGACTTGATGTGAAGTCCACTTGGGTATGTTGGCTAGTGAGAGTGTGACATGTCATTTGGTTGATGATTAGTAGTTTAAGGTGTGTGACCCGACCTTAGTTTTTTAACCATTTTTGGTGTAGTGATTATACCAAGGGGCAATTAATTTTTTAACCCGGTCGCTAGAAGTGTTGGGTTTTTGTAGCCCGAAATTAGCGACTTTTCTGAAATGGCACGGTCGCCTGACGACTTTTCTTGAAAAATTGAGAAAGCGATATGTGGCACTTAAAAAGCGGCGCCCAATCATTAAAGCAGTACTTTGTGTCATAGCCTACTATGTGTATTTTTTTAGCGACTTTTTTCCAGTGACTTTTCACACATTAAGCGACCTTTTTAAAAATTAATTTTTTTTCGAAATTAATTTTTTTAGAATATTATTTTTTTTAAATTAATTTTTTTTCGATATTTTTTTAAATTAACTTTTTTTCGAAATTAATTTTTTTAGAAAAATTAATTTTTTTTCCCGAAATTAATTTTTTTTTCTAAATTAAATTTTTTTAGAAAAATTACTTTTTTTAAAAAATTAATTTTTTTTCGAAATTAATTTTTTTTCAAATTTTTTTTTTTTTTTTAAATTAACTTTTTTTTTAACCTGGTCGCTAGAAGTGCCACATAGTGGGCTATGAAACAAAGTACAGCTTTAATGATTGGGCGCCACTTTTTAAGTGCCACATGTCGTCTTCTCAATTTTTCAAGAAAAGTCGCCGGACGACCGGACCATTTCAGGAAAGTCGCTAATTTCGGGCCACAAAAACCCAACACTTCTAGCGACCGGGTTAAAAAATTAATTGCCCCTTATACTAATCTTGGACGGTGTTGCACTCAACATCAAATTATGTGTTTGGAATGATTTTGCAAGTTTTAGTTTAAGTGACAAAATATAGGGTTAGAAACTTTGAGTAAATGTTTTGAAACCCGTTTGATCCGGTCTGTTTAATCGGTTGAGCAGATTCAAAAGATCAGTAACACTGGTTTTATAGCAAACAACCGGTGTCTATAAGTGGAATATAATACAAACCGGTTTCTTAAAAGAAACCGGTGTCTTTACTAATATTCTAAGACCGGTCTTTTTCACAGAACCAGTTTTTCTTAATTTTTATATTAAAGAGAGTGGTTATTCTATGACAACCGGTTTTTTTACACTTTTCCTACCCCATATTTTTTACAATAGGAACTGGTTATTATATAACCGGTTTCTATTAGGGGATGTTTATGTTCTTTTTTGTAGTAGTGAAAACACAGTACGTTTAAAATTTCTTTTCTTTTTTATTTATTTCGTTAGATAAGAAAATCTTGCCAACTTTGAATTTTTAATGAGAACAATGTTTTCTAATCTTTTATGTTTTTTTTAACAGATTTCTAATCTTTTATCTTATAGCATGTTTTACTTGCATTAAGGAATATCCAAGTATATGGTAATTACCAAGTGATTATATGATTTCTTATCTGGTTTCTGAAATATTAATTATAGGTCTAATTACTTGATGTAAGGAATTTAAACTTGAGAGAAAAGTAACAAGTAAAATAAGGATATTTACTGACGACGGGATCAAAGAGACAAAGACCTACGAAAATTCACACTACATTTAGCAAGAAGGCAAAAAACATAAATTAATGGTGATGAACCGATATTGTGAATAAGTTAAGAATAAATAAATTAGGGTCATGTAGGTCAAGTCATGTATAAACCATATGAGACCCTTAATCAAATTGTGGTTTTTGACTATAACTTTTTCTAGTACGTACACCACAGGTTTTTAATACTGAAATTGGTAACACTTAGAGCAAGCGGTATCATGCCATCGAGTTAAACCTTAACTCAGTAGCACATTAGCGCCATATCAGCTTTAACATTTTAACCTTAACTAAAAAAAACACCCCTTATCATAACTCAACAATAATTTACAAAAACACCCCTTCATTTAGGGGTAGAAATGATTTTTTTTATTAATTAATATAAATATTATTATTTAATTATTATTATTATTATTATTATTATTATTATTCAATGTTGCCTTTAACGCACGTTAAAGCCTTGACTCAAGGGTTAACGCTTGACCTTAACTCACTAGGGCGGTATCATGACTTCCCCCTTAACTAAAAAATGTAAAGGTTTAACATGGGGGTTGGGGCATGATACCGCATGCTCTTACGGATAAACTATGAGTCCATTTAACTTGACACACGTACGTGTGTTTGTATATGAATATGATCATTTATTTTGTCCTTTGTGTTTTTAACTAGTTTCCTTTGTCGTTAATAACTAATACTCTCTCCGTATTAAATTAAAATTATAATCCTCATTTTATTTTGGAATGTCCTTAAATAATAGTCTTTTTATTTGTCAACTAATCAAAAGAAAGTTTAATGAGTGAGGATGATATTTGATTGGTTGAAGAGTGCAGTGGTCTAAATTTTTTTAAACTGTGTGTCTTACAAGTTTGACAATATTCTACAAACTGGTTTAATATCCGACAAACCGGTTTTCATTGTGTAGTTTATCTTGTTCAGCTCTTTTCTGTTAATCAAAGGTTTTCTTTCTACAGTATGCGAGGCATTATAAAATGAAAACAATTTATCATCAATAACAAATCCGTTGTAGTCTAGTTGGTTAGGATACTCGGCTCTCACCCGAGAGACCCGGGTTCAAGTCCCGGCAACGGAATCTTTTTTATTTGCTCTTTGCATTTGTTATTTTTTTGTCTACCAACATGAATTCCAAGCTCTTTTACGCGTTTCAAATGTGATTGTGAGTGATTTTAGCACAAATTTTTATAGCTTCTTTACCTATAATCTCCTCATAAGTCTTACCATTCATTTATTTGTCATGAACATGCAACTTTTAAAGCTTATCTAAACGTGTCAATGCTTTATAACTAGTGAAGATATTGTAAGTGGTTTTATAGTAAAGGGTAATTTCCCCCACCTTCGTATGTGGTTTTTAAGTTAAGAAATGCTAAGATCACACAAGTAGGGGTGTAAACGAGCCAAGCTTTTATCAAGCAACTCGAGCTCGAGTTCAAGCTCGACTCGATCGAGCCGAGCTTTTATCGAGCTCAAACCCGAGCTCAAGCCCAGTAAACTGGCTCGAAACATATAATGAGTTGAGCTCGAGCTTTTGATAGCTAAGCCCTAGCGGTTATCGAGCTTTTTGAGCCTTAGTATAGATGTATTTTCATATTATTTTTATGTATGTAAATAAGGGGTGATTTGAATATTAACCTAATTATAAGGACTAACTCTATAAAGGATAAACAAAATGTTCTTGCCTTGGTTATGAGAATTTTATTGTTGGTTTTATTATCTTAAAAATATCTAATTTGGTTTTCAAACAGTTAAGTATTTCTCTTCCAGTTTGTGATTCGAGATCATGTACATGTTCTGTGTGAAGACTATATTTTTTTGTGGCAACTACAATTTGCAATTCATTTTGACATGGAATGGTGTATCTGCTATTTTGTTCAAGCTCAGTTCAGCTGCAAATACCAGTTGGCATAGATTCGAGCTTTTCATATATATTATTTCGAGCTTTTCAAGCTAAGCTCGAGCTTTGCTCGAATCATGCGCGAGCCGAGCTCAAACTTGGATGGTTAAAACTTGACGAGCAATCGAGCCGAGCTTGAGCCAACCTTTTATCTTTCGAGCTGAGCTCGAGCATTGTTGAGCTCGGCTTGGCTCGGCTCGATTACACCCCTACACACAAGTATTATCATGTTTCCCTTTTAAAAAAAAAGTAAAGGGCAAATTTGTTGTATTCTTAGAGTGGGAGGTACGCAGGCGTGGTAGGCTAGCGCCGAATCACCAGCCCAAAAACACCAGCCCAAAAAAGTCGACGGCCCACGGTACCATGGGTGGCGCCATGGCTGCTTGCGCCGTGGTGGCCAGCCCACGCCGTGGGTATTTTTTTTTTCCTTGAGTTGTAGGTTTATACCCTTGAAGAAGACCACGATGGAGAAGAAGACCAATGTATATATTTTTTTATATTTTTTTTAGTATAAATAATTAATTTACAGTTTATAACTTTGAAATTTGATTTTGATAAGTGTCTAAATACTCATCATTTCTGTCACATTTTATCTGCAAAAACATTTAAAAACATGCGAGATGCTTCATAAATGCACATTAAACATAAAGCAGAAAAATACAAAAATGATGTTTTTATATGATTCAGGAACAAAAAGATTGAAACCAAGTGAAAATGAACAAAGTTTGCATAATTGTCATTTTCAGTCCCTGAAGTTTTACTAATTGGCAGATTTAGTCCCTGAAGGTTTAAAATGAAAGAAAAGTCAACTTTAGTCATTGGGATATCAAACATGTTCACTTTTAGTCACTGGATGAAAGTTTTCTAAAAATTGCAATTTTTACCCCTCAAGTTTCATAATTGGCAAAATTAGTCCTCGGGTATTAAAAATTGTAATTTATCAAATATAACCCTTGTACTATTCAGAATTGGAAAAATAGACCCTTTTGATAACTTTTGGGATATTATCATTTCAGCCCTCAAAAATCCAAATGTTACACTTTTGGTCCTTGTGATTAAATCCTATCTAAAAACAAAATCCGGATCAAACTTATACCCTTAACCCAAAAATAAACCCAACCCACTTATTATAAACCCAAGCCCAATCCAACCATTGACCCGACCCAACCCTTTGCTAAATATCCCAGGGTCAAACCCAAAGTTTGACTTCTCCTTCTTCTTTCTCTAAACCGCCAAAACAGAGAAACCATACCACCTCACCCTCCACAGCTGGCTATCTAATCCACCACCTCATTCCCCCTCCTCAACACGTTACCTAACACTCCCAAATGCAATTAATGCTCCTTCATCATCACAGTTATCAGAGATAGTGGTATTTCCCACTATCTCATTTTGGCGCCAAAATCCATTTCAACGCTTGAGATGATGTCAGAAGGATCCAAAGGTACAAGAATGATCAGAGGAAGATAGGAAGAAGATCCCACCATAGTTTAGTATAAATAGAAAGCTTATGTAAGCCTTTTATGGCAAGTAGATAAAGTAGCAATAATCGTATTTCATTTCCAGTAGTCATAATTTGTAATCTCAACTTTCAGTAATCAATACAAGTTAAGTTAAGTTCGTTTGATATCAATCTTTGTACAATTTCAGTAGTTTATGATAATTCTAATTTTCCATGTTACTGAGAAATCAAACCTAAATAAGTAGTAATTGAAATAGCTTCTCAGTTGTTTCTATAAGCTTACATAAGCTTATAATAGCTTATTGTAAGTTTATTTTAGTTATAAGCTATTCTAAGTTCAAGAAATGAGAAAGTCAACAAAAGTCAACTGAAGGGCTAATAAGCTGTTTCTGGGTGAAAAAGCTAATCAGGAAGGCTTTTCTTGGGTTTTCTAGCTTGTGTGAACAAGCTAGGATAAGTTCTGTTCTAAGTTCTCTGTTTCATATACATATTCAGTTGTAAGCTTTTTAAATAATTTTCATCTTTACTGTTACACTGCTTATTATCAGCTTATTTTATAAGTTTATTGCTTAATATAAGTCATTAGTTATATTTCATCATTTTTATCAGTTTAAATAAGCCTTGTCTTTATTTTACTTAATAATCACTTAAATAGTCAAAAAAGACCAAAAATAGCCAACAGCTTATTTATAAGCTGTGACCTAGTTTTTAATACTTCTTGATACTCAAATAAGTTAAATAGAGATAGTTCAATTCAGATCTTAGCTTAAATTAGCCCTTTACAGTTGAAAACAACCAATACAGTCCCTTAAGGGCTGTTTGGCACAAGCTGTCATTAGGTCCAAACAGCTTGTTACTGTACAATTACCCAAACCCCAATTTCAAACCAGCTTAATTCAGTCCTTATAAGCACTTTCTAAGAATTTTTAAGTCATATAGATAGATATAGCATATTTACATAGGCTGTGATCATTTTAGCCTTCAAAAAGCTCAAATAAGCCAATTATAGCCATAAGCTTATTTGGCCCTTGATTTTAGTTTCTCTGAGTCCTTTATAGCCCATTTAGTGAGTACTCAGAAACCTAGAACCTTGCACAAAGTATACACCCTCAAACTCACAAAACTGACTGCATCAGTCAGATTTTGTGGTTTTTGCAGGTTTTGCAAGAATTTTAATTTCATCATAATAAGCCTTTATAAGCTTTCCTTTTGCACCTAGAAGCTCACCCAGCTTATCTACATCTATAATTTTTCTTGTGATTTTTAGAAACCATTTAAGCCCTTAAAACTAGGCTGCAAAACCCCCATTTTTGCCCTGTGTTAGTCAGTGTATACTGACTCAGATAAGCAGCTAGCTTATTGAGAGCTTTACTGGCTTATCAGCCAGCTTTTCTTAGTTCCTTAAGCTTATTCATAGTCTCCTTAGTCCATTTTAGCTTTTTTCAGAAGCTTATAGCTTGTTTTAAATCTCTAGCTTAATTAGAAAATTTCTAGTTTTAAAAACCTTGAAAACACTAACTGTGTAATTAAGCTCCTTCATTCCAGCTTATTTAGCTTAAACTAAAAATACTTCCTTTTTTAAAGTAGCTTATAATCAGTTTAAAAGTAAGTAGCAAAAAGAAAAAGTCCAAAAAAATAGTTTTAGCAAAAGGCCTGGGTGAGGTTCGAACCCCAGACCTCCTGCTCACTACACCAACACCCCAACCATTGTGCCCGTAGGTCTTTTCCAGTATTCATTTGCAACATTTATTATTTAAGTAGTTTAGCAGTTTAAAGCTTATTTAGCTTTTTAGCTTATTAGCAGCTTATCCACAAAAGCTGTTTCTACCATTTTATTTTTCTTAGCTTTGTAATAACTTAAAGTAATTTAGAAAAAAGTTTCATAATTTTCCTAATAGTTTTAATATTTTTAATCTTTTTATTAGTTTAAAATAATAATTAAATCATAATAAATAGAAAAATAAAAAGAAAAATATAAATCTTTTTTTTTTACATAATTTTCTTTTGTCATTAATAATCTAGGAAAAATATAATTATATTATTAGACCTTAAGAAAAACAAAAACAGAAAAATAGTGATAGCTTCTATTTAATAGAATTTATCTTTTTAAATTTTAATTAAGCAATTTTCATTTTTATAATTTTCTTAGCTTCTTTTCACTTCATAATATTTATAAAAAAAGTTTTAGATTTTTCTTTGTTTATTTAGTATTTATTATAAATTTAAATAGTTTAAAAAGTAATTAAGTAATAAATAATTAATAATAATTAAATAAAAAGTGTAAAAATATATAATTTTAGTTTTAAAATAAGTTTTAAGTAATTTTACATTTTTAGGTTTTAATTTCATAAATTTTACTTTTTAGTCCCATTTTAGATTCCCCGTTACGCGTTTTCAGTTTAGTTTAATTCGCGTTTAATTTTCTTGTGTAAATTTGTTTCTTATATGTTAGGAATATAAATATTCATATGAAGGCTCGGTCACCCCGAGTATCTACTTAGCATTTATATAGCTCGTAGGCTTATTTATATTAGCTTAGTAATATTCATATTAGTATTAATAGTATTAGTCGTAGTTATATTTGTGGAGTGGGTCGGGGCTTTCCCCACTGTCAGCTCACTTCACAGCCCACTAGGGGCACTAATATTAGTAAGTATAAAAGCCCTTCCCACACTTGGGAAGGGTGGAACTCTTGTCATATTTTACACACACAAGCTAATCTATTACAAGTTTTCTCCCAACTCTCTCTCTCTAGTTCATCTCATCTACCATGGATCTAATCTTCCATAACCCAAGACCACCCGAATCATCCACACAATCAAGATGGTTATTTCCTACAATTGGTATCAAGAGCCATGGCTAGGTCCGGTTGATTGTGTGTCGATCGTATTTTTTTTGTGTTGGTCGTACCATTTTTCTCTCAAACTGTTTTGCTCATGTTTTAATCTCTTTTTCTTTGTTCGAATCACAACTTTCAAATCTGGTGGGCCTTGACTGTGTTTCTTATTAAATGTCATAGATCTATGTTTATCCATATTGTGAGTTTGGATGTTACAGCCTATTTATCCATATCGTGTATTTCTTATTAAAAGTATGGCCTTTGTGATCTTGGTGTGTTTCAAGCCCATACGTGTGGTCTTGCTTCTCTTTTATTTTGGTTAAAACTGCTTGGCAGTTTGGTTTGGGATGGTCTATTTGCTTTGGTCCAATGATTATTCATCAAAAGTGCCCAACTGTTTCATGACTCATTTGAGACTACTTTATTACAACTGTTTCGTGGTCTTATTTTTTGGTAACAGTTTGTATGAAGAAATCTGGGAATGATGTTCTTGTTGGCGATTTGTGTCATATTGTTCTTGGATGCGGTTTGTGTAAAAGTGTGGTTGTTGTGGATTGTTCTTGGATGAGGTTTGTGTCATGTTTGGACAGTAGCTGCAAAAAGAGATAAAAGACAAAATTGGGTGATAGTGACAGCTTTGACTGGTCAAAAATGCAGTTTGTCTCTATGATGATAGATGTTGTTTGTCTATTTTTCACGAATGCGGTTTGTCTAAATGCTCACGAATGCGGTTTGTCTGAATGATCATGGATGCTGTTAGTATGTATGTTCATGGACGCGGTTTGTCTGTATAATCACGAATGCGGTTTGTCTGTATAGTCATGAATGCGGTTTGCCTTTATGCTCACGAACTTGGTTTGTCTATATACTCACGAACTCGGTTTGTCTATATGCTCACGAACTCGGTTTGTCTACAATTTCATCGATGCGTTTTGTCTGTCACAGTCAAACCAAAACAACTAGCAACAACTACGACTCAAGGTTTTGCTTTTTAATATCAAATTGAAAAAGAAAGGAGATGAAGCAGATTAACAAACTATGACTACTAAACCAAACTTAATCACAGACTCTTTGAACCTCAGCCACAACCAATCCAAAACAAAACCATCCTATTCACAACATCAAACGACACAACATCTAATCTAAACCCCAATCGACACTTCATATCTCAACTATGACTCGAAGAGAATAAGTAATGAATATCAAGTGATCTCAGTTTCTTTCATTTCGCATAACTCAAAGTATTATCAAACCTTTAAAGGTCGATCAAATCGAAAGAAAGAAAATCATCATATATTTGTGATGAGTTTATACTCATTTTCTTTTATCCGAATAAATCTTCAAGAAAAGGTCAATAACATTTTTTTTGTTATCACCTTTCTTGCTATTCGGTTCAATAAATACAACAACATCATTGATCTATTGAAGCTATTATGGAAGCATTGCTTCGTTTATATCCGAAGTTAAAAGATAGACATATAACAATTATGTTATTGTCTATCTTTGATTCGATTCAATGTAACACAAACAAAACAAATAACCTACCGTGACCCTCCAAAGGATCTTGAAATCTTTAATTGCTTTCTTGACTCGATTGGTGCTGAAACTTTCATCTAGGTAACGGTGTGGTTGTGCCTGCGTTTGTATTTAATTCGGATTAAACATGTGAGATTCGATTGATAGATGATGATGATGTGATGAGATTCTTGAAGGTGAGTGGATACTGAGATGAGTTTGGATCGTGATCTAAGGGTTTCGGTTGCTGCGGGTTCTACAAGAAAGAGAAGGGGGCGGATTAGTTTTAAGAATAAGGGATTAGGGTTTGACCTATGTGTTAAGTGGGATTTAAATACCCGAAACATTAGGGCAATGGGAGATTTGGATCGGATTTAATTTTATGACATGGACCACATGGATCGGATTGGGTTACTTATGATATGGGCTGGACGATTTGAAAAGTGGGCCGTGTGTATTTCTCAAATTTTTGGAATATTGAGGCAAAAATGATCATATTGTGGAGTGGACGGTTTGTTTTTTTTAGATCATTTTTAAAAAACTATGTGTCGATTTTGTTCTTATCGGGTACATATGGAATGTTTCTTTTTAGGCTAAGCATTGGATCGAATGGTGGGTTGTGGTCACGAGGATGATTTGGAATTGTTTTGGCTTGGAACGAATGATTGAGAAATCTTAAATTGGTTAACATTTTTTTGTTTAAAAATAATTAACAAATGTATTCTTTGTACATGGTGTTAATTCATTTTTGCCAAATTGTTAACTAAAAGGAACGGTATTTCGGTCATTATTCTCACGAGGATACACACGTCACGGCTAGTATTTGGGTTTATGAATGTCAACGTGATTACAGAGTTGTAAGTTTGTCAGCATTGTCCTTGTGATGCCTACGATTTGAGTGAGCCTGCGATTTGATATTTGCAATTTGAGTTACAGTTGACTAATTACAATTTGATTAATTGCGAATTGACAAGTTGCTATTTGACTTGTTGCGACTCGACTGATTGCGATGCTACCAGTTGCGATTTGACGTTGCGAGTTAACACTTGCGATTCGACTAATTGTGATTTGGTTGATTGCAATCTGACTTGTTGCAAGTTGATAATCTGTGACTTGACCTATTGCAATTTGATCAAGTTGTGATTTGACTTATGTGAATTGAATTTCGAAGATTGGTATTGCACCTCACTCTTGGGTATTCTGGTTAATTTTACGGTTTCTCTTGTAGGTTTTAGAAAATCCCGCGAAAGATTCAATTTCTCGGTTTAAATCTCAAGAGCTGTAAAATCCCGTGAAATTAATTTTGGACAAGTAGGCGGGACTTGGATTTAGACAAAATTAAATTTACGGGGTTTGACTATTTTTTCGGGATAAGTTTGTGCTTCAAGATCGGCAGGAATTGGGAAATTATGGTAACTTGATTGGTTTGTTAATTCACGGGTTGGTGTACTTAGTGTCACAAACATCTCGGGGTGGATGGATGCACGATGTTTGATGACCCTTGCTTGAGCGTATTTAAGGTGATTAGACCTGGATGTTCAAGAAGTGGATATATACAATAAAGGATGGAAGGTTGGGTATATATCACTACCTATATTTAAAGGAGTTACGTTGTTGTGCTCAATATAGGTTCTAAATCACAATTTTCAATTTAAGGTGATTAAGGTGATTAGAATTGGATGTTCAAGAAGTGGATATATACAATAAAGGATGGAAGGTTGGGTATATATCACTACCTATATTTAAAGGAGTTACGTTGTTGTGCTCAATATAAGTTCTAAATCACAAACTTAGTGCAAGTATAAGTCGCGAACTTGTCCTTTATCAAGCTTCATCAAGTGATTGTTGTTTCTCAAACTTCTAATGGGATTGTAGTACAAGATCTTCTCAAGAGGTGGTCAGACTTAAAGACAAGAGGTGGTTGTTCAGAGACGTGGTTTAACCGTTTACATTCTAAAGTTAAACATATTTCATCAAGCGGTTTTGGCATATTATGAGCTTCAGGGAATTTATTAATCTGCTAAACTATTGATGAGGAGACAAGTAAGGGGTTACTTCAAGAGAGTCTCAATCACCATCTTCGTTGCAATAGTTTTATTTGTCTCTTTCCATGTATTGTGCCTGACAAATTCACAACCATCACGGACTCTCAACTTTGGCAAAAAGGTCATTTCATGTCCTTTTTGAGGGGGAGAATTAGCGCATGTTTCTTCTCCTTTTGGCTAGTCTACAGCACAAGATGATCACAAGGTTCATTTGGTATTCCTCACTTGAAATTGAAGCTAAATTTCTCGAAGGCGTCTACTTATTTTATCTTGAAGTCGGGGTTGGTTGGATGCATGACCTTCAATGATAACTTGCTCGTGCTCAAAATTTAAGTTGAAGACTTGGGTTATCTAGTTACCAGTAGTCGGGGTAACTATCACTTAAGAGTTATTGGAGTACTCAGTGTCACACGTCAATGACGATGTCGATAATCGCAAGAGGTGTTAATGTCTCATACTTTGGTTGGGTATTGAGCACTTTGGGATTTGCTTGGAGCATTAATTCTCTACACCGTTCTTCCAACATTAGTGCAAGCTTAAGTAACAAATTTGGGGACTTCTACTTCAGTTTTCAGTATTGGTATATCGGGTTTCCTTCATCAAGTGGTCACTAATCTGTGTACAAGGTTGGTTAGTTGGACAAAGGTTTTAAAAGTTGTGATGTGAACTGTAATTCTCACAAGATATTCTTAACCCAAACTGATGCTCACCAAAATCTAATCAGTCACGACACATTCAATCTGTTACTGCCTCACGGTTTCTTCTTGGTTTTGTAAAATCCCGCGAAAGAACTTATTTCTCGGTTTAAATCATAGATTTGTAAAATCCCGTGATGATGGACTATGCGCTCTTAACCATGATCGGGTTAAAACCATTATCAAAGTTCAGTTAAGCGTCATAAAGGGCTAGATTTGGGCATTAACCACAAGACGTGACTACGGCGTTAATTCATTATTATTTATTTGAAGCTAAAGTGAAATTTCATGAGTGCGTGTACTTAGTATCTGAAGATATCGGGGAGGTTGGATGAAGAGTCTTCAAGATCCTTGTTCGAGCTTTCAATACAATGACAAGGACTTGGTTATCTAGTTATTGCAAAATAACTATCACTTTAAGGAGTCACGTTGTAGTGCTCAGTGTCACACGAAGTTGTGGATATCCAAGAGGTGATGTACGTCTTATACTTGATGGTTGGTTGGTTGAAGAGTATAGAGTACTTAGGGATTCGATGTTGCACGAAGTCTCTACACCGCTCTTTGTCACGCATTAGTACAAGTTTAAGTCACAAGTTCGGGTTATATTACTTCAGTATCAAGTTCATCATATTGGGTTTTTCTCCATCAGTGGTCACGACATCAAGCCGATAAAATGATAATGGGGTTGGTAACGGGTTAGTTGAGAGAAGTAGTAAAGAGAGAGTTATGACGTCTGTACACATCAGTGCAGGCCTCGCTTTTCATCATAATGACGTCTGTACACTTCAGTGCAGGTCTCGCTCTTCATCATTATGACGTCTGAATATCTCAGTTCAGGCCTCGTTCTTTAAAGAAAAGAAAAGTGTACGCTTGAGTGCACTTTATCTTCAAAAGAAGAGGAATCTTCTTATTTATGGCCATTCTCATCAACAAGTTTCATGCTCTTTCCGTGCTTATTCAGTCTTCAAGTGGATCGGCGCACATTGGAGTATATTCTTATTCACTTGTTCAACCAAAAATTGCAGTTGACAAGCATATGCAATTTTTGAGGGGAGGGGGGGAAGGGTGAATAAACAACATGTTAGTCTTCAAGAACCGTCAAGTGGAGCTACTTACTGTTGATGGTATTCATATTCACTAGTTCAATCATCAAAACTTGCAGTTGGCAGGCATATGCAATTTTTGAGGGGGGGAAAGGGTGAATATTAATCTACATGTTAGTTGATGATTGAGAAATGGTCATACGACTCCTGAATACGTCCGTTCAGGAGTCGTGCAAACCATGTTTCTCCAACACTACTTCTTCCATCTATCAAGGTGTTGAAGAACATGGTCATGGAATGCTAATCGACATCTTCTCACGGGCTGATACAATCAGTAACAAAGGGTTTCTAGTCAATGCTTCATGTACACGTCATTAGGCTACATGTACACATCATGATGATGATTCCGATTAATTGTAACCATCATGGGGGAGAGAAATGTGTACACCAAGGACGCACAGCAGGTTCACGTGATCGTGCTTAATCATTTATTCCGGTGTTGATAACCGCAGAGATGATCAGTGGTTTAACTTGTTACCTTGGTATTTACGTTTCACTGTTACGTCATGGGCTGATTAATCGTAACCATCAGAGGAGAGAGAATGTGTACATCAAGGACGCATAACAGGTTCACGTGATCAGGGCTTAATATCCAAGGATGGATACATACTATAGATGATCAGTGGTTCAACTTGTTACTTTGGTGTTATACTTAAGACTGAAGAAGGTCGAGTCGTCAGTCTACTCTACATTCTCTGTTGGGAGTTATCATCTCATGTGTATGCTACGGGCTGATGGGTTACATGTAAGGTTACTGGAAGGCATTTGGTGAGATAAAGATGATTGGTATTCTGTTCCTCCACATTGGGCAATCTTGAAGAAGGTCGAGTCTTCAGTCTTCTCTTCATTCAAAAATGTTGAGCTCTTTTCTTACAACTTGATATTTAACTTAATCCCATGACAGTTCTTGTTTGATGAGTTGTGGAGTTAAGTTAGGTTCAAGTTGTTCTGTAGTTTAAGGTTAGGTCCAACTTGATTTTAACCTAATCTCATGACAGTTCTTGTTTGATGAGTTGTGAGGTTAAGCTGAAATCAAGTTGTTACTGGGCTTAAATTTGTGGTTTAGCTTAACCTCATGACAGTTCTTGTTTGATGAGTTGTGGGGTTAAGCTAGATTTCAGTTGAGGCTCAACTTAAACTACCGAAAAGATGCATAAGGTTTTTGACGACGTCACTCAAGGACGGGAGTGTTAGAAGATTAAAGACGGCATGCATTTGGTTATCAAAAGACTTCTTCATATTATGGGCGTTCATCCAAAGTCTTCTTCCTATTATGGGTGTTCATCAGAAAGGTTGTTAGATTGGGGGAGAGCACTAATTAGGGGAGAGTGAAAATCCAGAATCAATCCCTATTTAAAAGTGCTCACATTGCCCTTCAGCAAGTCAAGTGATGAATGCGGAGAAGATTCAGAATGCTGAGGAGTAATGGTTTCTGGTTCGTATCCTTGTATATATTTTGCTTCTTACATTCTTTTTCATATCTTATACCAATTTTGTAAATAGATATATAGAAAACCTGCATTTGTAAATAGAGAAACTTAAAATCAGAAAATCCATAAAAATTAGAAATTAGAAAAGACCAAAAATAGTTTCACCTAGGCATGTCTTCTGTTTATCGATAACATTTACGGACTTAGAAATGTTATTCAATAATGGCACGGGTCTTTAAATGAAGCTCGAGCAGAAGTTAAAATGGATGGTTAAAACATGTCTAAATGGCTTGCTATTACTTTAGATAGCAACCCGCGCTTCATATTGGGGAAAGCACGTCGCCAAAAAGACGGCTGTTCCTCCAACTGGGTGATGTTCACCTGGGCATGGATTACTTCATATCCATGTTTCCTGATTTGATGTACGTTTCAGTGCATCATTTCTTGTAAAAGAAGAGAAATCTTCTTAGTATAACAAATAGTTTTCATTCTATGATTCTTCTGAAAATTATTTGTGAGACACTTGGTGAATATGTGTTGTATGAAATTTGTTTATACTTGGATTATGCATAAAATTTGTCACTCAATCAACGACCACAAATATTTAACTAGAATACGGGTCATTGATTGAGGGGGAGAGTGAATTCAAATTTTATATCATCAAACGGATTTATTGGTTGAAACATACTTGTTAGAAAAGGTTTTGTAGTTAATGGGGTATTAGTTGAAGAGGATCTTGCAAAAACTTTATATCAAATGGCCAAATGTGTTAGTTGCTAGAAAGTTTAGGACATTATGTGCAATTTGCTTATAGTTTCCTAGCTTTATGTATCTAGAAGGTTCATTTGTGTTACTTTGGAATCCTCGTATAATCCCCAAAATGCTTTAAGACTCAAAACCTAAAAGAAGTTAGAAAACCAGTTGTGTTTGATGTTCTTGAATGCTCCACTGGCATTTGTATGATCTAAATGAATGAGTTTCAAATGTCGTTTGACTTTTGTTGGTCGATTGCTGCATAATTGTTGTTGATATTGTGCACATGTTCTCAGGATTCGCTTAGGTAGATTGCTATTATGTTAGAATCATGTTCCTAAGATCCTGAATTGAATATTGAAATTCGTGTGAATTGCCATGTTCATGATTGCTATTTGCTCTTCATGCTAGATAGTGGTTTGACGTAGTTCCTGATTGTGGTTTGATTATAAGATGAACTTGGTATTATAATGTGGCAAGCTGCTGAAGGGTAGCTATTAAGGAATAGTGTATCTGTATGTATGTATATCTGTGTTGATATTCTTATGCAGATTCCATGGCCAAAATGAATGTGCCAGTTCCCATTCTAACCATTTGATCAGACGTTCAAACTCTATTGATTGGCTCGGAATTCACCACGACAACAACATCGGCAGCAACAACAACAACAACACCGTCATCACCACCACCACCTTCAGTGAAACAAAGCAATATTTGTTCCGATCTCGCCAAGTGGGGATCTACAATACTTGGACGTTCTTGTTGGTGGATGGATAATCGATGTTGACCAATGACTCCTTCAGAAAAGCGGATGATCACATCATCTGCGCAAAAAGGTCAATATCATTTGTGTCATAAAAGTTATCTTGTGCAAAATGAGCAGTGAATCTCCCTCTTAGATTAAGGGGGAGCAAAGTATGTTTCATCATCAGAACATGTTAAACCTGACCACATTTTCTCCCATGTTTTCTAAATTATTTAAATCAATTGGGATCACAAATCTCAAAAGGTTTGAAATTTTTGATCGGGGGAGAGAATGTGATTTAAATATGAAACCTGATGAAAATGTGATGTTTTGGAAAGTATAATGTACGCTCTCCCATATGTGCTAAACTCTTTTGTATATCAATGCACATATTGAGGGGGAGCAAATGGTTTGTGGAAACAAAAAGGATTTGGCATTGCAAGAGATCGTGACTCAGTCTTGACAAATGAATTGACGAAACTTGAACTGTCATCAATCGAAAGGATACGTCTTGGCCGGGTAATAATTTCAAGCAGGTCTAACCAGTGATGTAAGCGTGTCTCGAAAAGGACGTATCTGAGTAGAGTGTACCATTTCGAGAAACTTTCTGTGGATTTGACCAGGCCGGGTAATAATTTCAAGCTAGTCCAACTAGTGATGTAAACGTGTCTCGAATCGGTCATGTTCACGGAAAGTGGATCAATTCAAAAAGTGCGAGCTCTACCTAACATGTGCAAATTTATAAAACAATCAACCGAGCACATGTTGAGGGGGAGCATTTGAAAAATATAAAACTCTCAAGTGTTTGCAAAAATGTGTTTCAAAATCATGAACACTTTGAGAGATTTTTCAAAGATTTGGTTTGGCAATCGTGGATGAATACCAAATACCGACCATTTTAATTAATGCATGGAGTTATAAGGATGGTTAGGTTAGGCTCAAGTTCCCACGATCCCGCCAGAGCCGGAGGGATCTACCCAGGGACAATCCACTAGTTAGTGTAGAAGTCCTTAGGTATGATTAAAAAGGAGAAAAGTGAATGAGGGAAGAGTGCCGACTGAGATGGAGCTAACACTGGAACAAACCCAACAAGGTGTTAGTTATGAAGTCTCGGTAAGCACTGAAGGGGTTGAAGAATGAAAAAGAATTGTAAAGATAAAGGGTGAAAAGAAATAGCCCTCCTTACAACTTAGGCAGAAACCGGGTCAATACATATGCTGTCAGAATCACTTAGTTGATTGCTGGCATTGAAGACAAAGTATCATGGACCCAGTGATACGCTGCACAACCCTTCCTAGCCACTCAAGGTCCCTCAAAGGACTCTTGTTTCAATTGTCACGGAGTTCAATACATTCCTATCGTCTCTCTCACTCTGAGTTAGATGATATTGAAAAGGTGGCAGTTCTCTCCAGCCTCCGCTCACTAAATCAAAACGCACTATCGAGTCTAGAGCTACGAGATGCATCATAAGATCTCTTAGGGACACGAATTACTTCTACACTGGTTGTTTAACATTAAGGACACCAGTTGTATACTTATGAGTCCTTCGCAGATCTTAGCAATCTGCCAGAACATTTATGAGAGAATTTACGAATGTAATTCTCAATGATTGAATGGAAATTCCTGCCAGGGTCAACATCAAGCAGCCCTGAAAGCAGGTCACTTCGGTAATTCTTTATGGATTACGCTTAGTGGTCACGGCGGTTTCTAACGGTCTACAGTCGTGGAGTGATCTCCAGCGACTCACCTAATCGTTGATGTGCTACGATTCGATCTTAAAAAACCCTCTGTGGGTTTTCGATTAGGAACGGTCTTGGTAAGGATTAGAGAGAGTTTTCACACTATGTTGTTAACAATCTCGAAGTCCAAACCTGTAAGTACCGGTCGATTTGTTGCTAACTGTCGTATGCAGGAACATCTGGCGGTTGAAGCTGATTGCTGTTGCAGCTGTTTGCGGTTGTAGCTGATTGAGGTTGCAGCTGAATGCGGTTGTAGCCGATTGAAGAAAAAGATGCCAATCCTCTACCACATGCTCACACTACATCATCATTGTAACTCAACAAAGTCATGATCAACCTAAAAGACCTTTAACACGGCTTCTGCAAACTCTGATGCTAAAGATCATGACACCAAATAGTGTGAGCATGTCGGCTCAAAGATTTACACATCACATGGAAACATATTGCTGAAAGATGACTTGAAGACAAATGTTGGATGATAAACTCGAAGAATTCTCAAAGATCATCCAAGACAACAGATCAGTCATCAAAAGATTACTGCTGAATGCACAAAGTTTCAAGACATTGAAGAATCAAAGACTACGAGCTATGAAGACATGATCAGAAGACAAAATGCTAGAATTCAAGTTATTATTTCCGGGATGACCTCCCTTAGGGGGAGATTGTTAGGAATATAAATATTCATATGAAGGCTCGGTCACCCCGAGTATCTACTTAGCATTTATATAGCTCGTAGGCTTATTTATATTAGCTTAGTAATATTCATATTAGTATTAATAGTATTAGTCGTAGTTATATTTGTGGAGTGGGTCGGGGCTTTCCCCACTGTCAGCTCACTTCACAGCCCACTAGGGGCACTATTATTAGGAAGTATAAAAGCCCTTCCCACACAAGGGAAGGGTGGAACTCTTGTCATATTTCACACACACAAGCTAATCTATTACAAGTTTTCTCCCAACTCTCTCTCTCTAGTTCATCTCATCTACCATGGATCTAATCTTCCACAACCCAAGACCACCCGAATCATCCACACAATCAAGATGGTTATTTCCTACATTATATATCAATTAGAATTATTAAAAAGCAAAATCTCATATCTAAATCATCTGTCACTTTAATCCAAAGCTTTTCACAGTTTGCCCATTCACACCTCGTTGGGAAACGATCCGGGTAATCACTTACATGGTTTCACACTACACACGAACGTGAGTTTTTGCAAGTATCCTTTTTCACAAAGGGGTGATTTGTATTTATTCACGCGTATCCGCTGTCTGCATTTATTTATAAGTGTATTCAGCACGGATCAAATTTTGGCGCCGCTGCCGGGGAGGTTGTGTTGCGACTATTGTGTAGAGTTTAAGCGATTAGTGATTTGAGACCCTTCTTCCAGAAGTTCCTATTTCCCATAAACAATATAAAATACAAAAATATTTTTCTTTTCTTTTATATATATATTATCATATAAAAAATAAAAACACCAAAAACATTTTCCGTTTTCTTTGTTAAATAATAAACAACAATAAAATTTACCATCGAGAACCAAGACAGAGTACTACCTAACTGGGGGTACGACAATAATAAGTTCCCAAACATCAGATTTAAAACTTGCCTCTGTATCACTTGCGAATATCGGCTCACCATTGATTGATAAACAAACTATAAAGGAGGTTTAAGGATAGTTTGACATTAAATTGTCGGACTGAAAGAAGCGGGTTTTTAAGGAGCATTAATTGCCCACCTTTGCTTCTCCGCCACTCTGTGCGTTTATCTTTTAGAGAGCTACCGTACGCTTGTTGATTATTGGTTTAAGTTCACTTGTGTTTTGCTTCGTTCTTGATTTAATTAAAATATTTTATTTAGTGCATGCACACTCGTTCTTCCACGTCATCAAGCCCTTTACGTGAACTCGTAGATATTCTGAGAAGACGTAATCGTAGACGTGCTGCCCAAATAGTCGAACCCGAGATTCGTACTGTTCTCACTGATAATATGGCAGACGAACGCACAATGGCTGAGATGCTCCAGGCACCCACCGAGGGTTACGGAGATGCCATCGTTTTACCAGCCATCGATTCTGATCATTTTGAACTGAAAACACATTTGATTCAGCTCGTGTCCACAAACCAATTCCACGGGTTTGAACGAGAGGATCCATATGCACACATTCGTTGGTTCAATAAGTTGACCTCTACAATCAATTACAAGAATGTGCCGCAAACAGTTATCAAATTGATGCTATTTCCATTCTCACTCGAAGGGGCAGCCCGGATTTGGCTGGATAAAGAACCCCCTCGATCCATTGAAACCTGGGAAGATCTCGTTAAGAAATTTGTCAATTATTTCTTCCCTCCATCAAAGACGACTAATCTAAAAAATGAAATTGCTGGATTTCGTCAAGGTTTTGATAAAAATTTCGGAGAGGCATGGGAAAGATTTAAAGATCTCCTAAGAAAATGCCCACATCACGATTTCACAAAGTTACAACAAATAAATACGTTTTATAATGGGTTGACCCAAAACGATCAAGATGCACTTAACGCAGCCGCCGGTGGCAATATCTTGAATCGTAAACCTAAAGAGGTGGTTGAAATTTGTGAAAATAAATCAAAAGTTCCTATTTCTCGAAACAAAGTGAATGTTCCTGTCACTCCTGCTTCTTCTTCATCCGGTAACTCCTCAGAGTTAGCCTTTCTAACAGACGCAATGCGTTGTATGATGAAGGAAATGAAAGAATTGAAGAGTGAAATTCATAAACCGGAACAAATCAAAGCAATAAACAAAGTGTGTGAAACTTGTGGTGGCCCACATGCGTATTATGATTGTCAAGCAACCGATGCTTCTCTTTACCCAGCTCCCGTAGCTGCAGTAAACCAAAATCAATACCGTCCGCATGCTGAGACTCAGTACCGTGCACCGAATGCTATGGTACCACCTGGTTTTCCACCCGTGCCAAATCAGAATAATCAAAATCGATTTGTTCAAAATCAGGGACAAAATTTCAACAATTCCCAAAATTTCAATCAAAACCGAGGTCAAAATCAGGGTAATTATAACCAAAAGCCATGGAATGTCCAAAATCAAAATCAGACATCCTCAGATGAGTTGCTTAAGCAATTCATAAAATCTCAAGAGGAAACAAACAGGACTCAATATAAGACAAACCAGTTACTCCCTCCGTCCCACTATAAGTGTCCACAATGGTATCTTTGCTTGTCCCATATTAAGTGTCCAGGGAATATTTTCAACCAATGAGAAGAGACTTTAGTGGGTAATAGTGATATTTGATTGGTGGAGAGTGTAGTTGGCCCCACTTTACTAAAACTTTGTGAAAATGGAAAGTGGACACTTATAGTGGGACGGAGGGAGTATTAGTTACCCAAATAAATGATATAAAAAAATCTTTAAATGATCTACCTTCTACCTCGGGAGGTCTCCCAAGTAACACTGTTGTCAACCCAAGGGGTGAACTCAAAGCTGTCACTACACGTAGTGGTAAAGCTCATGTTGGACTCAAGGTGACAAAGGACACGGTACTTCCCACTAATAATGGAAGTGCTAAATACGTCCAACCTATGGTTGTCCAAAATTCTACACCTACCATTGCTCCACGACCGTCAAGAATAGATCCCACTCTATCACGATTTACGGTTAAAAGTTTGTCAAGCAAACGTAGTGAGCAAAGGACAGCTAGATATTATTCCGATATGCTCAATGCTGTTCCTGTCAGTGTGCTTGATGACAGTGATGATGATGATGAAAATACCACTTTCGTCAAAGCTATCACCACTCGGAGTGGTGCTGCTTATGAGGGACCCTCTGGTCCTATTCCTCCTCCGTTGTTTGAAATGGAAAAAGAGACGGAGGATACAACGGACAAAGTGCAAATTCCAAGCCCACAAAGTACAACACATGTCCATCCTCCGGTTGTCCCGAAAAAGAAATCCAAACCAGGAGTTGTCTTTGAATCTGTTGAGACTCCTGAAGTCATTGCCCCTAAATCCAAACCTTACAATCCTTACCCATCGCGCTTAAATGAGCAAAAGCTCCGGGAAAAAGCTAGTCAACAAATGGACAAATTCTTTCAAATCTTTAAAGAATTACATTTTGACATAAGTTTTGCGGATGCTATCATTCTGATGCCCAAGTTTGCATCAACAATCAAACACTTGTTAAGCAACAAGGAAAAACTGATTGAAATGGCTAAAACTCCATTAAATGAGAACTGCTCAGCGGTTATCTTGAAAAAGCTTCCGGAGAAGCTTGGAGATCCTGGAAAGTTTCTACTACCTTGTGTATTTCCGGGAATGGTTGAATGCTATGCCTTAGCCGATCTAGGTGCAAGCATCAACCTGATGCCTCATTTAGTATGGAAGAAACTTTCTCTTCCGGCTCTTACTCCAACCTGCATGACTCTTGAGCTTGCAGATCGAACCATATCTCATCCATGCGGCATTGCCGAGGATGTGTTTGTAAAAGTAGGGAAGTTCCATTTTCCAGCTGACTTTGTGGTTGTTGACTTCGACGCAGATCAAAAGGTTCCTCTCATTCTTGGAAGAGGATTCCTAAAAATGGGCCATGCTCTTATTGATGTATTTAAGCATGAGATCACATTGCGTGTAGGTAATGAAGCTGTTACCTTTAACCATGATCAAACTTCGAGGTACTCCTCAAATTATGATTCTGCATCGGTTAACCGAATCGATGTCATTGATGTTGCTTCAAAGGAGTACTCTCAAGAAAGTGTTGGTTATTTTCATAATTCTGTGAGTGGAGAACCCACCACATCTTCTCAACGTATCATAGCCGACTCTTTCCCTTCTCTCACTTCGGTTGAGGGAAGTGATCCCTTTTGGGATGAAGTCGATGCTTTTCTTGCTCTAGATAGTCCACTTCCGCATGAGGTTGATGATAACTATCTTGATCCTGAGGGGGACATTCTTTTTCTAGAGAATTTGTTAAACGAAGATTCATCTTCCCCTCTTCCACCAAAACAACTTCATAATAAGGAAATCAAGTCAGTTGAGAAAACTGATAAATTTCCTGAGATCAAGATTAAGGACTTGCCTCCTCCACTTGAATATGTAATTCTTGAGGAGGAAGTTCTTATCTTAATTGCTATTCAGATCTCTCTTCTTCCCTTCACTTACCCGGTGATTTCCCCTATCTTTCACTCATTCGGGAGTGAGGATATTACCTTTGACCCCGGCATTTTCCATCTAACATTGGTTTAAATGCCGGATTTATCTCATCGGTGTGGAACTTTCTTATGTTCAATTGGTTATCCAAACATATTGAATGAAAGTCTGATGGAGATGGTTTCTTCCACTTGCTTCCCCATGAACAAATGAATTCGGGGTCGAGTCAAGCTAGCGACTCGGTTAATAAAAACAGTAGTAAAACATGGGTTTTCACCCATGTCTCACCTTAGTGTGGGGGAGATAACCCACATGTTGTAAATATGTAAAGTTTGAAAAAAAAAAAAAAAAAAAAAAAAAAAAAAAAAAAAAGAAAAAAAAAGAAGCTATTAGTATTTCCTTTTTACGTTCTAAGTGTTGGTTTAACAGCCGGTACTTTGAATATTGAGGGCAATATTCAGTTCTAAGTGTGGGGGGGAATTCTGGCAAATTTGATCAAATGTGTACCTTTTAGTGCCCAAGTACCCCCATTTTTGTCAAAATTTTAAAATTTTTTCTCACTTAGAACGCAATAAATGGTTATCAGTCCGCCATGTCTAACCCACATAAGGATTGGCTAATCCGAGAGCAAACGGCTCTTGGTAAAGATATATCAAATCCGTTTATGGCTTACAATTTGCCAAAAATTGTATGGTATTCGACTCACCATATCTTTTATAGTGAAGAGTTGGCTAGCCCGCAAGGTTATGGCTTGTGGTAAAGGCGGTGAAAAACCATGATTGGTAATCAGCTCACCAAAGATAATAACTGTATTTTATCTAAGAGTTGGCTAGTCCAGAAGCAAACGGCTTTTGGTAATGACAAATCAAATCCGTTGACAGCTGATGATTTGCACAAAATCATTTGGTTATCATTGTACCAAAGTATCACATACTAAAACATTGGCTACTCCAGAAGTAATGGCTTTTGGTAAAGAGAAAAATCCATTAAAAATTCATAAAAGATTGTTAGGGACTAGCAATAGTTTAGTGTGGGGGATTGACGAGTGTCTAAATACTCATCATTTCTGTCACATTTTATCTGCAAAAACATTTAAAAACATGCAGATATGCTTCATAAATGCAGAAAATATCATAAAATGTGTTTTTATATGATTCAGGAACAAAAAGATTGAAAACAAGGGAAAAACGAACAAAGTTTGCATAATTGTCATTTTCAGTCCCTGAAGTTTCACTAATTGGCAGATTTAGTCCCTGAAGGTTTAAAATGAAAGAAAAGTCAACTTTAGTCATTGGGATATCAAACATGTTCACTTTTAGTCACTGGATGAAAGTTTTCTAAAAATTGCAATTTTTACCCCTCAAGTTTCATAATTGGCAAAATTAGTCCTCGGGTATTAAAAATTGTAATTTATCAAATATAACCCTTGTACTATTCAGAATTGGCAAAATAGACCCTTTTGATAACTTTTGGGATATTATCATTTCAGCCCTCAAAATCCAAATGTTACACTTTTGGTCCTTGTGATTAAATCCTATCTAAAAACAAAATCCGGATCAAACTTATACCCTTAACCCAAAAATAAACCCAACCCACTTATTATAAACCCAAGCCCAATCCAACCATTGACCCGACCCAACCCTTTGCTAAATATCCCAGGGTCAAACCCAAAGTTTGACTTCTCCTTCTTCTTTCTCTAAACCGCCAAAACAGAGAAACCATACCACCTCACCCTCCACAGCTGGCTATCTAATCCACCACCTCATTCCCCCTCCTCAACACGTTACCTAACACTCCCAAATGCAATTAATGCTCCTTCATCATCACAGTTATCAGAGATAGTGGTATTTCCCACTATCTCATTTTGGCGCCAAAATCCATTTCAACGCTTGAGATGATGTCAGAAGGATCCAAAGGTACAAGAATGATCAGAGGAAGATAGGAAGAAGATCCCACCATAGTTTAGTATAAATAGAAAGCTTATGTAAGCCTTTTATGGCAAGTAGATAAAGTAGCAATAATCGTATTTCAATTCCAGTAGTCATAATTTGTAATCTCAACTTTCAGTAATCAATACAAGTTAAGTTAAGTTCGTTTGATATCAATCTTTGTACAATTTCAGTAGTTTATGATAATTCTAATTTTCCATGTTACTGAGAAATCAAACCTAAATAAGTAGTAATTGAAATAGCTTCTCAGTTGTTTCTATAAGCTTACATAAGCTTATAATAGCTTATTGTAAGTTTATTTTAGTTATAACCTATTCTAAGTTCAAGAAATGAGAAAGTCAACAAAAGTCAACTGAAGGGCTAATAAGCTGTTTCTGGGTGAAAAAGCTAACCAGGAAGGCTTTTCTTGGGTTTTCTAGCTTGTGTGAACAAGCTAGGATAAGTTCTGTTCTAAGTTCTCTGTTTCATATACATATTCAGTTGTAAGCTTTTTAAATAATTTTCATCTTTACTGTTACACTGCTTATTATCAGCTTATTTTATAAGTTTATTGCTTAATATAAGTCATTAGTTATATTTCATCATTTTTATCAGTTTAAATAAGCCTTGTCTTTATTTTACTTAATAATCACTTAAATAGTCAAAAAAGACCAAAAATAGCCAACAGCTTATTTATAAGTTGTGACCTAGTTTTTAATACTTCTTGATACTCAAATAAGTTAAATAGAGATAGTTCAATTCAGATCTTAGCTTAAATTAGCCCTTTGCAGTTGAAAACAACCAATACAGTCCCTTAAGGGCTGTTTGGCACAAGCTGTCATTAGGTCCAAACAGCTTGTTACTGTACAATTACCCAAACCCCAATTTCAAACCAGCTTAATTCAGTCCTTATAAGCACTTTCTAAGAATTTTTAAGTCATATAGATAGATATAGCATATTTACATAGGCTGTGATCATTTTAGCCTTCAAAAAGCTCAAATAAGCCAATTATAGCCATAAGCTTATTTGGCCCTTGATTTTAGTTTCTCTGAGTCCCTTATAGCCCATTTAGTGAGTACTCAGAAACCTAGAACCTTGCACAAAGTATACACCCTCAAACTCACAAAACTGACTGCATCAGTCAGATTTTGTGGTTTTTGCAGGTTTTGCAAGAATTTTAATTTCATCATAATAAGCCTTTATAAGCTTTCCTTTTGCACCTAGAAGCTCACCCAGCTTATCTACATCTATAATTTTTCTTGTGATTTTTAGAAACCATTTAAGCCCTTAAAACTAGGCTGCAAAACCCCCATTTTTGCCCTGTGTTAGTCAGTGTATACTGACTCAGATAAGCTGCTAGCTAATTGAGAGCTTTACTGGCTTATCAGCCAGCTTTTCTTAGTTCCTTAAGCTTATTCATAGTCTCCTTAGTCCATTTTAGCTTTTTTCAGAAGCTTATAGCTTGTTTTAAATCTCTAGCTTAATTAGAAAATTTCTAGTTTTAAAAACCTTGAAAACACTAACTGTGTAATTAAGCTCCTTCATTCCAGCTTATTTAGCTTAAACTAAAAATACTTCCTTTTTTAAAGTAGCTTATAATCAGTTTAAAAGTAAGTAGCAAAAAGAAAAAGTCCAAAAAAATAGTTTTAGCAAAAGGCCTGGGTGAGGTTCGAACCCCAGACCTCCTGCTCACTACACCAACACCCCAACCATTGTGCCCGTAGGTCTTTTCCAGTATTCATTTGCCACATTTATTATTTAAGTAGTTTAGCAGTTTAAAGCTTATTTAGCTTTTTAGCTTATTAGCAGCTTATCCACAAAAGCTGTTTCTACCATTTTATTTTTCTTAGCTTTGTAATAACTTAAAGTAATTTAGAAAAAAGTTTCATAATTTTCCTAATAGTTTTAATATTTTTAATCTTTTTATTAGTTTAAAATAATAATTAAATCATAATAAATAGAAAAAATAATAAGAAAAATATAAATCTTTTTTTTTTTTACATAATTTTCTTTTGTAATTTATAATCTAGGAAAAATATAATTATATTATTAGACCTTAAGAAAAACAAAAACAGAAAAATGGTGATAGCTTCTATTTAATAGAATTTATCTTTTTAAATTTTAATTAAGCAATTTTCATTTTTATAATTTTCTTAGCTTCTTTTCACTTCATAATATTTATAGAAAAAGTTTTAGATTTTTCTTTGTTTATTTAGTATTTATTATAAATTTAAATAGTTTAAAAAGTAATTAAGTAATAAATAATTAATAATAATTAAATAAAAAGTGTAAAAATATATAATTTTAGTTTTAAAATAAGTTTTAAGTAATTTTACATTTTTAGGTTTTAATTTCATAAATTTTACTTTTTAGTCCCATTTTAGATTCCCCGTTACGCGTTTTCAGTTTAGTTTAATTCGCGTTTAATTTTCTTGTGTAAATTTGTTTCTTATATATCAATTAGAATTATTAAAAAGCAAAATCTCATATCTAAATCATCTGTCACTTTAATCCAAAGTTTTTCACAGTTTGCCCATTCACACCTCGTTGGGAAACGATCCGGGTAATCACTTACCTGGTTTCACACTACACACGAATGTGAGTTTTTGCAAGTATTCTTTTTCACAAAGGGGTGATTTGTATTTATTCACGCGTATCCGCTGTCTGCATTTATTTATAAGTGTATTCAGCACGGATCAATTTCATTGTCATTTTTATTTTAAAGTTACATTAGTAACTAATATTGTGTAAATGAAGTTTATTTTAGTTAATATTGTGTATGTTTTAGTTAATATTGTATATGTTTTAGTTAATATTGTGTATGTTTTATTTTATGTTTAAAAAATAATAATAAAAAAATAAATAAAAAATCCTATGGCACCACATTTTCTGGTGCCAACGGTAACGGCAAGAATGTGGTGCCATGAAATTTCTTGTGCCATCGAGACTTTTGCTGACGTGGCATGCATTTTTTGGCCATGGCTTGAAGCGATGGCACCAGGGTACCCAACGCTCTAACATATTTACGTTTGCTAATTTTGGATTGCATTCATTCATTTATCATTGATCATATTCATAGTCAATAATGCATTTAGATAAAATTGAATATAATGTAGATCCCACATTGTTATTGGAAATTCAAGGTCGGGTAAGTGATTAGTAAGCAAAGGAGAATAGGACCCTAATTATAAAATTTTAGCTATTATTTACTGTATTAAAGTAAATTATCTGTCTCCCGTGATGTTGTTTTGCATAATTTTCCCTAATGAATAAGAAACAATATTATATCGTGGTCTTAACCACCACTTAATGGTAAAGTGCTTGATTTTCTCACGAGAGTTTAAGGGCTTACAATTTAACTAGTTACACACTTGGGGTGGCAAATAAATTGTCGGAAACGATTACATGCATACTCTAATTAGGTTGGGTACATTTGGGTTAACTACTTGCCCATAGCAGTACACGTATGTATTATGTTATGGGCACTGTTTGTTTGGCGTAAAAAGATGATGTATATTTTCTTTTAAAAGAAGAAACAAATAGAAGCAAATTGTGTTTCATGCATAACTTTCTATATTTAAATGATTAAATCCGAGCATGGTTTCTTGAGACAGGTATTATAATAAGAATTGATTTCTATACATGAGTTTTTTTTACCGAGACACATCAATTTATGCATCCAATAGTTGTATCATCTTTTTGTTCTGCTTTAACTGCTTAGAGCACTGGGTATAATGGTGAGTAACCCTTGTCAATCCGAGGTGGAGCTCGCCAAGTCCCTCGCCTCTGCACCGGTTCCACCCCGCGCCAAGTCCATCGCCAAGTTTTTGGCTTACGCCAAATGAGGGAAATGTGCAATTTTCCTTTCCTTTTTTTTTTTTTTTTTTTTTTTTTTTTAACTATTTTTTTTTTTTATTGATTAAAAATGGATGGGTTTGTGTTTGTGCTGCTTTTATGAGCATGTGTGTCAGGGATGAAGATGGTGTGTGTATGAGGAAGACGAAGAGCTGTGTTGTCTTTTTTTTTATTGATTAAAAATGGATGGATTTTTATAAAATATTTTATTTTTGTATTTTTATTTAATACATATTTTTTATTTTAATGAATGAACAATTACTTGGTTTGAAAAAATTGGAAAGAAAATAAACTTGTCAGTCTCAAAAATGGGATTTTGGCTTAAGTTATTGAGATAGTGTTTTTGGATGTGTGAGTGAGAGGTAAATAAAAAGTGAAAAAACTTAGGTGGCGCTAAGGTGACGTTTGGCTTATGTTACTGCACGCAGTGCTCTTAAATAGTGAAGTGTGTTAACTAAAAAGACATGTGTGCAAATCACCATTAGTAGTAACAACCTTGGGAGCAAAAGGACCAGAAGTTGCACTCTTGTTCAGATTCACATTAGGACCAGAATTTGCACACGAAGGAGGAGTACTAGTTAAATTAGCATCATTAGCAACAATCTCACTTTGAATTTTATTCATGGCATCATCAAAATTCTTATGCGCATTAGCTATCAATTGTTCCACACTAGGCTGTTCAGAGCCATTAGAAGACGAATTAGAATCATGTGTAACATGAATCTGCTCCTCATCATGAAGAGGTAATGGAACCCCATCATCATCCACGAACACAAGCTTACCTTCTACAATTTTCCGTTCCATGTCGCGGATCTTATCATCAAGCGAACTGGATTAACGTCAGTTTCTTTTGCGGGTGCTACTTCTAATGATCTTCAGAAACATGTGTCTAATTTTCGGAGGTTGGAATGTAGCAAAAAGAAGGATGATGTTGACCTTTCAGTTCCAATGAAAGTTGTGGAAGAGGTGAACACGAGGTTTGAGAATATTCTCTACGGTTACTTCCTTGGCCAACGCCTTGCTTTTCCTGTCGTGGATTATTATGTTCGCAATGCGTGGGCTAAGTATGGTGTACAAAAGGTAATGATGAATGCGAAGGGGTTCTTCTTTTTTAAGTTCAATTCGAAGAAAGGTGTTGATGATGTACTTGAAAACGGTCCTTGGTTGATCAGAAATGTTCCTATTATTCTTAAACCATGGACTTTGAACACAAACCTACTTAAAGAGGATTTGACTAACATCCCGGTATGGGTTAAATTCCATGATGTCCCCCTTGCTATGTTTTCTGATGATGGCCTCAGTCTTCTTGCCACATTGATTGGCACGCCCAAAAGACTAGATGCTTTTACAAGCCAAATGTGCAAGGAATCGTGGGGACGAAGTAGTTTTGCTAGATGCATGATTGAAGTGAAGTCTAATGAAGTGCTTCGGGATAGCCTCACTGTTGAGATACCATTACTTGATGGTTCGGGCTCGACTATTGAGAAGATACGGTTTGAATACGAATGGAAACCACCTCGGTGTGATAACTGTAAGATCTTTGGTCATACTCTGGTTGATTGTCTTAAAGTTGAAGCACCTCCAGTTCGGCCTACTAAGCCAGTGAATGATGGTTTCACGACTGTCAATAATAAAAAGAAGGGTAAGCAAGGTGGTTCTATGACGCAGGGTAAAGGAGGGTTTACTAAACCTGTTGTGGGTAAGCAGTTTCAGTATCAACCCAAAAAGAATCCTCCAGAACCTAAGAAGGTGGATGGCACTAAGAAGAAGGCTTATGATTTGCCTAGTACGAGTGGCACTAATATTTCTACATCTAATCAGTTTGATGCTCTTAATATGGATGACACAGATGCCTTTGGTATTCAGTCAAACGACAACAACAAGGATGTGGATGCTGGTCGTACAACGGAAGTTACTGCGGATGAGTCTACTAAGGCATGTAATACAATGGAAGTTAATGAGGAAGAGTCTATTAAGACTGGTAGTGTTTCACAAGTTCCTCTTGTGAGTGATTTAAAAGAGAAGGAGTCGCTTGCGGCTCCTACAACTGGTGTTTCTTCTTATCCTCCCACCTCTTCTATTAAGAGGGTTAACCCTTTTTCTAAGGTGGGAGAGATTGTGGATTCGGATTCTGATGATGAGGTGGTTGTTAATCCATTTGATGAGTCTGCTAATCTATTTGGTGGTAGCCGTGAGTTTGAAGATGTTGATGATGACTATGACTACGATGACTATGCGAACCAGGTTTATGATCTTCCAGGGAATTTGGATGCCTTTAATGCTATTTATGGTACTAGGCTTCAAGGTCGTAGGAAGTAATTTTTTCGTTATATCTTAAGTTGTCATGTGTGTAATGGTGTGTTTTTCTTGTTTAGAACATAGGAAGTATCTTGTTATGTAAGTTTGCCTATGTAACGGGCTGAGATATGGGATTCACCTATATCCATTGTACTTAAACGTTTTGGTTTTATATATTTACCAGGGTGCAGGATTACTCCCCTTTACCCAAAAAAAGTGTGTTAAAAAAAAAGACATGTGTGCAAATCACCACCCATTATAATAAGATTATGTTGATGCAAATAATGTTCTATCAACGTTATTTATATCTTTCGATAACTTCACGTTTTGAGGATGACAAAATGTGAAAACACTTTACGTTAAAATTAACGTAAACAAGTTTTTAATCGAAAGTTCCTATTTCTACGTAAATCACTCTAGGTATGAACAAACAAATTTACAACTTGACAAATGATCAAAGAAGTGAATTTGTGTTTAACACTTCACATTTTTAATGTGACAAAACATTTTTTCAAAAATATACTTTACAAGTTATTTTTGAATAATTAAGAAATGTTTTATTAGAAAAATAAGTTCAAATAACATAACAACTATTTTCCCCCCCAAAATCAGCTTCAAACTTCCACAAATAAACTTTCACCACAAAAGACAAAAAAATGAGCGTTTTTGTCTGGCACGGTACCACTAAATTTAGTGGTACCGTGTCCCCATAACGGCCAAATTTTCTCTGCCTATAAATACCAACCCTATTCACAGTCTTTGGGCATCCTTTTTCACACAGAACTTTCTGAGTTCAATACTCTCACCACATATTTTCTTCTTGATCATTTAGTTTAGTTTTCTTTTGTTTAAGAGTGATCCAATCATCCAACCTAGAGATCACCTTCATTCCTCTTCTAGTGCAAGAGAAGAACACAAGGTATAAAAAAAAAATACAAAGTGTTGTAGTTGTAGTTAGAGCACTTGTAACACTTGTTACATACTTGTTGTATCTTTGTATACATCAAGTTCATTTTTCTTTTGAGAGTTTGTGAGAGAAGATCATTGTGATCTTATAGAGATATTGAATATCTCTTGTAGCTTGTGAGCTAGTGTGTTGATCAAGTTGATCGAGGGTAGATAGGGTAGATTGAGTCAAGTGAGAGTTGATCATTGTGATCTTGTGAGATCTTGGAGATCTCTTGAAGCTTGTGGGCTTGTGTGATTGATCAAGTGGATCAAGGGTAGATCGGGTAGATCGAGTCAAGTGTGTTGATTGTGTGAAGTAGAAAGGATCGTGTAGATCGTGGTAGATTGGTGCTAGCTAAGATTAGCACTCGACATCTAGCTTAGTGTCGAAAAATAGGATAAGCGACGTGTACGGTTTTATCTTCCTGAAGGGAGGTTTGTTGACATAGTGCTTGAAACTCTCGAGTGTGGTACTCGGGGGTTGGAGTAGGGCGAAGAAGAGCTTCGTGACCGAACCACTATAAATCTCTTTGTCCCGGTTTGATCTTTCCATCTCTTTTATTTACATTCATTATTTATATTAGATAGTTTAGTGTAGTATTCATATTGGTGTTGATTGATTACACAAAAGATTCGAATCAAGGTTTTCAAAAGTAAAGTTTTTAAGAATATTTAAAAACCGGTAAAACTATTCAACCCCCTTCTAGTCTTCCACAATTGGTACCAGAGCCACGTCAGTCAAGATTTTAAAATAAATTGTATTTTAAAACTTGAATCGATCAATGGATTCTGACAAATATCAAGAAGGGCAATCTATACAAAGACCACCACTTTTCGAAACTGATTGTCTTATATATTGGAAAACAAGATTCGAAACGTATGTGAAATCAAAAGATATTTGGAAAACTTTGTTAGTCACTCACCAAGGTAATAATCAAGTCAAAGAGAACAAGATAGATCTTCTTGTGCAACAATATGAACAATTTTCCATTCCGGAAGATGAATCTATTGATAATGCTTTTGCTAGATTTAATACTATTATTACTAGTCTTAAAGCTCTTGATGAAGGTTATTCTAGTAAGAACTATGTTAGGAAGTTTCTTCGGGCTCTACATCCTAAATGTGGAGCAAAGGTCACCGCCATTGAAGTGTCAAAGGACTTGGCGACATTATCACTTACTGAACTTATAGGAAACTTGAAGGTTCATGAGATGATTATCAAGAAAGACTCCGATATAGTCAAAGGCAAAAGCGAGAGAGTTAGATCTCTAGCATTGAAAGCCAAAAAGGAGTCTAGTGATAAGGAATGTTCGGGTTCCGATAGTGAAGATGAAGAGTATGCGTTAGCCGTTAGAGACTTTAAGAAGTTCTTTAGTAGAAGAGGTAGGTTCGTTAGGCAACCTCGTGATGATAAGAAGCCATCACAAAAGAACTGTTGGGAATTAAATGTTCTGAAGATTAGTATTGGGATTTACAAGTTTACAAGATCAGTTCTGCTCAAAGAAATACACTAAGCATCATTCTACTGCTAGTACGTTTCATTCTACTGCTAGTCTTAGAGATTCTGCTGCCGCAAGCATTCAACTGCTGGTGCATCAGATTCTACTGCTAAAGAGATATGTGTCGCGTATTCTACTGCTGGATAGATAAGTATAGAAAGATATTTTGTGTATAATAGTCAAGTATATACGGTAGATAATATCTTTTATAGGTGTTCAGTCAACAAGTTGTAAACATAGATACATGTTGTATCTTAATGACTGACACACTCAACATAAGCTAGCAAGTAGTTCGACAAGACTTGGCAATATTATAAAGATCTCTCTTGGACTATAAAAGAGAGATCTTAGCTTAGATATAAGATGACCCCAACTAAGTGTCTAAGTGAATAACTCATAACAGTTAAGAACATAGAAACATAAGATTCAAGGTTTTGTAACCCTAGTGATAGTGAAGATCACTCGTATTAGTCTCAATAATATTGAATCGTTTGGTGATAATCTTTATGTGTTCTTTGTTCAATATACAAACTTAACTGTTCCAAATAACCTTCTAAGTGTGGTTAAGTAGATTCCGCATACTTAATCATATTAACACAAAGTATCATATACACATCAATAGGACTAACATCCTAAGTGTATTCTTAATCAGTTCTCACAAGTGCTAAAGGGCTGGTTGATCCTCTCAATTGGTATCAGAGCAAGACTGATATATTTGATTTAGAAGAAGTAGTAGAAATGGATGTGGAATTCAAACGAATGTTGCTGCAAAGCTACCAATGCTTAAACAGAATGAGTTTGAGATGTGGAGGTTAAGGATAGAGCAATATTTCCAAGTGCAAGATTATACACTTTGAGAAATTATTGAAGATGGAAACTCTTTCAAGCCTACAACCACTACATCAACAGTTGAGGGCAAGGTGGTGACAACTCTGCAGACTCAGCCAACATGTGCAGAAGACATAATAAAGAAGAAGAATGACCTAAAGGCCAGAAGTATGCTGATGATGACCATTCCAAATGATCAACTTTTAAACTTCAGCAAGTTCAAAGATGCAAAATCTTTGTTTGAGGCCATTGTTGCCAGGTATGGTGGGAATGAAGCCACCAAGAAGACACAGAAGACTCTTCTTAAGCAGCAGTTTGAAAACTTCTCTTCAACCAACAATGAATCACTTGACCACATGTTTAACAGGCTTCCGAAGATTGTGAGCCAACTTACAATTCTTGGGGTTGAAATACCTCAAGAAGATTTAAACTCAAAATTTCTGAGAAGCTTACCTGAAGAGTGGGCTGTACATGTTGTGGTCTGGAAAAACAAGCCAGACATAGACACCATGGATCTTATGGACTTGTATAGCAACTTTAAGATTGTGGAACAAGATGTGAAGAAAACTGGTGGATCTAATTCAAGTACTGGGAACATGGCATTTATGTCATCTCCTAGTACCTCAAGTCCAGTTGCAAATGTGAAGGTTGATGGTGGAGTTGGTATTGCCAGTACATCAGGCAGTACCATGGGTATTTTGGATGAGAAAACATGTAGTGCTTTTCTCACAAGCCAGAATGATGGGTCCATGCTTACTCATGAAGACCTCCAAGAAATCAATGATGATGATGATTTAGAGGAGATGGACCTAAAGTGGCAAATTTCTCTTCTTAGCATGAGGGCTAAGAAGTTCTATCAAAGGACGGGGAAAAAGATCACAATCAGCAGCAATGATACTGCTGGTTTTGACAAGTCAAAGATAGAATGTTACAACTGCCACATGATGGGGTACTTCTCAAGAGAATGTAGAAGGCCAAGGCAGCAAGATAGCAGAAATAGAGGTTTTGGAAGCAAATCCAGAACAGGGGAGGTTTCTGAGCCAAAAGCTATGGTAGCTATTGATGGCTTTGGATTTGATTGGAGTTTCATGGCTGATGAAGAAGAAACTTCTTCTCAGATGGCACTCATGGCTTTCTCTACTGAGGTACAAAATCATAAAGCTTGTTCTAATACTTGCACTGCTCTTAAAGAACTACAAACTTTAATCAAACATTATGATGATCAAAAGAAAGAGCTAAGCAAAACTCATCAAAACTATATAAACTATAAGTGTGGTCTAGAATCCCTAGAGAAACAGATCATACACTATAAAGAAAATGAATTTGCTTTTTCGGATGACAAAGCTCTTCTTAGACAGGACATATTCTTTAGAGATGCTGAAATTAAGCTTTTGAGAGATGCTTATGATAGGATCAAAAATGAAAATGAAAACATTCACTTAAGTGTAGAAACACTAGAACATGCTTCTAGAGGTTTAACTAACATGATTGAATGTCAAGTGATCAATAAGGCACAATCTGTGATAGGATATAAGAGTGTCCCACCTCCTTATAGAGGAATTCCTGTACCCCCAGGGATAGATCTAGAGCATTCAGGCTTACCTGAATTCCAACTACCAGAGTTAAAATATGGTGTTCAACCAAAACAAACTGTAGTTCTTGATGAGCCTTTAAAAGTAAGTGAGAGTTTACATAAAACTTCACTTCCTGAGGACATGGTGTCCTCTGCTAGGAAATCAGGTGGTCCAATAGTTGAGGACTGGACATCTGATAGTGATGAAGAAGAACAGGTTATGTCTAAACCTGAAGTGGTTAAGAAAGCAGGAACAAGTGTTCCTAAAATAGTCAAACAAAATATTGTTAGGCCTAAAACCAACATTAAACATGTTAGGCAACCAGTTAGATATTGTGAACAATATAGAACCACCAACAAGCCCAGAGGTAACCATAGAAATTGGAATAACCTCAAGTCTCACCAACTAGGTGATGACTTTGACTTTTATATCAAAGCTTGTTATATATGTGGTAGTTTTGACCATCTTGCAGCTTTATGCAACCAATGGGTATCTGGGAGTGCACACAATAGGGTGAATTTAAAAAGGTATACTCCTAAAAGTCACCCTAGTTTCAATAAAACAACCCCTAGAGCAGTTTCATTAAAGTCTGGACCAAAAGCAGGTTCTGCTGCTAGACCAATAGTTTCTACTTTTAGACTAGTTTTTGCTGCCAGACCATTTTCTCTGTTAACCCAAAATTAGCAATACAAAGTGCAAAAACAACTTTCAAATATGCACAAACTACTACTAAAAGACCTTTTTCCATTAAAAGCAGAGACACAAAAACAAATTTGAAAACCTAAGGGTTCTACAGCTAGGGAAAAGAGGGCCAATGCTGTTAAGACCTCAGCATGTTGGATTTGGAGACCTCTTAAATCCAATGGTGCATCAATTGTTCTAAAGAGATTAGATTACATTGATGCAAGAGGCAGATCCAAGTCAGTAATGGCTTGGGTACCCCAAGGAAACTAATTCCTTATTTATGTGCAGGAACATTCACAAGCAGATCAAGAAGATCAAGGTTATTCAGATAGTGGATGTTCAAGGCACATGACAGGCAACATGTCTTATCTTTCAGAATTTCAAACATTAGATAGAGGATATGTTACCTTTGGAGGAGGAATTGGTGGAAAGATTACTGGTAAAGGTACTATCAGAACCAGTAAATTAGATTTTGAAGATGTGTGACAAAAAGAACAAAGTTCTTTTTACTGACACTGAATGTCTTGTACTTTATTCTGATTTTAAGATGCCTGATGAAAATCAAGTACTTCTTAAAATTCCAAGAAAGGGCAACATGTACAGTGTTGATATGAACAACATTGTTCCTAAAGAGGCTCTAACTTGTTTTGTTGCAAAGGCCACATTGGATGAATCAATGAAATGGCATAGGAGGCTTGGTCATATTAACTTCAAAACCATAAATAAAATTGTTAAGAATGGTTTGGTAAGAGGTTTACCTCAAAAACGATTTGAAAATGATCAAACATGCATTGCTTGTCTTAAAGGCAAACAACACAAAGCCACTTGTAAGCCCAAGATTTTTAGCTCTATTAATCAATCATTGTTTATGCTTCATATGAACTTATTTGGACCAACTTCTGTTGGAAGTGTGCAGCATAAAAGATATTGTCTAGTTATTACTGATGACTATAGCAGATTTACATGGGTTTTCATTTTAAGTTCTAAGGATGAGACACCTAGCATCCTTAAGACATTCATTACAGAGATAGAAAACCTAGTAGACAAGAAAGTAAAAGTCATTAGATGTGATAATGGGACAGAGTTTAAGAATAGAGTTATGGATGATTTCTGCAAAGAAAAAGGTATTAGGAGAGAATTTAGTGTTGCTAGAACTCCACAACAGAATGGTGTTGCTGAGAGGAAAAATAGAACAGTCATAGAAGCTGCTAGAACCATGTTAGTCGACTCTAAGTTGCCTATCACTTTTTGGGCTGAAGCAGTAAATACTGCTTGCTATGTTCAAAATAGGGTTTTGGTTGTCAAATCTCACAATAAGACATCATATGAACTTTTTAGAGGTAGAACTCCTGCAATAGGATTTCTTAGACCTTTTGGATGTCATGTGACAATTCTAAATACCTTAGACCATCTAGGAAAGTTTGATGGTAAAGCAGATGAAGGTTTCTTAGTTGGATATTCTCTCAATAGCAAAGCTTTTAGAGTATACAACTTAAGAACTAAAAAGGTAGAGGAAAACCTGCATGTTGAATTTTTAGAGAATAAATCCAATATAGCAGGTGAAGGACCAAAATGGCTATTTGATCTTGAGTCACTAACCCATTCAATGAATTATGTGCCTGTTGTTGCAGAAACTAATGATTTTGCCGGTTGTGATGATACAACAAATGAGGCAGGGTTAGAGAAAGATCAAGATTATGTGATGATGCCAATATGGTCAAGTACAAGTGTGGATTCAACTTCAATAAATGGTGAATCTTCTTCAGTTGAAGCTAAAGAAGGGATTGAAGGTGAAAACAAAGAAGATGGAACTAAGGAACAAGAGAATGTTTCTACTTCTGAGACAGAGCATTCTACTGCTAGGCTAAATTTTTCTACTGCTGAGCCAAATGATTCTACTGCTGGCCCATCAGAACCAAAAGAAGCAGAATTCTTAAAAGGTGAGGTGGATTTGAGCAATCTCCCACCTAACTATCAAGTTCCTTCTACTCCACACACAAGGATTCACAAAGTCCACTCCTTGGAGAATGTGATTGGAGATGTACAATCAGGGGTGAAGACAAGGCAACAACTGATGTCTTCAGACCAACAAGGGATTCTTGATGCTCTTTATGCATCAAAGCAGCATGAGTTTTCAAACTCTTGCTTATTCGTATGTTTTCTCTCACAAGATGCACCAAAGAATGTTCTTAAAGCTCTAGATGATTCAAGCTGGGTAGAAGCTATGCAAGAGGAGCTTCTTCAGTTCAAGATTCAAAAGGTTTGGGTGCTAGTAGATTTACCCAAGGGTGTAAGGGTAATCGGCACTAAATGGGTTTTCAAGAATAAAAGAGATGAAAGGGGCATAGTGATAAGGAATAAGGCTAGATTAGTAGCTCAAGGGTATACACAAGAGGAAGGGATAGACTATGATGAAGTTTTTGCTCCAGTAGCAAGACTTGAGGCAATTAGGCTTTTCTTAGCTTATGCTTCATTTTTAGGCTTCACAGTTTATCAAATGGATGTCAAGTGTGCATTTTTATATGGTACTATTGAAGAGGAGTGTATGTCTCACAACCTCCTGGTTTCATTGATCCTGACCATCCAGACAAGGTGTACAAGGTAGTAAAAGCTCTATATGGCCTACATCAGGCACCAAGAGCTTGGTATGAAACACTAGCTTCCTATTTAATTTCAAATGGATTTCAAAGAGGCAAGATTGATCAGACACTATTCATCTAGAAGCAACAGAAGGATCTTTTGCTAGTTCAAGTGTATGTGGATGATATCATCTTTGGATCTACAAGGAAGGAGATGTGTTTGGAGTTTGAGAAACTTATGCTTGATAAGTTTCAGATGAGTTCCATGGGGGAACTTACATTCTTTTTGGGTCTGCAAGTTAAGCAATCAAGTGAAGGAATCTTTATTAGTCAAGATAAATATGTTGCAGAGATTCTTAGAAAATTTCAATTTGCTGATTCAAAAGTGGCAAGCACACCAATGGACTCTGAGAAGCCACTTCTTAAAGATGTTGATGGAGACAATGTGGATGTACACATATACAGATCTATGATAGGATCCTTGATGTATCTTACATCATCAAGACCTGATATCATGTTCTCTGTTTGTGCTTGTGCAAGATTTCAAGTAACTCCTAAGGTTTCTCATTTAACAGCAGTCAAGAGGATTTTTAGATATCTCAAGGGTCAACTTAGGTTGAGACTATGGTATTCTTGGGAGTCACCTTTTGACTTGGTAGCATTCTCAGATAGTGATTATGCTGGTGCTAGCTTGGACAGAAAGTCAACAACTGAAGGATGTCAATTCCTTGGGTGTAGACTTATCTCATGGCAGTGTAAGAAGCAAACCATTGTGGCTACTTCAACAACTGAAGCTGAATATGTAGCTGCTGCAAGTTGCTGTGGTCAAGTTCTATGGATTCAAAACCAACTTCTTGACTATAGGTACAATTTCATGAACACTGTCATTTATATTGATAATAGTAGTACAATTTGCATAATTAAAAATCCAGTACAACATTCTAAAACAAAACACATTGAAATAAGACATCATTTTGTTAGAGACTGCAATGAGAAAAAGTTGATTCAGATCATAACTTTGCAGATCTACTTACAAAAGCTTTTGATGTTGGAAGGTTTCAATACTTGGTAGCAAGTATTGGAATGCTTAATCCTCAATGATTTAAAACTGTGTGTCTTTGTATATATGAAATGGATTTCTACTGCTAGTATTATCAATTTGTACAAATTTGAATTGTGTCATTCATACTGTTTGTCATATGATTATTCTAATATAAGACAAGTGCCCAGCACTTAGTTCTTTTGGTTTTAGACTAACAATTTCTAGTATGAACATTTGAACACAAAGGAAGTTTCAAGTGAAATGTGTGAGCAGCAGAATGATGATACAGTTGCTAACATAATAGGTTCATGATGGACTGAGTTTGGGAATTCATTTACAATGGTTTACACCTAAGTAATAGATTCTTTAAAACATCTTTCTTGAAACCTGGTTATGAAATTTCACATTGACTTGATGGTTTAGTTGATCAGATAGTAACTGATACAACTCACTTTCTATCATTTTATACTTTTAAGTATAATGAGCAAGTCTAAGGACATCTGATAGAAAGAACAGCTAGCAAAAGTGAATCTAACACTTATGTTAGAGGCAACAATTGCTATGAGCTGGAAATCCTGTCAAGAAAATCCTTTGAATGGATTTATCTGTACACAGGCAGTTATTTATAACTGAAAAACATTGGTTCTCACACAACCAGAGGTTGCTTTAAACCGAAATTTTGATTAAGTCTCTGTAACTACACTTAATCCCTTCAAAATGGTTGGAAGCAGTATGATTTTTCATATTAAAATCATGTACATACTGCTAAGTCAAAAGTTTCTTAAAATTGCCCCATTATTCACCACTCATAGGAGGTTACACACCTAGAAGTGTTGAGGGCAGCAAACTAACTCTTAAGGAATTGATGGCTACATGTACAACATTGTCTAAAAACAAGTTCTGATTGGTAGATCAGGTGATGAGGAGAGAAATATTTTGGTACATGGTGAGAGATCTTCCAAACAGGGGAGGAAATAAAGCCCAGGGGAGGAAGATTAACCAATGAAAAGGAGGAAAAGACAAGAGCATACAAGATGATGACATGGAGGTTGAAAATGACAAGAACAGAAAGTCCAAGATTCTGGAGTATTATATATATTCAGAAGGGATGAAGCATTCAAATGGAGAAAGTTCTATCTAGGAGAAAGTTCTATCTAGGAGAAATTTCTATCTAGGTTCTTTCAGTTTTAATTTCAGTTCACCACGTTTGTTCATCACTTGCAAAGGCATGCTGAAAGATGATTTCACTTGTCGAAACAAGCATCCAAGATACACAGCACCATTGCCTCTTATAATTCCTCCATCCAAGGAAATTGCACCATCTTTTAGGTATTGAATGAAGCCTGATGATTGGTACTGATATTGTCAAAGTCAAAGGAAATAGCAGATGAGCTACTGAGAAAGATATTCAATCTTTTAGAACAAAGAAAAGCTCAGATCAAGGGTCTGACTATGAAGTGTTTGAAAGATCTTCACAATCCTCATTTAATACAGAGAAACATGTCATTTTGGGAAATCACATGTTTAGGGGAAGATTGTTGGGAATTAAATGTTTTGAAGATTAGTATTGGGATTTACAAGTTTACAAGATCATTTCTGCTCAAGGAAATACACTAAGTATCATTCTACTGCTAGTACGTTTCATTCTACTGCTAGTCTTAGAGATTCTGCTGCCGCAAGCATTCTACTGCTGGTGCATCAGATTCTACTGCTAAAGAGATATGTGTCGCGTATTCTACTGCTAGATAGATAAGTATAGAAAGATATTTTGTGTATAATAGTCAAGTATATACGGTAGATAATATCTTTTATAGGTGTTCAGTCAACAAGTTGTAAACATAGATACATGTTGTATCTTAATGACTGACACACTCAACATAAGCTAGCAAGTAGTTCGACAAGACTTGACAATATTGTAAAGATCTCTCTTGGACTATAAAAGAGAGATCTTAGCTTAGATATAAGATGACCCCAACTAAGTGTCTAAGTGAATAACTCATAACAGTTAGGAACATGGAAACATAAGATTCAAGGTTTTGTAACCCTAGTGATAGTGAAGATCACTCGTATTAGTCTCAATAATATTGAATCGTTTGGTGATAATCTTTATGTGTTCTTTGTTCAATATACAAACTTAACTGTTCCATTTCCATAACCAAAATAACCTTCTAAGTGTGGTTAAGTAGATTCCGCATACTTAATCATATTAACTCAAAGTATCATATACACATCAATAGGACTAACATCCTAAGTGTATTCTTAATCAGTTCTCACAAGTGCTAAATGGCTGGTTGATCCTCTCAAGAACCAAATTGAGAACAAAGGAACGTGTGATAGGAAATGTTTTAGATGTGGAGATTCTAAACATATCATAGGAGAATGTTCCAAACCACCGAAAACCAACAACCAAAGAGCTTTCATAGGAGGCTCTTGGAGTGATAGCGGTGAAAAAGAAGAGAAGAAGCCCAACGATGAAACATGTCTAATGGCTCAAGCTTCAAATGAGGTACATTCCGACTCTTCTTATTATAGTGATGATAATTCGTCGATAGATGATAATAGATTACATGACGAATATAATAGACTATGCGAAGTAAGTTCTAAAATTTTAAGTAGAAACAAAACACTAAAATTAAAATTGCATGAACTCGAAATGCAAGTTTTAGAACTAAAGGATCAAGTTAAAAGACTTGAGAAAAATAAAGAGATGGATGTAGGATGTAGGTCATGCATAAGTCTTCGAGTAGAAAATGAAAAACTCAAAGAAAATGCGTTAAGGATCATTAAGTTTTAAAAAGGAACAAAGGCACTTAATAATATGCTTGAAAACATTAGGTTTAGTGAACATGACCGTGCAGGCTTAGGATTTGACCCAAACCAAGCTTCTACAAGTGGTACTAAACAAGTAAAATTTGTAAATCCTGGAGTATCTGGAACATCAGACAACGGCACCACTAAAGGTACAGACGGCACCACTAAAATTAGTGGTACCGTGGTACCGTCTGGTGCTAAATTCAGATCTGGGTCAATTTTAAAAATAACTTAAGTCCTAAACCGAGTCACATAATTATTTGTTGGGAATTAAATATTTAAGAAGTTTAATATCGAGTTCTATTCAAAGAAATACTCTAAGTATGATTCTGCTGCTAGAGCATTTGGTTCCTGCTGCTAGTGTTTGATTCTGCTGCCAGCGTTAAACATTCTGCTGCTAGGCTTAACATTCTACTGCAGAAGGATTCTACTGCTAGCGTTAACATTGCTGCTGCTAAAGTACTTTCTGTTGCTGAGTGGATATGTATGAAAAGATATTATGTGTATTTAAGTCAACAATATACGGTAGATAATATCTTACCCCATGTGATCAGTCATAATGTTATATTCACAGAACAAGTTGTAAACATAGATACAAGTTGTATCTTAATGACTGACACTCTCAAAGCAAGTGTTCGACTAGACTTAACAATATTGTAAAAGATCTTTCTTATGATATATAAAAGAAAGATCTTAGACTAGTGATAAAAAATATATACGAATAGATAAGTGAAAAACATATAACTAAAAAGAACTTAGAACAAATATCACAAGTCGTAAAAAACATAAGATTCAAGGTTTTTGTAACCCTAGTGATAGTGAAGATCACTCGTATTATCTTGAATAATATTGAATCGTTTGGTGATAACATTGCATGTTCTTTGTTCTACATACACAAGCATAACTGTTCCATTTCCATAACACAAATAACCTTCTAAGTGTGATTGAGTAAATTCCGCATACTTGATCATATTAACTCAACTTATCACATACACAAAAAACGAAGGTTTAACCACCTTATTAGTGTATCGATCGACCTCGTCAATTGGTATCAGAGCGTCAGGTTGATATAGTTGATTTAGAAGAAGAAGAAGAAGAAATGGACGTTGAATCTATTCAGACCAATGTTGCTGCTAAAATACCAATGCTCAAACAGAATGAGTTTGAGATGTGGAGGCTAAGGATAGAACAATATTTCCAAGTGCAAGACTATGCACTTTGGGAAATTATTGAAGATGGAGACTCTTTCAAGCCTACCACCACTACATCAACTGTTGACGGTAAAGTGCTGAAAACTCTGCAGATGAAGCCAAAATCTGCAGAAGAAAGAATACTGAGGAAAAATGACTTAAAGGCAAGAAGCATGCTGATGATGACCATTCCCAATGATCAACTTCTAAACTTCAGCAAGTTCAAAGATGCCAAGTCATTATTTGAAGCTATTATTGCTAGATATGGTGGAAATGAAGCCACCAAGAAAACCCACAAGACACTGCTCAAGCAGCAGTTTGAAAACTTCTCCTCTACATACAATGAATCTCTTGACCATATGTTTAATAGGTTTCAAAATATTGTGAGCCAACTTGCTATTCTTGGGGTTGAAATACCTCAAGAAGATTTGAACTCAAAATTTCTGAGAAGCCTACCAGAAGAGTGGGCTATGCATGTTGTTGTCTGGAAGAATAAGCCAGACCTTGATATAATGGAACTAATTGATTTGTATAGCAACTTTAAGATTGTGGAGCAAGATTTGAATAAGAATAGAGGTACTAGTTCTAATACTGGAAACATGGCTTTTATGTCAACTCCTAGTACCTCAAAATCAAGTGAAGAGGTGAAAGTTGTTGATGGTGTTGGTGCTGCTAGTTCATCAAGCAGTACCATAGGTATTTTAGATGAAAAGACTTGTTGTGCATTTCTTACAAGTCAAAATAATGGGTCCATACTCACCTATGAAGACCTCCAAGAGATCAATGATGATGATCTGGAGGAAATGGATCTAAAATGGCAAATTTCTCTTCTTAGCATGAGAGCCAAGAAGTTCTATCACAAGACGGGGAAGAAGCTTGTAATCAGCAACACTGATGCTGCTGGTTTTGATAAGTCAAAGATAGAGTGCTATAACTGCCACATGATGGGTCATTTCTCAAGAGAGTGTAGAAGACCAAGGCAGCAAGATAGCAAGAACAAAGGTTTTGGAAGCACATCCAAAACAAGGGAGGTTTCTGAGCCAAACTCAAAGGCTATGGTAGCCATTGATGGGCTAGGTTTTGATTGGAGTTTCATGGCTGATGAAGAAGAAGATTCTTCACAAATGGGACTCATGGCCTTTTCTACTTCTGAGGTACAAACTCATAAAGCTTGTTCAAATGATTGTACTGCTCTTAAAGAATTACACACTTTAATCAAACATTATGATGACCAAAAGAAAGAGCTAAGCAGAACCTTTCAAGAGTTAGTAGATTATAAGTGTAGATTAGCATCAACAGAAAAGCAAATCTTATACTACAAAGAAAATGAACTTGCTTTTTCTGATGACAAAGCTCTCCTAAGACAGGACATATTCTTTAAAAATGCTGAAATTAAGCTTTTAAGAGAGGCTTTTGATAGGGTCAAAAAGGAAAATGGAAACATTCACTTAACCACACAGACACTAGAACATGCTTCTAGAGGTGTGACCAACATGATAGAATGTCAAGTGATTAATAGAGCTAAGTCAGGAGTAGGATATAAGAGTGTCCCACCTCCATACAGAGGTATCCCTAAACCCCCAGGGATTGACCTAGAAAATTCAGGTATCCCTGAATTTCAACAACTTGAGCTACAATATGGTGTACAACCAAAGACCAAGCTAGTTGTTGATGAATCTAAGAAAGTAAGTGAAAGTTTAAGTAAAACTTTACGTCCTGAGGACAAGGTGTCCTCTGATAGAAGATCAGATAGTGTAGTCATTGAAGACTGGGTATCTGATGATGAAGAAGATGAACAGGTTATGTCTAAACTTAAAGTAGTTAAGAAAGCAGGAACAAGGGTTCCCAAAGTGATCAAAAAGGATACTGTTAAGCTTAGTTCAAACATTAAACATGTTAGGCAACCAGTTAAATATTGTGAACAATATAGATCCACTAGCAAGCCCAGAGGTAACCAAAGAAATTGGAATGGCCTCAAGTCTAACCAATTATGTGATGACTTTTTCTTTTATAATAAAGCTTGTTACACATGTGGTAGTTTTGATCTTCTTGCAGCTTTCTGTAACAAATGGATATCTGGGTATGAAAACAATAGAGTGAACTTCAAAAGGCAAACTCCTCAAACTCACTTTCACTCTAAGTCTAAGAGAACAAAACCCAGAGCAGTTGTCATAGCAGTTTCTGCTGCTAGACCATTCATGACTGTTAACCCAAGACCAACAGTTAAATATGCAAAATCTTTTTATACAAATGCATCAAAGACTGTTCAAAGGCCCATTCAAACAAAAGCAGTGGTCCCAAAACAAGTTTGGAAAATTAAGGGAACAATTACAAAGCTAGCAGTTTCTGCTGCTAAGCATGTAATTCATTCTGCTGCTAGGGAAAACAGGGCAAATGCTGTTAAGGCCTCAGCATGTTGGGTTTGGAATTCAACCAAATCCAATGTTGCATCAACTGTTCTTAAAAAATTACACTACATTGATGCAATAGGAAGATCCAAGTCAGTAATGGCTTGAGTCCCCAAAAGAAACTAATACTTCTCATTTATGTGCAGGAACATTCAATTGATCAACAAGAGGATCAAAGATACTCAGATTGTGGATGTTCTAGGCACATGACAAGCAACAAGTCTTATCTCTCAGATTTTCAATCAATAGATGGAGGCTATGTTACCTTTGGAGGAGGTGTTGGTGGCAAAATTTCCGGTAAAGGTACAATCAAAACTGGAAATTTAGATTTTGAAGATGTGTACTATGTACAAGAGCTAAATTATAATCTTTTTAGTGTCTCACAAATGTGTGACAAAAGGAACAAAGTTCTTTTCTGTGAGACTGAATGTCTTGTACTTTCTCCCGATTTTAAGATGCCTGATGAAAGTCAAGTGCTTCTTAAAATTCCTAGAAAGGGCAATATGTACAGTGTAGACATGAAGAACATTGTTCCTAAAAAGAATTTAACTTGTCTTGTTGCAAAGGCCACATTGGATGAATCAATGTTATGGCATAGGAGGCTTGGTCATATTAACTTCAAAACCATAAATCAAATTGTTAAGAATGGTTTGGTAAGAGGTTTACCTCAAAAACGATTTGAAAATGATCAAACATGCATTGCTTGTCTTAAAGGCAAACAACACAAAGCCACTTGTAAGCCCAAGCTGTTTAACTCTATTAATCAATCACTGTTTATGCTTCATATGGACTTATTTGGACCTGTTTCAGTAAGTAGTATAATGCATAAGAGATATTGTCTTGTTGTTACTGATGACTATAGTAGATTTACATGGATTTTCTTTTTAGCTACTAAGGATGAGACACCTAGCATCCTTAAGACTTTCATTACTGAGATAGAAAACCTAGTAGACAAAAGAGTAAAAGTCATTAGATGTGATAATGGGACAGAGTTCAAAAATAGAGTTATGGATGAATTCTGCAAAGAAAAGGGTATTAAGAGAGAATTTAGTGTTGCTAGAACTCCACAACAGAATGGAGTTGCTGAAAGGAAAAATAGAACACTAATAGAAGCTGCTAGAACTATGTTAGCTGATTCTAAGCTACCTATAACTTTTTGGGCTGAAGCAGTCAACACTGCTTGCTATGTTCAAAATAGAGTTTTAGTTGTTAAGCCTCACAATAAGACATCATACGAACTTTTTAGAGGTAGAACTCCTGCAATAGGATTTCTTAGACCTTTTGGATGTCATGTGACAATTCTCAATACCTTAGACCATCTTGGAAAGTTTGATGGCAAAGCAGATGAAGGTTTCTTAGTTGGATATTCTCTCAATAGTAAAGCTTTTAGAGTATACAACTTAAGAACTAAGAAAGTAGAAGAAAACCTACATGTGGAATTTTTAGAACATAAATTCAATGTAGTAGGTGAAGGTCCTAATTGGCTATTTGATCTAGAGTCATTAACCCATTCTATGAATTATGTGCCTGTTGTTGCAGAAACTAATAATTTTTCAGGTTCACAAACAACAAATGAGGCAGGGTTAGACAAGGAGACAAATCAAGATCATATATGGATGCCAATAAGTACCAGTGTGGCTTCAACTTCAACAAATGATGCATCTTCTTTTGGTAAAGCTAAAGAAGATGTTGAAAGTGAACTCAAGGAAGATGGAACAAAGGAAAAACAAAATGTTTCTGCTGATGATAGTGCTGCTGAGACAGAGCATTCTGCTGCTAGGCTTAATCATTCTGCAGCTAGGCCAAACAATTTTACTGTTGGCCCTTCAGTTTCAAATGAAGCAGATTTCTCAGATAATGAGGTGGATTTGAGCAATATCACACCTACCTATCAAGTTCCTTCAACCCCACACACAAGAATTCACAAAGTCCATTCCCTAGAAAATGTGATTGGAGATGTACAATCAGGTGTGAAGACAAGACAACAACTGATGTCTTCAGACCAACAAGGGCTTCTTGATGCCCTTTATGCTTCAAAGCAGCATGAGTTTTCAAACTCTTGCTTGTTTGTATGTTTTCTCTCACTAGATGAACCAAAGAACATTCTGAAAGCCTTAGATGATTCAAGCTGGGTAGAAGCTATGCAAGAGGAGCTTCTTCAGTTCAAGATTCAGAAGGTATGGGTGCTAGTTGATTTACCTAAGGATGCAAAGGTAATTGGCACTAGATGGGTTTTCAAGAATAAAAGGGATGAAAGGGGCATAGTGATCAGGAATAAGGCTAGATTAGTAGCCCAAGGGTACACACAACAAGAAGGGATAGACTATGATGAAGTTTTTGCTCCAGTAGCAAGACTTGAGGCAATTAGGCTTTTCTTAGCTTATGCTTCATTTTTAGGCTTCACAGTTTACCAAATGGATGTCAAGAGTGCATTTTTATATAGCACAATTGAAGAAGAGGTGTATGTCTCACAACCTCCAGGGTTCATTGATCCTGACCATCCAGACAAAGTGTACAGAGTAGTTAAGGCTCTTTATGGCCTTCATCAGGCACCTAGAGGTTGGTATGAAACACTAGCTTCCTATTTAAAAGCGAATGGATTTCAAATAGGAAATATTGATCAGACACTTTTCATCAAACATCACAAGAAGGATCTTCTGTTAGTGCAGGTGTATGTGGATGACATTATCTTTGGATCTACAAGGAAGGAGATGTGTTTGGAGTTCGAGAAGCTTATGCATGATAAGTTTCAGATGAGTTCCATGGGGGAACTTACATTCTTTTTGGGTTTGCAAGTTAAATAGTCATATGAAGGCATATTTATTAGTCAAGATAAATATGTTGCAGAGATACTAAGGAAGTTCAACTTTGCTGATTCAAAAATGGCAAGCACACCAATGGACTCTGAGAAGCCTCTTCCAAAAGACTTAGATGGAGAAAATGTGGATGTACACACTTACAGATCTATGATAGGATCTTTGATGTATCTTACATCATCAAGACCTGGCATCATGTTCTCTGTTTGTGTTTGTGCAAGATTTCAAGTAACTCCAAAGGTTTCTCATTTAACAGCAGTCAAGAGGATTTTTAGATATCTCAAGGGTCAACCTAGGTTGGGACCATGGTATTCTAGAGAATCACCTTTTGACTTGGTAGCATTTTTGGATAGTGATTATGCTGGTGCTAGCTTTGACAGAAAGTCAACAACTGGAGGATATCAATTCCTTGGGTGTAGACTTATCTCATGGCAGTGTAAGAAGCAAACAACTGTGGCTACTTCAACAAATGAAGCTGAATAGGTAGCTGCTGCAAGTTGTTGTGCTCAAGTCTTATGGCTTCAAAACCAACTTCTTGACTATGGGTACAATTTCATGAACACTATTATTCATATTGATAATAGTAGTACAATTTGTATTATTAAAAATCCAGTGCAACATTCTAAAACAAAACACATTGAAATTAGACATCACTTTATAAGAGACTGCAATGAGAAAAGATTAATTCAAGTTCTTAAAATTGCTTCAGAATTCAATTTTGCAGATCTGCTAACCAAAGCTTTTGATGTTGGAAGGTTTCAGTACTTGGTAGCAAGTATTGGAATGCTTAATCCTCAATGATTTTAAACTTTGTGTTTTTGTAAATAAATTTTTGTTTGTGCTGCTGACTTTAAAAGATACTACTGCTATTACAAAAGTTTGTGCTGCTAGTACAAATTTAATTTGTGTTATTCATACAGTTAGTCCTATGATTATTCTAATACAAGACAAGTACTTTGTACAGTGTTCTTTTGGTTTTAGAGTAACAATTTCAGGTATGATCATGAGAACACAAAGGATGTTTCAAGTGAAATGGTAGCAGCAGAATGATAATATTAGTTGCTGACATAATAGGTTTATGATAGAAAAGGTTTAGGAATTTCTAACCTCCTTAAAACTTCTTTCCTGAAACTTGATTATGATGTTTCACATTGAATTGATGACTTAGTTGATCAGATAGTAACTGATACAACCCACTTTCTATCATTTTATACTTTTAAGTATAATGAGCAAGTCTAAGGACATCTGATAGAAAGAACAGCTAGTAAAAGTGAATCTAACACTTATGTTAGAGGCAACAATTACTATGAGCTGGAAACCCTGTCAAGAAAGCCTTTTAAATAGGTTTATCTTTACACAGGCAGTTATTCATAACTGAAAAACATTGGTTCTCACACAACCAGAGGTTGCTTTAAACCAAAATTTTGATTAAGTGTATGCTAAGGCAAAAGTTTCTTAAAAGGATTTTCAAAGAGACTCACAAAAACCATCAAATGATGGACCATGAGTCAAATGCCCCATGAATTACCTCTCATAGGAGTTAACACACCTAGAAGTGATGAGGGCAGCAAATTAAACTCTTAAGGAATTGATGGCTACATGTACAACATTGTCTGATAACATGTTCTAATGGATAGCTCAGATGATGGAGAGAAATATTTTGGTACATAGTGAGAGATCTTCCAAACAGGGGAGGATAAAATGTTATTCGCATCTCAAGGGAGTTAACATCTCAGGGGAGGAAATAAAGCCCAAAGAAGGAAGATTAACCAATGAAAGGGAGGAAAAGACAAGAGCATACAAGATGATGACATGGAGGTTGAAAATGACAAGAACAGAGCTTATTATATATTCAGAAGGGATGAAGCATTCCAAAGGAGAAAGTTCTATCTAGGTCAAACGAAGAAAAGTTTCAATTTCAGTTCACTACGTTTGTTCATCACTTGCAAAGGCATGCTGATAGATGATTTCACTTGTTGAAGCAAGCATCCAAGATACACAGCATCATTGCCTCTTATAATTCCTCCATCCAAGGAAATTGCACCATCTTTTAGGTCAATGTTTGAAGACTGAAGATGTGTATTGATATTGTTAAAGTCAAAGAACAAAGCAGATGAGTTACTGAGAAAGATATTCAATCTTGAAGAACAGAAGTGTTTGAAAGATCTTCACAATCCATATTTTAATTCAGAAACATGTTGAAATGGATTCACATGTTTAGGGGAGGATTGTTGGGAATTAAATATTCAAGAAGTTTAATATCGGGTTCTATTCAAAGAAATACTCTAAGTATGATTCTGCTGCTAGAGCATTTGGTTCCTGCTGCTAGTGTTTGATTCTGCTGCCAGCGTTAAACATTCTGCTGCTAGGTGATGAAGCAAAAAGTGTACCGCTTTTAGGGGGTCATTTAAGCCCTAAATCGTATTTATTTGATCAAATATTGCCCTAAATCGTTCCTTTTGTCATTTTAGGTACTTTGGAGAAGAAATCTGAAAAAGGAAGCATTTTGGACGTTTTTGGAGCATAAAAGTGAAGAAAACGACAAAGTCTCTAAATCTGCTGGAATAGTACCTGTGACGGCGTCAAGCCCCAGTGTGACGCCGTCAACCCTTGACGCGCCAGAGAGGATTTCGGAGGATTAAAAGGGGACGGCGTCAAGAAGGTCATCAAGAAACCCTAACCGCGGCGAGGTGACGGCGTCAAGCTCTATAACGTGACGCCGTCTGATCTGTTTTCCTATATATATTTTCATAATTTTTAGTCATTAGTGTGCAACTTTGTGAGGAGAAACCCTAAGACAATTTTTCTGCCATTTTTAAGGGTTTTATACCCTTGGATCTCCCATGTTCAATTGAAGATAAGTAATCAATTAATCATTCAATATGTCTATGTGTTGTTTGATTATATCTTGTTCTTGTCTTTTATTTAACATGCTTGGCTAGATTTATCTTGTGTTTGCTTAGATCTAATGAAACCTAGCTATTGATTATTGGTTGTTGGTGTGTTATTAATTATATTGGATGATTGTTCATCGATGTTAGGCTTAAGAAAACTGGCTAACCTCCTATACGGTAACTTGCTTGAACGTCTTAAGAAACATGAACCAATGCGTACTAAGGTTTTTATGGTTGTATTTAATGCATGAGCGAATTCTAGTGATCCCATGTTAGGAGCTTCTTAGCCAGCTCGACATAGGAGTGAAGTAGGAGCTTATAGAGTTGGGGAAGTACGTACGCCACCCCACGATTGGTATTAAGGAATACACCCGTCATCCACACAATTAATACACACTAATCAACCGGTAAAAGATAGTTAGGGAGTAAGGAAATCTAAGTAAACACATTTCTCTCCATATAAGTTCCACAACCTTTTTATTTTCAGTCATTTTATTTTATTTGCAATTGTAGTTATTTGGGTTAGTTGACTAGCAACTAATTCCGCCCACTCCTTCAAACCCGAGATTTTACTTGCTTTCATAAAAATATAAAAATACAAAAAGAATCTTCCCTCACCCTTAGACCTATTAGAGTAGTTTTTCAATCCTAACGACACTATTCCCCTAGAGAACGATCAATCCCCCGGTACTTGCCACTACACTATACTACATCGGTCAGGTACACTGCCTGGTGGGGATTGCAAGCCTCTTGAGATCCCTCGAGAGGTAAAACCTGTTGTAAGGTCGCAAAACCACGCATCAAGTTTTTGGCGCCGCTGCCGGGGAATAGTTATTGTTTAGGTTGAATTTTTATTTTATTAGGTCTACTCACTAGATTCCTTTCTAGTGAGATTTTTATTTTATTTTTCTAGGTTTTCTTTAGTCTATCTTTTTTCTTCGTTTCTTTGTTCGTAACCATTACCATCCGACATCATGGAAGGTGGTAATATCCTCGATCCCAACAACCCACCACCACAACAACACCCACCTCCTAGAGCCCGTACCTTAGGAGACTACTCTCGTCCTAGCCACCATGGCTATCGAAACACCATTGAGCTCACTCAAGGAGCCAATGTCACTCCCTTGTGATCCGACACCATCCGGTTGGTGCAAAGCGGATGCGCATTCCATGGACTTCGTTCCGAAGATCCTAATCAACATCTCAAGGACTTTCTCAAAATCGTTGATTCCATAGACCTTGATGTTGCCACTCGAGAGACGACCCGACTGCGTCTCTTCCAATTCTCTCTGCGGGACCAAGCTAGTCAATGGCTAGAGCACCTACCCGCAGGATCCATCACCTCTTGGGATGATCTCACCACTCGTTTCCTTGCTCAGGTTTTCCCACCAGGAAGAACTACCAAGTTAAGGAAGGATATCTTGATGTTCGAACAACGTCGAGGCGAAACCCTATATGGGGCATGGATTCGATTCAAGGACTTACTCCAAAAAGTCCCTCATCATGGCATAGATCTCTGGCTTCAAATTCAAATATTCTATGACCATGTTGATTACCACACCAAGCGTGCCATCGATCGAGCCGCCGGAGGCAGATTGCGTGATAGAAACGCCGAGGAATCATGGGAGATCATTGATGAGCTCGCATCCGACGATGATGAACTGTGGCAAATTTCCCACGACGTACACTCGGCGGTCAACACACATTCATCGCCCGATAAAGCCAACCAAATCACCGAGGAAAGCATTAGTGAACTTGAGAAGAGGGTTGCATATCTTATGGAAAAACAAAAGAGACCCTTAAGTCCACAAAAAGCAACAGTTAACTCGGTCTCAAGCGTTAAGCAAATACCATTGTCCAAATCACCCCTTAGGGAAAATACTACACCCTTCTATAAGCTTGCTCAACCCAACTCACCACCTCAGAAACTTAGTCCAACATTCGAAGCTCGAATGGGTGAATACATGTCACAACACTCCGAACGGTTGGCAAAATTTGAGGAAGCCGTCTACAAACAGAAGGAGGAGATGGAAGAGAAGATGGCGGAGATGATGGACCTTTTGAAAGAATACACAAATACAAAAGCTCCTGAAAAAGTGCTGGTGCGGAATGACGTTGAAGTTCCCAACACTAAATTTGTCAAAGCCATCTCCATCGTCCAAGAGGGCAAGAATGAAGAGAGGGGGAAGTTGATAACTATGGAAGTCAACAAAATCGACCTCGTCCCACTTAATGCTGGAAACGCCAATGCCTGTAATTGCGGTTCAGACAAAGGAAAGGAGACGCCCTCCAAGGAGCGCCAAATGATAGAACCGCCAAGGTCACAACAAGTGAGGCATCACTTGAGGCACAAAATAAACAAGGAGACCATAAATGATTGGGTGAGAAACTATCGACGTACTCATCTACCCAACAAGGAGTCCAAGAAAATGAAGCCGGATGATGAATCCGACACATTACCCGGAGGGCAATTGTATGAGAGCCTCATAAGACAAAAGTTAGTGGAAAAGCAGGAATTCCACGGAGTCTTCGAAATACCATGCAACATTGGAAAACTCAAGCATCTGGATGCGGTAGCTGACCAAGGTTCCGACGCAAATTTGATGCCTTTATCCGTTTATGTCCAGTTAACCGACGAACTGCCATCTATCACCCGTACTAAACTCTCCTTTGCAAAACATTCTTATGAGTACCCGTTAGGAATTGCAGAAGATGTGTTGGTCAACGTTGCCGGATTCCTGTATCCGGTCGACTTCATGATTATTGAAAGAAATGATATGAATATGCCAATAATCCTTGGGGCACCCTTTCTCGCTACCACTAGGGCACAAATCGATTACGAAAATAGTACCATCCAAATGAAGAAGGGAAAGAAAACAATAAACTTCCCAACGATCCCATGTCATATACGAGATGTTGCCCTACAAAAGAAGATGGAGGCGAACCCCAATATAATCCGTGGTAATGTTCGAGAGAAAATCCTTGCATGGGAGGCAAGGATTAAGAATTACAATGAAAATGAGATTAGAGAATGTAAGGGTTGAAATAACGATTATACTGAGGCTAATGAGCAGACCAATAACCCCGTTGGATTTACAAAAGGAGACTCAATGATCCTAAGGCATTCAGAAACAAAAGCACCTACCGATGAACCAAGTCCCTGGTGGTACGGACCATTCACAATTAAAAGTCTACATCAAGATGGGGTAGTAAGCTTGACCAGCAAGGGAGGAGGAGTGACCGCGAATGTCGAGCGATTGAAACATTACCATCCTGATAACAAGGATTATATCTATCAGGGATACGTCATAATGCAAGATGATGGAGTCACGTAATGTACGGCGACTATGAGTCTAGCTACAAGACTCGTTAATAAAGAAAAGCGCTTCTTGGGAGGCAACCCAAGCTTTATTTGCTTTGTGTATTTATTTATTTGTTTGTTTGATTTTATTTGCTTCCGTATGTATGTTTAATTTTTATTATTATTGATTCATGTTCAAAACTAAATTGTGAAAATGCTTTATCTTGTTTTTAACTTCGTCTTAACTACATATAAAGGTATTTTGCAAAAGATAAGTGTAAGGGAAATCCAAATCGGTTTATTAGAACAAATGAACATGAATCGTAACAATAATAAATTAACATACATATTAATAATTGTTTGAGTCAAATGCTAGTATCGAGTCATAATGATATTTTGCAGGAATTACAGGAAGTAAGGTATAGGTTTTTCCAGAAATTTTTCGGAAACTTAACATGAGAATTCTGTCAGATCATTTATGACGGCGTCAGGACTTACAACCTGACGGCGTCAGGTTTTAATTTTCTGAAATTTTTGAAAGTTTTGTTTTTCTTCCGGAATCATAAAATGCTTTATCAAATCTCTAACTTATAAACTCCAGGAATCTGCAAAATAATCATTCCACAAGCATTATATCCTTATACAGATTTATCCCGCCGATGTTATGCAGGTTTTCGTGTTTGTTTTCTCAGGTTTAACAGGTTATTTTGGACAAGGAGATGTATGTGGAATCTAGCTTTTGGCGCTGCTTTAATCTTGAAGCTTCAACATTACCTTGGAAGAAGATCTAACCATGTTACCTCTTTATACACCGAGCGAATCAGGGGAGTATTTGATTTCATTCTTTTACCTTATTTACTTTTACATCTTGTTATTTGAACATTGGGGACAATGTTCATCTTAAGTGTAAGGGGGGGGGGGGGGTAAAGTACGATACTTTAGAGAATGCTATTACGCTTGATTTTTTTGTTTGTTTAATGGTAGATGTGTAATAAAACTGAGAGAAATACCTGTTAAGGCAATTTTAGTGCCAAATTTAAATTTTTTTACAACATTTAGGAGTGAAACTTTGGTCTTAATGAGCGTCTCACGGATAGGAGTTATATGACTAGCACAAAACCGTACCACTAAAAAATTTTCCACCCCCAAATATGTGAGGTTCGCCCCTAGAATTGGTAGGAAAAGCATTTATGCTATGATGTGTGTACCGGTAGCACTTAGATTCTAGAACTTGCGTTAGGACCATTCCGAGGCCACAAGTGAGACTACATTCGTGTAGTTAGATTTACTACATGATAAGAGGCATTAGGATTAACCCATTGTTTTACACCTGTGTTTTTGTTATAATTACATTGGCTACATTGGTCAAGTAATTCTCCCACACCCTTTGCGTTGTACTCATTTTTAGTACACGATACCCCTAGTACACCCCTCAGAGCCTATCTTTTCGTTTCTAACTTTAAGCATTTTACTTAAAGTAAGAATTTGTTTACACCCCACTTAAATGTACACCCAAATCGCCTTAGCCTACCTTGTATGCACTCATCTTTAGTGCATTATTGTGACAACATTTGTTTAAACCCTTAGTTAATTATCTAATTGATTACATGGTTGCTAAGTCGAGTCATATCCTTGTACATATTGTTTTGGGACGATTGGGACTCATGGGTAAAGTACTAGTGTAATGGAGTAATGGGGAAGAACAACATTATTACCCCCATATGTGCTAAATATTTTAAAAGTACTCCAAGTGTTTCGATTATCTTAATTCGAGTCGATAGAATAGTAATTGTAAAGTTATGTAAAAGTTCAAGTGTAAGGGGAGAACCGAGGCCCCTATGATGTATTATTTTGGATGGTAGGGCAAGAGCGTATGCAAAAAAAAAAAAAAAAAAAAAAAAAAAAAAAAAAAAAAAAAAAGTAGAAAAAACATACGGACTACCATCCCGTTTCATTTTATGTTTATTTTATCTTTTTGTTATTTTCTTTCATTAGCTTAAGTCGAGTCTAGTCTTGGCTTAGCAACGCCATATTGTACATGTAATTAATCAAGATCTTTAACTCGCCACCAGTAAAATATCCTTTATCCAACAAAACCGTGTTTATCATATCCCTACACCTAACGTTATAACCCGTTTAAAAGCCCTCTTTGATAGTTTATCTTAGGTGCTTACGCCTAGTGGAGGAGGTTTTTGATCCTTTCCCAAGCCTATGGTAATCTATTTGCTATGACAGGTAGTGAGAGATATTATCCATTTTCATTTATGAGATATACTTTTATGACACCTGAGAGATGTGAGTATCTAAACACTACTTGTGAGGTGCTAGTCTGTAATCTCCGTGCTTATTATGATTAAAGTGGAACGACTATTTGTTGTAATTACTTTTATATTAGCGTTAAATGACCCCTAACTTGTATTTTGATTAGAATAAAAGCGCATTTGCTTGAGGACAAGCAAATCTCAAGTGTAAGGGTATTTGATGAATTGAAAAGTGTACCGCTTTTAGGGGGTCATTTAAGACCTAAATCGTATTTATTTGATCAAATATTGCCCTAAATCGTTCCTTTTGTCATTTTAGGTACTTTGGAGAAGAAATCTGAAAAAGGAAGCATTTTGGACGTTTTTGGAGCATAAAAGTGAAGAAAACGACAAAGTCTCTAAATCTGCTGGAATAGTACCTGTGACGGCGTCAAGCCCCAGTGTGACGCCGTCAACCCTTGACGCGCCAGAGAGGATTTTGGAGGATTAAAAGGGGACGGCGTCAAGAAGGCCATCAAGAAACCCTAACCGCGGCGAGGTGACGGCGTCAAGCTCTATAACGTGACGCCGTCTGATCTGTTTTCCTATATATATTTTCATAATTTTTAGTCATTAGTGTGCAACTTTGTGAGGAGAAACCCTAAGACGATTTTTCTGCCATTTCTAAGGGTTTTGTACCCTTGGATCTCCCATGTTCAATTGAAGATAAGTAATCAATTAATCATTCAATATGTCTATGTGTTGTTTGATTATATCTTGTTCTTGTCTTTTATTTAACATGCTTGGCTAGATTTATCTTGTGTTTGCTTAGATCTAATGAAACCTAGCTATTGATTATTGGTTGTTGGTGTGTTATTAATTGTATTGGATGATTGTTCATCGATGTTAGGCTTAAGAAAACTGGCTAACCTCCTATACGGTAACTTGCTTGAACGTCTTAAGAAACATGAACCAATGCGTACTAAGGTTTTTATGGTTGTATTTAATGCATGAGCGAATTCTAGTGATCCCATGTTAGGAGCTTCTTAGCCGGCTCGACATAGGAGTGAAGTAGGAGCTTATAGAGTTGGGGAAGTACGTACGCCACCCCACGATTGGTATTAAGGAATACACCCGTCATCCACGCAATTAATACACACTAATCAACCGGTAAAAGATAGTTAGGGAGTAAGGAAATCTAAGTAAACACATTTCTCTCCATATAAGTTCCACAACCTTTTTATTTTCAGCCATTTTATTTTATTTGCAATTGTAGTTATTTGGGTTAGTTGACTAGCAACTAATTCCGCCCACTCCTTCAAACCCGAGATTTTACTTGCTTTCATAAAAATATAAAAATACAAAAAGAATCTTCCCTCACCCTTAGACCTATTAGAGTAGTTTTTCAATCCTAACGACACTATTCCCCTAGAGAACGATCAATCCCCCGGTACTTGCCACTACACTATACTACATCGGTCAGGTACACTGCCTGGTAGGGATTGCAAGCCTCTTGAGATCCCTCGAGAGGTAAAACCTGTTGTAAGGTCGCAAAACCACGCATCACTAGGCTTAACATTCTACTGCTGAAGGATTCTGCTGCTAGCGTTAACATTGATGCTGCTAAAGTACTTTCTGCTGCTGAGTGGATAAGTATGAAAAGATATTATGTGTATTCAAGTCAACAATATACGGTAGATAATATCTTACCCCATGTGATCAGTCATAATGTTATATTCACAGAACAAGTTGTAAACATATATACAAGTTGTATCTTAATGACTGACACTCTCAAAGCAAGTGTTCGAATAGACTTAACAATATTGTAAAAGATCTTTCTTATGATATATAAAAGAAAGATCTTAGACTAGTGATAAAAAATATATACGAATAGATAAGTGAAAAACATATAACTAAAAAGAACTTAGAACAAATATCACAAGTCGTAAAAAACATAAGATTCAAGGTTTTTGTAACCCTAGTGATAGTGAAGATCACTCGTATTATCTTGAATAATATTGAATCGTTTGGTGATAACATTGCATGTTCTTTGTTCTACATACACAAGCATAACTGTTCCATTTTCATAACACAAATAACCTTCGAAGTGTGATTGAGTAAATTCCGCGTACTTGATCATATTAACTCAACTTATCACATACACAAAGAACGAAGGTTTAACCACCTTATTAGTGTATCGATCGACCTCGTCATTATTAATAATGTAGAAGTACCCATTGCTAGTAAAAAGGAAGTAAAAAGTTTTTACAAACCCTTGTCAACTCCCGGACTTGGTTTTGTAAAACCTGACATTAGATCAAAGACTCCTTCACCTAGAAGAACAAATGTTCCTAAACCTCGGTCAAGAACTCCTCTACCGAGAGGTAACTTTAGAAGGCAAAGTTATCCAAGTAACTTTCCCGTAACTTGGAATAACCGTCAATCACAAAGTTACATACCATGGGAAATGTGTTCTCCATTCCAACATCCCAACCAAATGCGACAAATGCATGGGATGTTTAACACTAACAACTTTGGACCCATGAGATATTGGGGACCAAATGTTTGAGCTTCTGTTTTGCTAGATAGATATGGTTGTGAATCAACTTGAAGTCCAACAAATGGAGTACGATTAGTGATTGCACTAATCTTGTGATGCATAGTCAAGTCTTGTCTAATCTTGCTTAGCTTTCGATTAGTGATTGCACTAATCTTGTGATGCATAGTCAAGTCTTGTCTAATCTTGCTTAGCTTTCAACAATGGTAGTCTAGTCTTCTAGTTTTAAGGGCAACACCTCAGGCTAAGGTACGCTTTCTTAAAACCCCCTTTGTTAGTAGACATGTTAAGCATGTAGTGTTCTTAGAATCTTACTCAGTAGGCACTAACATAATGGACGTGAAAAGTGCATCCCCCAAATGGTTTGGTCAACAAGGAGGTATATGTAGTACAACCTCCAGGATTTGTTGATCCATAAAAACCATATCATGTTTATTAATTCAAGAAAGCATTGTATGTTCTTAAACAAGCCTCTTAAGCTTGGTAAGACATACTAAAGGCTCTCTTACATAAACATGAATATACCATGAAAATGGTTGACAACATGCTTTTCACAAAGAAACAAAATTCACATCCCATCATGACTCAAATATTTGTCGAAGACAATTATGTCAAACTCAACTTGTCCAGAAATGTACAATGATCTCTCAAAGATCATGCGTGACAAGTATGAAGATGAGCATGATGAGTGAATTAAGTTTCTGTCCTAGCCCTCATATGATATTACTTGAAGATGGTATCTTTTTAAGTCTGAGTATACTAAAGTGTGTATATATATATATATATATATATATATATATATATATAATATATATATATATATATATATATATATATATATATATATATAGGGTAAAGTTAAAATAAAAAGACAAATATCCGTACACTACGTAAAAAGATTTTTATTTTTTAAAAAGTTCGCGAAAAATTTCAAAAAAATTCCACAAGATCGGGTATGTTGGTGCATAAAACTTTTGTGATAGAAGTTTTTCTAATTTTGAGTTTTTATATGTTTTTTTTAATGCACAAAAAACGAATTTTGATGCGCAAAAAAATTTTGATGCACAAAATTTTCAACTTGTTTTATTTAGATGCGCAATGCTATTTTGATGAAAAAAGTCAAAAGAAGTTGGGTGCAAAAACAAATTTTTGATGCACAAAAAAAGGATTTAATGCACAAACGTATTTTTTCATAATTTTTTTTTCGGAAAAAGTATCCACTTTTAGAAAAACTTCCTTCACAACTTTTTCATGCACTAACATACCCAATCTTGTGGAATTTTTTTGGAATTTTTCGCGAACTTTTTTTTAAAAAAAATAATCTTTTTACGTAGTGTACGGATATTTGTCTTTTTATTTGATCTTTATCCATATATATATATATATATATTATATATATATATATATATATATATATATATATATATATATATATATATATATATATATGTGTGTGTGTGTGTGTGTGTGTGTGTGTGTGTGTATGTATGTATAAGGTATTTAGCTTAGAACAATCCTAATCGATATAAACGCCCATGTTCGCGGAGACGAATCTCACAAGAGACGATGAAGGTGAGTGCGCGGATAGTACTAGGTTAGGGGCATGATAGGTAATTTATTTTATCTAAAGTCAAGTAGGCCCGATATCATGTCTAGTGTCTGCCCTTGTGCTCGCTTGTAAGAAGGATCCCAAAACTTCTTACCCTAAAGCAGTTAGATGTATCCTCCGATAAAGGCACTATACACTTGGGATTGTAATATCTCAAGGGGATTGGTGTAGAAGCTATTGTCTATACCAACTTTGATAATGCGGGAGATAATGTGGATTGAAAAAGTAAGAATGATGTTTGTACCTTAATAGGTTGTTGTCAAACTTCTTGATTCTCCAAGAAACAAACGACTCTTGCTATCTCCATGACCGAAGCCGAATACGTGAGCGCCGGAAAGGCATGACAACAAGCACTATGGATGAAACAAACTCTAATCGACTGCGACATCCATCTCAACGACGTTCCTATGAAGTGCGACAACCGACGTGCAAATAGACTTGACCACCCCCCGTGGATTGCTCATGTATGAAGCACATCAACGTACGTCATCTCCTCCGTCGCGATAATGTCCAAAGCGGAATCATTTTCTTAGAAAAGTTTCCCTTAAAGGACAAAATCGTCGATATTCCAATCAAACTTCTCAAACGAGTATCCTCTAACTATCTTACGTCTCATCTTATGACTTTCAAATATTTCACTGGAAATATTAAGTCATTCTTCACGTTCCTCGTATGATTACTTGAATATTTCACTGGAAATATTGAAGTCATCTATCCCGTTTCGTCTCATGACTTTCCAAATATTTCACTGGAAATATTAAAGTCATTCTTCATATTCCTCCAATGAATATTCATGAATTTCCTCGTAAATACTAAGGTCATTTCCTGTTATCTCGCCTAATCGTTTCCGTCAAAAGAGTTTGTTAGGTATAAACTCTTCCCTCGCGTCAAAAAGCCTTACTAAATAAGTAAGATTAATTCGTCAAAACTCAAAATGGAACAAAAATGGGTCTCAGACATGCACGGCACCACTAAAGTGGCACGAAACCACTAAACATTAGTGGTACCGTGGTACCGTGTGTCTGATGAAGCTCGTTTTCTTCCCTTTTCCCTCTGCACACTCATTCAAAACAAAAATACCCACTCTCTTTTGCTTTCAAAACCGAACACCACACTCAAATCCTACTATACTCTTGTAAATCAAGATCGAGGCATTGCAATCAAAGAATCTTAATCACTACAACATCAATTGTAAGTTAATTAACCTTAATTTCTTTTTAATTGAGTCTAGGGTTTGTTCTTATGCATAAAATCGAATTGGGGTTTTTCAATTTTGGATGAACTTTTATGCAATTAGGACTAGGATTAGACAATGTATAACTTGCATGATTTCCTAAACTTAGGATTTGCATAAACCCATTTCATTATATAATTTAGTCCGAATTTCACTATTTAAATCGGATTAAGATTAAATATTTTTAGTGGAATCATGTCTAGGATAATTTAAATTGGATTAGGAGTCATCAACACTCAAGCTTTTCAATTTTAAGAATTTTGGCGCCAAGTTGACGCCTTTGTCAAACACCCCAATTCCATTGTTTTTCGAAAAATTTCACACATCTAGGATCATAAAACATTTTTCGTGCATTGTTGATGCAAACTAAAAATGTTTTTGCATGCATACATGATCTGACAAATATTGATCGAATTATATAATTAATGTGTATTCTTCGACATATTTGGTTGAGCAAAAATGAAGTTATGAGCGTTTGGGTAATCTCATTAGTTTTGTTTTAGAGTCGAGATTACCGCACCTCCACATTGTTTGCATTTAGGCACACACACACTAGAAATATGATCATCAAAATACAATAAGTTAACATATACATACTTATATTTTTGTAGGTAACAATGCCTCATGTTGATTATCAAGATACCAAATCTTACATTCCTAACTTAGTCAATGATCCAAACACTTCCGATGATCAAAAAGCTTATCTCCTTAGAGTCCAACATCGATATATACACGAAGGTCGTGTAGTCGATGCTTATTTTGTTCCTTTGAACAGCATCCAAGCATGCTTTCCTACGATCCATTTTGATTGTTTATACAAAATAAATGATCAAATTTGTCCTCGTTTCATCCTTGAATTCTACAGTCGTGTTCGTACCTTCAATGATGTTGAAGGTAATGTCTATCTTGGTTTTTGGATTCAAAATGAAAATATCATTTTATCCATTCCCGAACTCGGGGACATTCTAGGTGTCCCTTCCTATGGTCAATGTGCCTACACAGAAGACCATTCCTTAGAGTCACTTCACTATCATCTTGAAAGTGAAGGTACATACCGTACCGATATTCCCGACATGGAAAGCATAAAGCAACATGTCCAAATTCCTCAAGTCGCCAACACGCACCAAAAGCGTGATGGTTCCATAGTTCATCTCGACCCCAATCGCATTTATCTCAAAGAACTCCTTCCCGATCTCAAAAATTGGGAACTCCTTCTGCGTGAAAACGTTTTGTGTCTTGCAGGCAACCGGTATCATGTTCCGGCAAGTCTTGCCCATATGCTCTATTGCCTTAGTACCGAGGAGCCATACAACCTCGCATACTACATGGAAAAAAGAATGGCAAACATTCACAGTCGAATCGATAAGCTCATGCCATATGATATGTTACTTACTCGTCTCTTCCGTTGGGTTATGGCAAATTACCCACACCTTAATAGCTTCAAGTATTTTCTTGTTGATCGTGTCATGAAACCTCTTGGTGGACCACAACGTCGTACAAAGCAACGTAGTGACAAAGGGTCCAAACGTGGTCGTAAATCCACCTCCGATGCTACCTTTTCTTCTTCCTCTTCCTCCTTTCGTCATGGATCGTCATCTCACCCTATGGATGAGGATGATGATGAGGTGAACGAAGAAGGAACGTCTCGTACTCGTACTCCCTCTCCCGACACTTTTTTTTGTAACCTTGACACGTCATCGTTCGAACCAACAACCGACCTTCCTTTTAACCAAACCAACTTAAGTTCGATGATGAGAAGGCAAACAACGATGTACAACCGACAAGTCTCCATGCATGAGCAAACGATCGGGGGGTTCAAGTCTATTGGAAAAGCACTCAAGGGGATTGAGAACAAGATTAAGAAGTTGGGGAAGAAAAAGGATTAGATAATACTAACTTAATTAGTATCACTAACTCAAGTAGTATTAAACTTTTATTAAAGGGGTCTTGGCTACGGCCATCTAGCATTTACAAGTTTGAATTTACTTAGTATTTCTTACTTGGCATTGGTAACTTTGATTAGTTAATCAAGCTTAATGCTTAATTATTTTTATGAGCTTTATCTATTTCATATCTATTATTTTACATTTTTTTTTCTTGCATGCACTAGATGATCATATTACTTGAATATTGCATGCTTAATAGTAGCCTAAACTTAGATAATCACATGATTTTATTAGTTGCTAGTTGTGGCTAGTGTTATGAAAACTATGTGATTATTATTTAGTATTTGAGGCAATAGGATTTGCTGCAAATATTACCCCTAGGATTACCCATTTAGGCAGCCTAAATCCTGCAGAACTGGTAAAAATGTCCACAGCAGGCCACGACTCCACTAAATAGGGCACGGCACCACTAAATTTAGTGGTACCGTCCCCTGGGTAGACGTTTTTAACTGTTTGCTTTCACTTTTTGACTTTGTTATCCCCAGAATCTGCAAATTTATGCTGATTCCAACATTCCCAATTCCCTAAATTCACCATCCTATCCATCCTTGCATGCTTTTATTTGGCTATTTAAGCCTTTAACATGTCTTCTACCATGGCTCATCATATACTCACCACTCCACACTCATCATATACTCACCATGTCTTCTACCATGGCTACCACCTCTCACAAAACCAGGAAACCTAGGCTAAACATAAAACCACCCAATGAGATAATTCTCATTGATCTTACATTGGATGATGATGAAGATGTTCACACACCAATACCCTCAACCAAAACAACCTCATCCATCTCTACACCTTTGGCTCCATCAAAAGCCTCCTCAACTAGGCCAACCTCATCATCCTCCTCCACCATTAGGACTACCATACCCTTACATCCACCTAGTCCTCCTCAACCATTGGCTCTCACATTCACCCTTTCACAAACAACTCCTATTGATTTTGGGTCCAACACCTCATCATCTTCCGCCTCTCCATCAACACAACCAATAATGGGTCACCCCATTCTCTACCATCTAGAGCCTCATAGCCTAAGTTGTGCATGTTGTCATCACAACCGAAACCTCATAGTCAACCTTAGGGATGAATTGAGTTTCAAATTCCTCTACCTTGAACACCTCCTAACACCACCACAAGGGCCCATCATACCACCTCCTCCACCAACCACTAACCCTAACAACTAAACATATTCATGTTTAGTTTCCAAAATAAAAGCCTAGGATCCCTTTTGTCATTTGAAACAAATCTTAGGGCCTCATATCACTTAAGATTTCTATATGCTTCTTGTTGATTGTTTTTCTTTTTATGATGTAGTCATACTTATGTATGACATTTTATTCTTATGAATGAATGGGATTTTTATGTGGTTGTCTTATTTTGTTGTGGTGATTGGCTACTTAGTCATTTTTTTTGTTGGATATTTGTCTTGCTTGCTACATGTTGGATATTGTATATTTGTCATCTAACTTTATTTTGTAGCAAGAATCATTGCTCGATTCCTTGGTGTCCTCCAAACGAGGGGGAGTATACATCAAGGGGAGCTTTAACAACCTTTTTGCTTCGACAAAAGGGGGAGAAATGGGATGTAAACTCATTAAAAACTTGTTAAAATTAATTTTTAACTTAAAATGAGTTTATGTTTTGTCATCATCAAAAAGGGGGAGATTGTTGATGCAAATAATGTTCTAAAAATGTTATTTATATCTTTCGATAACTTCACGTTTTGAGGATGACAAAATGTGAAAACACTTTACGTTAAAATTTACGTAAACAAGTTTTTAGTCGAAAGTTCTCATTTCTACGTAAATCACTCTAGGTATGAACAAACAAATTTACAACTTGACAAATGATCAAATAAGTGAATTTGTGTTTAACACTTCACATTTTTAATGTGACAAAACATTTTTTCAAAAATATACTTTACAAGTTATATTTGAATAATTAAGAAATGTTTTATTGGAAAAATAAGTTCAAATAACATAACAGCTACTTCCCCCCCCCCCCCAAAATCAGCTCCAAACTTCCCCAAATAAAATTTTACCACAAAAGACAAAAAGAGGAGCATTTTTGTCTGGCACGGTACCACTAAATTTAGTGGTACCGTGTCCCCATAACGGCCAGATTTTCTTTGCCTACAAATACCAGCCCTATTAACAGTTTTTGGGCGTCCTTTTTCACACAGAACTTTCTGAGTTCAATACTCTCACCACATCTTTTCTTATTGATCATTTAGTTTAGTTTTCTTTTGTTTAAGAGTGATCCAATCATCCAACCTAGAGATCACCTTCATTCCTCTTCTAGTGCAAGAGAAGAACACAAGGTATCAAAGAAGATACAAAGTGTTGTAGTTGTAGTTAGAGCACTTGTAACACTTGTTACATACTTGTTGTATCTTTGTATACATCAAGTTCATTTTTCTTTTGAGAGTTTGTAAGAGAAGATCATTGTGATCTTATAGAGATATTGAATATCTCTTGTAGCTTGTGAGCTAGTGTGTTGATCAAGGGTAGATAGGGTAGATTGAGTCAAGTGAGAGTTGATCATTGTGATCTTGTGAGATCTTGGAGATCTCTTGAAGCTTGTGGGCTTGTGTGATTGATCTAGTGGATCAAGGGTAGATTGGGTAGATCGAGTCAAGTGTGTTGATTGTGTCAAGTAGAAAGGATCGTGTAGATCGTGGTAGATTGGTGCTAGCTAAGATTAGCACTCGACATCTAGCTTAGTGTCGGAAAATAGGATAAGAGACGTGTTCGGTTTTCTCCTCCTGAAGGGAGGTTTGTTGACATAGTGCTTGAAACTCTCGAGTTTGGTACTCGGGGAGTGGAGTAGGGTGAAGAAGAGCTTCGTGACCGAACCACTATAAATCTCTTTTTCCCGGTTTGATCTTTCCATCTCTTTTATTTACATTTATTATTTATATTAGATAGTTTAGTGTAGTGTTCATATTGGTGTTGATTGATTACACAAAAGATTCGAATCAAGGTTTTCAAAAGTAAAGTTTTTAAGAAGACTTAAAAACCGGTAAAACTATTCAACCCCCTTCTAGTTTTCCACAGATTACTCTCAACGGCTCGACAATTTGGCCAACCGAAGAATGTCACTTAAGTGACACCAATTGCACGGGCGTGTCACTTAAGTGTCGGTTGGAGCTGCTTCGGTTTGGCGACGAGTAAGGAATGTAGTGGAGCGGGACCGATTTGTTTTTTGTGTGTATTTTGTGAGGTATATTTGTGTATTGATATAGAAAGAGACACATCACTATTGACAGAGATGTGTCAGTTTGAGCATAGATTTGTGTCACACCTCGCTAAGTGCGGAAACACGAGGTGCAACGAAAATGTAACATCGCATAAGATAGTAGAACAACACCATAATTGATTTAGGAAATAAGTTACAATGTTACAATAAGATTATTAATACAAAACTGGATAATGAAAACACAAGTCTTAATCTTATCAAATTTAAGTCTTTAGAAAAAGGTCTTGGCCAAATCACTCGGTCTTTAATATGAGAACAATGTATGACTTCAATATGCATGCTCCTTCAAAATACAACTATCGGTCACCTGAAAATGATACTCTAAAATGTCAACAGAAAGTTGGTGAGTTCATAGGTTTAAAGTAAATAAAACCCGATTTACCATGCATGATATATAAATAGGACAAGTGTGCAAATAATAATAATAATAAAGCGTAGGGCAAGCAGTTATATCATAATCATCGGGCTAATCAGGTAGCCACCCATCGGCTAATCAGGTAGCCACCCATCGGGCTAATCAGGTAGCCACCCATCGGATAAACCACCACACTCTTCATCTACAAATCTTCATCTCCGAAATACATATGTACTACATGCATGCCTACCAGCTGGAGCTATAACATGAGTATTCCCATGTCAAGTGGATTACACCCAAGACATGAGACCACACAAAATACCACTAGTGCACATAACGCAATTATATACACACAACATTGTCCAAAAGTAATAAAGCAAACATTTAAGCACGACATAAAAACTTGAAATAACTTTGAGTATCATTTTCCCCCAAAGAAAAATATAAGTAAAATGGGGCCACGAAAACTCACCTTAAAGCGGATGAGATAATGAAACAAGTGCAAGCAGATAATCGAAGTAAAATCACAAGCTACTCCTTCTTCAATGGATCTACATGAATTTATATCATATATTACTTATATGCACATTTAATGTCATAACGGATTCTTAATTACTTATTACCATTCATTAATGTGATTAGGGTTTTGAATATGAAAATTGGTTAACACATATTTAATAGTATCCGTATTAACGTTACAAATGTAATTTAGGTCAAGACACATTAAATGGAGTTAGGTTACACTAAATCCTTAACTTATAACATAGTTCAGGTTTTATCTTATTCTGGTCCTGATATTTATAAATTTTACACCATACTTAAGTATCTACTGGGAAGCTCAAATATTTATAATAGATACCTATACATGTTGGGCACTTACAGTAATTTTCTTAGATTTTATTTCAAAGTGATAGTACCATTTCAAAAATCGTTTTCCCAAACCTGCCCAGAAAGATAACTGCACAGACACCGAGAACGTTTGCACTTGCTTATCCCATGAGCACCCTTCAGAAAAATCTATAAAGATTCCAGTAAGTCTCATACATCCTAAGTATTCTACCTGTAAAAGGAGACCTCCTAACTCCTCACTGATTGGAAATTAAAATTCAGAATCACCAGCCGAAATTCCAGACTCCTAAACTCAGGTTTGACATCTAATGTTCTAAAAATAAAAAAGTCATCTACCCGACCTCCAAAAATTATGAAATTTTATATACAGATAGTACACAACCTGAACTTAGTTTTAGGCTCAAAAATCTTACAAAAAAACGTTGGCATCATCAAATTAGACCCCTTTAATCCGACCCAAAAATCTGAACAGCATGTTTAGTGAGACAGAAAATACACCACAACCCATTCCTTTTTACTCCAATTGCAATACATGTACACACGTTTGTTTTAGACGTAGATCGACACCAAGACTCACACATACAAACACAACTCCAACCCAAGATTTAACGAGGCAACAAGCACGCAAATCACACACATAAAATCATAACACCAAAACCCTACAATCCGGTTACAAGCCCTCGTTGGTTTATCACTTAGGGTTTCCAATTTAAGGCCTCATTAATGTATCATTAAAATCAGTTTAGGGCTTGTTTAATGTGATATAAGTTGGCATAGGGCTGGTACCTCGACACCACAACAGCACAACATCACACGACACCAGACCATACACATAACACCACAAATGAGTCCTAATACGCCTCTTTAACTTGATTAATTCATCACTCTCCCATGTACACGACACACACATATAATCCAGCCCATACATCGACCCATATCAGACTTAAATTTATACCTCGACTCACATAAAATAATGCACAAAACAATCACATGGACTACTAGAACGTGCCCTAGTTCTCTCGTATGGTTGTGTACGCCCCTTTAATAATCTCTCTAGGGTTTTATTCCAGATTTGGTAGCATGTAAAAATGATCAGATTAGGGTTAAATATAATGGGTCGAATAAAACAGGAAGCAATAGGTCGAATATACAAGCTTTTTAGCATGCTATAGTTATGATTTCATGTGGCGTTTTCATATGGTTTAAAGATTACGACACAACAAACATATCAAATAGATTATTACGCGTATCTAAACATGTTACTGATTAGGTTTTCGTGTTGTTATATTCAGATCTGTATGCATGTGTATATGTCGATTGGATAGAAAGGAAACAAGAGTGAATGTGATACCTTGGGCTGGGGTATGAGACCAGGAGGAAGAACACAAGAACATTACACCACGATTTACAATACCCAACTTGAAACCCTTGGTATGATTGATTGAACAACAACAGCAACAACACACCTTTGAGAGAAAAAGAAAGAACCAGGAACTATGTGTGTTTCTTTGTTTTGAATGAAAAGAAGAAGAACAGAGAGAACCGTATAAATTATAGGAAGAGGAGCGTATAACAATTTTGGAAACAAGGTGTGATTGATTCGTTTGATGTGTGGTTGATCTGTTAGGCATGAGATTTGGGCTGAAAACAAGGAGTGGTTATCTTTTAATTTGTGTGAAACACATTATATATTGGACTAAATAAAAAACGTGTACTAGGAAGTTTAGGAAAATTAAGGATTGTTACAATTCTATTTTAGGTATGACTTAAGCTAAATGTATTAATATAACATGCATATAGTTTAGGCTTTATTAACTTTTACAAAACTTAGGTTATTCTTAAAAACGTATTATTATTATATAGCATAAAGTTTTAGGCCTTTTATTAATTATTACCGACATAGGTTAAAAATTTTGAATTGGGTAAATAAGATGAATTTAGATCTTAGGTGAAGCCAATTACTAGGTCAAAGTAAACGTTGACTAACCGGTTAGGTGAGGTCAAAGTAAACGTTGACTAACCGGTTAGGTGAGGGTTCTCACAATTTGGAAAGTGATGATTTGATGCTGAGATAACATAACTGACACACAAAATTGACGCATAGTAGTCTAAGCCAAAGGTCACTATAGGTTGTGCAGCGGATCAGTAATATATGACTTCGAGGTCTATCGAAGAAAAATCATAGAAATAGCCTTGAGATTAAACAAAGGGCAGTTTATATGGACCCCCTTATAGGGGGTTTGCAATTATTGCATGCATTGAGTGGTTGTAGTGTGTGTATTGTGGTGTTGTACTGTGTGCTTCACGGTTTGTACGATTGACCATAGGGGGTGGGTTTTGTATAGTATACCCCATTAAACAATTAGATATAAATTAATAAATAAGTTTGCAGAACAATGGACCCCATGCATGATATTCATTCATTAGTAACGATAGTAAAACTGGCATATATTTGATATCCATCCTAGAGTAACGAGTGCAAAAAAATCGGTTTTTTTCGGTTTCCGGTTTTTGAAAAACCAGTTTAAAAAAAATCAGTTTTAATCGGTTTTTTTGGAAAATCGGTTTTAGTCGGTTTTCAGTTTTCCGAAATCGATTTTTTTCGGTTATAACTATTCGGAAACAGTTTTTTTCGGTTAACAATTTCCGGAATCAGTTTTTTATCGGTTTTTTACCGGTTCGGTTCTTTTCGGTTATAAATATTCGGATTCGTTTTTTTTATCGGTTATTTACCGGTTAGTTTTTTTTCGGAATTTTACATACATGTTCGAACATTATTTTTTTCGGTTTAATTAAACAACACAATTATACAACTAAAAATACAATCATAACTTTTATTCAAACAACACAATTATACAACTAAGAAAATACAATCATAACTTTTATTTAAACAATACAATTATCCAACTAAAAATATATAAATACTAATACATTTCGAGCTTCGGCATAGCCATCACCCGAAAACATATTAGTGTACTCAAGCATATCGAGCTTCGGCATTGCCATCACCCGTTATACTCAAGTCATTAAATTATCCAAAAAATCTTCTACATCCACGTCTTCAACATCAAATGCTTCGAACTCACCTTCATCTAATTCGGTAGTCGGAGGTGATATCCCTAATTCAACTTCTTCTCTTCCTATAGTTTCTTCAACGTCTTGTAATATCGGACCTTCCAACGATGATTCATGTTGTATCCTATCTACCCCGTCCAAATAATCTTTCAAACATACACATACTTCCACGGATTCGGGGGTTAGTCTTGACCTTCTTTCCGATATAATTCGACCGCTAGTAGAAAAGGCCGATTCGGAAGCTACCGATGAAGCTTGTACCGCTAATAAGTCACGAGCCATAGCGGATAAAATTGGAAATTGAATTTCCCTTCCTTTCCACCAAGCCAAGATGTCAAAGTTTGCAAACTCATGGGGACTTAAAGTTAATAAAAAGTTTGTAGCCATATATTGTCCCAATTCGCTTGTCGGGGCCGATGTTCGTTGACGCTTTGTAGCGTCTTCACATAAACTATTATAAAGGTTTATATTAATGTCTCTTGCTTGTCGAGACGACCCGGCCCGCATTTGGTCAACAATTGGGTTTTGTTGATGACCATATTTTGTTGCATAAATTCCAAATAATTGTTTAAAACTATCGTTAAATTTCAAAATTTCGTTTTTTATATAGTCGGGGTCGTCTTCGTTTAACTCTAAATTTTCCATTATTCTTTTTATTAAAAGTTCTACGCCTCCAACATTTAAACATGGATTAAGTACGGCGGAACAAGTAAAAACCAAAGGTAAACTAGCCCAATATTTTATAAATTTCTTTTTTATAACTTTAACCATTTTTCTAAACATACCGCATGGTGAGTTTTTTAATTCGTCTAATTTTTCCGTCATAGCATAAATTTGGTTTAAAACTATTGAGCTAGTTGGGTAATAAACACCCGATAATATAGTTGTTGCCTCTTTAAAAACTTGTAAAAAAATAGTTAAATCATTTAGTCGATCCCAATCTTGATCGTCTATCGGAACGGACTTATTTCTACTAACAAGTACATCATTAAAAGCGGTTAAAGTTTGACGTTGTCGTAATATATTTTCAAACATCATGCAAGTAGAATTCCACCTAGTATTATTATCAAAGCAAGGTCCTAGGGGTTGTTCACCACATTGTCTACGAAAACGGTGATAGTTCATTTGTCTTTCGTTGCTCGCACTATATATAGTTGTTAATAAACTTCTAAATTGCATTATTAAACTATCACATATTTTTAATGCCGCTTGCACGGATAAATTTATAACATGAGCAACACAACGAGAATGAAAAAAAGCACCATCTAAAACGGGTTTAATACGTAATTTTAACAAATCCATAGCTCTAGTATTATTAGATGCATTATCTAGTGAAATCGTAAAAACTTTATCATCTAAATTATATTCAATTAAAGTGTCATGCAAAATTTTTCTTAAATTAGATCCCGTATGAGGATAACCAAATAGTTTAAAAGCAATTGTCCGTTTCATTAACAACCAAGATTCGGGATTAAACCAATGAGCCGTAACGGCGAGATAAGAATTTGCCGTACCATGTGGTGCGGTCCAAGTATCCGTAGTTATAGAAACACCATATTTATATTCACGAAAACCATTAATAATATCTTGTTTAGCCGTTTCCCATAATTTAAAAGCATCACTTCTAAGAGTAGTACGACTTACATGTTCATAACGCGGTTGTAGCCTTGTTTTGATGATCTCCGTAAGCTTGACGTTGTCGAAGTGGTTGAATGGAAGCGCTTGTTGAATGACAAACTTCGTAAAATCAAGTCGAAGCGCTTCACTATCATATATAAAAACCCGACCATCCACACCAATAGTACCATCGGACGAAGCTCGGACCGCATTACATTTTTCTTTATGAATCCTAAGTGTAGTGTTAGACGTTGGAGTATAAAAGTTCCCACATTTCTTGCAACGCGCCTTTTCCGCATTATCGATCATAATACACAAATCGTAATTACACCAAACATCACCTTTCCGGTTCGTTGGCCTAACTTTCACGACATCTTCATTTGTGTAGTGTTTTTTTGCATTGCTAGTAGAAACGGAGGGAGTAGTGGAAGCTTGTTGTGATACGTTTTCCATTATATGTGAGCGTTTTTGAGAGATTTTGAGTGTTTTTGATGTGTTTTCAACCACAACCCATTACATGTATTTATAGTATCATTACATAGCCTAAAATCATCCAAAAAGATAAAAAAAAACGCACAAAAAATCAAACCAAACGGCTAGTGACCGTTTTTTTTTTTTTTTTTGAAAAAAAAACCGGAAAAAACCGGTTAAAACCGGTTTTGTATGCAACGGCTACTTTGACCCAACTTTGACCGGTTTTTTTTTTCCGAAAATTAACGCGGGCTTTTTTAAATTTTTTTTTTTTTTTTTTTTTTTTAATAAAACCGGATAAAACCGGATTTTTTAAAAAACCGGTTTTAACCGGTTTTAAAACCGAAAAAAACCGGATTTTTCAAAAAAAAAAAAACTGATCCAACCGGTTCGGTTTTATGAAAACCGGTTCAGTTTAAAAAAAAACCAGTTTTTAAAAAAACCAGTTTCGGTTTTATATACCGGTTTTAAAAAAAACCAGTTTCGATTTGCACCTCTATTTGATATCCATCCAATAGTAACGACAGTAAATGGGAAAATAGATAACATAATTTTTGTTCGGTTTACATGAGAGCTAACTTACTCAGGTTGTACACGGCTTAATCAGAGTATTTTGTGATCGTATCTAATTATAACTCTTTCGTTAATTATCACTAAATCATTTAATGACGGTGCTATTAACGGCATGAATTGACACAAACTGTGATCTATAGTATTATTTCATGTATGCCACAAATTGTCATCTTAGGCTACCATTATCCGTCAACAGAAAACACACTCATTCACGTTTCACCTCACCGCTATATCAGATTTATCTCTCTAACTTTTCACTCACACTCCTACTCACCATTCACCCTTATCAATCACACCACCATCACCTATCAATTAAATACCCACTTTATTAAAATATACCCCATTAAGTACCCCCTATACACTCACAAACTAAATAAATAATATTAACTTACACTTGAAGGCCCCACATTTTCACATAAACCGAAAAGCTAAAGACTCACTATTGTGAGTTGTTTTTCTTCTTGCTCACCCGTGAGTGTGTTTGTGTGTAGCAAGGTCACTCGTGAGTTTCACACTCACTACAAACTCACTCACCTTTATTTCTCATGGATACGAGAAGTCTTATATATACAGCAAGACGAATACTTGCACGTTAATAAAAGCAACTAGCAAGATTACAAAAACCAAGAAAAATGAGAAAAGAATATATACTCCCAATTGTTAGAGTTAATGATATTATTACAATCAAAGCTGTAAAGATCGCGAGTAAACTCGTAAGATCGTACAATCTTACGTGTATACTAGCTAAGAACGTGTAGTAACGGTATATGATCGCATCTGGGATGGGATCGTATGTAAGATCGTGGAATCGCACGTAAACTCGTAAGATCGTACAATCTTACGTGTATACTAGCTAAGAACGTGTAGTAACGGTATATGATCGCATCTGGGATGGGATCGTATGTAAGATCGTGGAATCGCACGTAAACTCGTAAGATCGTCACTAGATCCGAGTTCACCTGTGTCTATTTTATATTTTTCACTTTTTCTATCTTTTAAGTGCATCCTACTTGCTTAGGCCCAAAAATAAACGAGTTTTACTAATGTATAATAAATAAACCACCGACGTTTCATTTTCTAAATAGATTATAGTTTATACATAGTTTTCTACTTTTCCCCAAATCAAAATTCCAATTAACAAACTATTGGTCTTCTTCTCATTATCTAATCACTTGAAGCAAAGATTTTCTTACAGGTAATTGATGTTTTTCTTGGTACTTTAAATCTTTAATGTAAACCTTTTCATTGTTACAATTACAAGAGCCTTAAATCCCTTGATAGTTACTTGATACAGTAAAAGTGTAAAACTAAAAGTCTAAAAGTGTTCAGTAGTTCAATTTATCTTTGACGTTAAGTAGAAATGTAAAACAGTTTGACTCGTTTATCCTATGTTTACAAAATATGACAAATTGTTAAGATCGTAAGATCTCGATCTGATCCTTCGATCTCAATCTTGCAAAGACGAAAACGATCTCACGTGTGATCGCGATCTGACAGCCTTGATTACAATAGTGACATCAGGTGCCGTGTCACTAAGTCATTTGATGACGGTTATCATTAATGACTATGCTTGACACAAATTGTGACTGATAGTTTTATTTGACACAATGCCAGAAAGGCCCTCACGACTATACAACAAGATGAACAGTCACACGTTAACAAAAGAAACTAATAATATAATTTAATAAAGCATGAAAATTGAAAGAAAAAAAAGTACTCCCAGTTACTTGAGTTTATAATACCATCATAATAATAGTGACATCAGGTATGTTATCATTGAGTTATGATCAAATGAAAATAAAAGTTATGATGAAAAAAAAAATTACAATCATACATTTTAGATGTATTAACAAAAGTATATGCATTTAAAAAAATAAATAATACTTTATCTTATTTAAAATATAGGGCTAAAAATCCCTTTTATTCATCTTATTTTAGTTTTTCTTTTAGTAAGGGAAATATTTGACACAAATGATGATTGATAGTATTATTTCTTGTAATGCCAAAAATGCCCTATTGCTTCAAACGAATAATAACACCCTCATGAAAGCAATTAACAAGATCTTAAAAAACTATGAAAACAAAAAAGAAATATACCCTCAATTATTAGAGTTAATGATATTCTTATAATAATACTATTCGTACATCGACTGATTACCGATTTGGTGGAGCATTATCCGTCATTCCAAAAAAAGATGAATTGTTTATTTTGCATGTGGTAATATTCTATTAACATGTGATGTGTCATTACTTATTTACGTTTGTTGTTTAAAACTAATACATTATTAAATATTATTGCCAGATAGTAGATATCCAATCGTTTTCCCCTCATGTAATTTAACAACGTCTTTCAAATAATTCAAGCTTGTGCTAAATGTGTCGTATATAGAATTCATGAAATAAATTGGAGTTGCAATTTAAAATCATAAATATATAGTCACAAGGTTTGACTACATCGCTGGGGAGCTTTGTTTTTATTGAGAAAAACAATAGGAGTAAATAATATAGACCTTTGAAAATAATTTAGAGAACTTGTGCATTATTTATCATTTTGTTTTTCATCTCAGCACTCTCATTTTAAATGATCTAATTCGATTTACTTGTGTGGTTTTTCATCTCACCTCTCTCTTAAAGATGTTTAGGTTGTATTTAGCTTATGAGAAATAAGGCATTTTTTCAAAAATGCTTTTACAAAAAACTGAAAAAGTAGAAAACTTGTTTAGTCCAAATTTTTTATAAGTTTTTATAAGAAAGTGAGAAGTTCAAGTTTTAAATACTAACTATAAAAATGAAAACCGCTATTTAAACTTCTCGATCAATATCTTTTACTTGCATGTTCATTTTTCTAAAAAATATCATATAAACACATGTTTTAAATTTTCAACACCTTTTTAGAGATAAAAACTCTTTTTTATTTCTTAAAAAATCAAGATAAAAAATTTAAGAAATTTTCCTACAATTAAACACACTTTTAGCAGAATGAACGTTTTTTATTTCACGCCGGTCTTTTTCTGCTTGTTTAGTATATTATATGGATCAAATCACAATGAAAAGCAGTTGTTATGAACACATACAATTTCAAAAACCTAATATTTTATTTTGTCTCTACTTGTTAAAACTTTGTAAATCATACTTATCCCGAATCCGGATATGCAAAAATTATGCAAAGAATGATTAAAAGACGTTTCTGATACTTCTTGTATACTCAATTATTTATTTGTTTGATAAATAATGAAAAAAACAATCATTACAACGTTAGTTTATTTTAGCTGTACTTAGAGGGGGAAAAAAAAAGTAAACTTGTTTTCCTTTACTTATGTATTTTATCAAGATAATCTTTGTGTTCTTATTGAATTTTTTGCTATTAGTTGATATATAAAGACTCTACTGAAAATTTTAATATAACTGATGGCTTAAAGATAGAAAAAGAACAAGAGAACCATTATCACAATCGATTTTTATTTTTTTGCCACTAAGGCCGGACACAGTCGATGACCCAAGTGACCTGGGTCACCGGCTGCCACGTCAGTTTTCTCTCTCCGACGACCAGACATAACCAAAGTGCCACAGTCGATGACCGATTTTTTTTTTTTTTTTTTTTAATCAAACATTTAAAAAAAACTTAAAATTCATTAAAAATAAAAACATTACAATACTAAATTAAAAATACGATAGCGATTACAAACGTGGTACGAACCATGGTAAGAACCGTGGTAAGAACCCGAACCTTGCCCCATCGACGCATCTTGACTCGGATATTGTTGCGTCGAATGTTCTGCCATAAAATCCTCCAAATCCATATCAAGATTAACACCCCGAAGCGGGGAATAATCTTCATACGGTTGGGAAGAATGCAACTCACATGCTATGCAACTCACCCCTTTTGATATATACGTGTCATGCAATACCATTTCATACTCTCGTTGGTACTTGACACTTGACGAGTCATGTTTGAATTTGCAGGACTACTCTCGTTGTTTGATGGGTAAGGTAAAGGATTTTGGTTCTTTATCTAACTTGAAGGTGGTCTTGGGAAGTGAGGGTTTTGATAACATTGACATAAGGTACTTGGGAGGATATTGGGTTATGATCGAATTCTTTTCAGAGGAGGTAAAAAATAAGTTTCAATCCAATGTGGGCATTGGCACTTGGTTTTCTCAACTTCAACAAGCTTCTACTGATTTCAATATTGATGTGAGGGTTACATGGGTGGAGCTTGAGGGTATTCCATTAAAGTTGTGGTCTAAGAACACGTTCAAACGTATTGTGTCTAAATGGGGGGCCTTATTACATGTGGATGATCCGGATGATGTTTGTTTCTGTAGGAAAAGAGTGTGCATTACGCCATTACCACTACTGGCTCGTCAAACATTTTCGAGTCGTTTAAACTTATTTACCAAGGTAAGGTGTATTGGGTGCGCGCTAAAGAAGTTCCAGGATGGGTCCCGGATTTTGTTGAACAAAATGATGAGGAAAATGAGTCTGATGATGAAAAGTTCGAAGGAGAGATAAATGGAGTGAATTTGAGATGTGATGAAGAGTTGGAAGTGGATAATGAGAAGGATGCGGTTCCAGATGCTGTGTTTGAGGAGGATTTACCTAAGTCACATGCTGGAGTGGCTTCTGTTGGACAAAATGAACTGCAGTCAGAAGATCCTTTTAATATTTATACTCTACTCAACAAGAAAAAAGAGAATAACAAAAAGGTTTCGAGTACAAACGATAGCTTGAAGTATCCCCTTGGTTTTACACCAAGAGAAGACGTAGAAACTGATGTAAATCAGTCTAAACAGAGGAATGGATATGTAAGAGAGGTTGGTGAGGAAGTTAAAATGTCAGAGGATATGAAATCTGGTTCGAAAAGTAATTTTTCAAAGGAAGATGGTATGGAATTAGTGTGTTCGAGTCATTTTAAAAAGTCTGAAATTCCTCGATCAGGTGGATCTATATTACATTTGATGGATGAATTGGTTAAGGTGGGACAAACTATGGGATATAACATGGATGGGTGCATAAAAAATATTGAAGAGATCATTGACTCGCAAGGAGTGAACGAAGTTTATCGATGAATATTTTGTCTTTAAATATCCAAGGCCTTACCCATAAGGCTAAAAAAGATTGGGTTAAGGAGTTATGTATGTCTAACAAGGTGAATTTTCTGTCTTTGCAAGAAACTAAAATGGAGTCTATTGAGTTGTTTGACATTAAGAGGTGTTGGGGAAATTTTGCTTTTGATTATGTGCATAGTGATTCGGTTGGAAACTCGGGTGGAATCCTTTGTGTGTGGGATACCAATTCGTTTAAGAAGCTCAATGCAACTGTTTCGGATTATTTTGTTATGATTAGAGGTAATTGGGTTACTAATGGTAAATTGCTTCTCATTATTTCGGTGTACGCCCCTCAAGATTTAACAGAAAAGAAGTTGTTGTGGAATTACTTGTTGTCATGTGATTGCTAACTGGAAAGGTGAGGTGATAATTATGGAGGATTTTAATGAAGTTCGTAATAAAAATGAAAGATTTGGTTCGGTGTTTAATGTGCAAGGTGCGAATGCTTTTAATTCTTTCATTTCGAGTGCGGGTTTGGAGGAGGTTCCCCTTGGAGGTTGTTCTTTCACGTGGTGTCATAAATCAGCTTCAAAGATGAGTAAGCTCGACCGTTTTCTTATTTCTGAAAGTTTAATGAGTTCGTGTCCTAATTTTTCAGCGACCACTTTGGATAGATATTTATTTGATCATCGTCCAATTCTTTTGCGTGAATCAAAGTATGACTATGGGCCTATTCCTTTTCGATTTTTTAAATATTGGCTTGAAGTAGAAGGTTTTGACAAGCTTGTTAAAGAAACTTGGACCGAAGCTCCAATGGACGTGTCTAACGCTATGCTAAACCTAATGAAAAAGTTGAAGTATCTCAAAAAGAAGATACGTGCATGGAATAATGATATGAGGAAAAATTCTAACAATAGTAAATTTATGTTCAAAGCGGAGTTAGCAGAATTGGATTCGATTATTGACAAAGGAGACAGTAGTGATGATATTATTAATAAAAGAATGGCGGTTGTTAAGTCGATTCAGGAGTTGGATAAATTGCAATCGATGGAGGCGGCCCAAAAAGCTAAGATCAAATGGGCGATTAAAGGAGATGAGAACTCTAAATATTATCACGGGATCCTAAACAAAAAAAGAAATCAACTCTCCATTCGAGGTGTTTTGGCAGCTGGAAGTTGGATCGACAATCCAGTTTTGGTGAAAAATGAGTTTTTAACTCACTTCAAAAAACGGTTTGAGAGACCTCAGGAGGCTCGTCTTAAGCTTAATATGGACTTTCCTTGTAAACTAACCACCATTCAACAATCTGATATGGAAATTGATGTGTCTAACGAAGAGATTAAAAGGGCGGTTTGGGATTGCGGAGTAGATAAATCCCCGGGTCCGGATGGGTTCACGTTCGGTTTCTGTCGTCACTTTTGGAAGTTAATTTAAAATGACGTGGTGGCGGCGGTGAAATATTTTTTACAATTTGGGTCCATTCCAAAAGGTTGTAACTCCTCCTTAATTGCTTTGATTCCAAAGATCCCTGATGCTAAAATGGTTAAGGATTTTAGACCGATCAGTTTAATTGGGAGTTTATATAAAATAATTGCTAAGATTTTGTCTAATCGTCTTGTAGTGGTTCTAGGGGATATTGTTAATGAGGTACAATCGGCTTTTGTTGTGGATAGAAAAATACTTGACGGCCCGTTTGTTCTTAATGAGCTCTTTCAATTGTGCAAGTCGAAGAAGAAACATTCTTTCATTTTCAAGGTAGACTTTGAGAAGGCTTATGACTCGGTTCGTTAGGATTATCTGGATGATGTTTTAAAAATGTTCGGCTTCGGAGATAGGTGGTGTGGATGGATCCAAGACTGTTTACGATCTTCATGGGGTTCGGTTATTGTGAATGGGAGTCCCACGAAGGAATTTCAATTCTTCAAGGGTCTCAAACAGGGTAACCCTCTCTCTCCTTTTTTATTTATTTTGATTATGGAAAGCCTTCATATTTTGTTTCAAAGAGTCGTGGATGCGGGGATGTTTAAAGGTATTGTGTTAGATTCGTCGATGCAATTATCCCACATGTTTTATGCTGATGATGCGGTCTTTGTGGGACAATGGAGTGATTCGAATATTGATACTATTGTATATGTGTTGGATTGCTTTTATCGTGCGTCGGGTCTTCGTATTAATATGAGTAAAAGTAAACTGATGGGGATAGCTGTGGACGAGGATAGAGTGGAGCAAGCTGCTTCAAAATTTGGGTGTGCTATTCTTAAGGCGCCTTTTTCTTACTTAGGTTCGAAAGTGGGGGGGATTATGACTCGTATTCAATCTTGGAACGAGATTGTTGATAATATGGTTGCTCGTCTTTCGAAATGGAAGATGAAGACTCTATCGATAGGGGGAAGTCTAACGCTTCTTAAGTCGGTTTTAGGGTCGATGCCGATTTATCATATGTCAATATTTAAGGTCCCTATGAAGGTTCTTCACCGTATGGAATCTATTCGGTGTCATTTCCTTAATGGTGCTGATTTAGGTAGTAAAAAGTCGACATGGCTAAAATGGAATAATGTGTTGGCATCCAAAGAGAAAGGTGGTCTTGGTGTTTCAAGCTTATATGCGTTGAATAGAGCTCTCATGTTTAAATGGATTTAGCGGTTCACTACGCAAAAGTCATCGTTATGGGCAAGGGTTATCAAAGCTAATCATGGTGATGATGGGAAAATTGGTAAATGTTCGAAAAGTGGTCATACGTCTATATGGCATGACATTGTTCAGGAGATGGAGGTTTTCAAGAAGCAAGGTATGGATATTTATAGTTTTATGCATAAAAATTAGGAAATGGTGCGAATACTTTTTTTTGGGAGGATGTTTGGCGAGAAAATATGGCGTTTAAATACAGATATCCAAGATTATATGCTTTGGAGTCGAATAAGAGAATTGATGTTGCTGCTAAACTAGCGCATTCTGGTATGGCTTATTCTTTTCATCGTGATCCAAGGAGTGGTGTGGAGCAATCTCAATTGGCAGACTTGTTGGCAAAGATTGAGGGTGTTTCTCTGGTTTCTATGAACGACAGGTGGGTTTGGTCATTGGAAGGTTCGGGGGATTTTTCCGTCGCGTCGGTTAGAAAGTTGATAGATGATAGAAGGTTACCGGATGTGTCTTCTAAGACTCGGTGGATTAAAGCAGTGCCCATCAAGGTAAACGTTCATGCTTGGAAGGTAAGATTAGATTGTTTACCTACTAGATTCAATATTTCTCGTAGAGGTATGGATATTGCTTCTATTCTTTGTCCGATATGCGGTAATGCAGTGGAATCGTCGAGACATTTATTCTTTGATTGCCATGTTACTAAAGATATTTTTCGAAAGATTTGTCGATGGTGGGATGTGAGTTACATGGAGGTGTACTCGTATGAAGATTGGTTAGATTGGATTCTAAATCTTAGGCTATCTGTTAAACATAAAAGATTGTAAGAAGGCGTGTGTTATGGGATGTGGTGGCATATTTGGTCGTTCCGTAACAAGTGTGTTTTTGGATCGGTGTTTCCTTCTAAGGCCTCGATCTTTGAAGATGTAGTTTTGCGTTCTTTTCATTAGAGTCGTTATAGATGCAATGTATCTTTCAGTTAGGTTGATTGGATAAAAAATCATCAACTTGTTTCTTTGTAACTTTTTAGCTTCTTGCTAACCTTTTAATAAATTCGCTGTTAAAAAAAAAAACCATTTCATACGTGACTTAGTAATAACATGCAAAGTATCAAATTCACTCTATACGTGTCATGCACCATTGATGTATGTCAACCATGCTTAGCCATTGGTATGTATATATATCTCATGCAAACACAATTTTCTATCTAAAACTAACCAAATAAGGTTCAACCAACTACAAAACCATAACTCACCAATAACATTTTCTTCCATGCATGCTATATATGCAAAGGTTAACCAACTGCTATGCAACTACGTTTCTTGTTCCCAACACGCAAGACAAGATCATCAAACTCGCGATACGGTACAAACCCAACACACTAAAAATCCTAGAAATCCTAGTTCCCCCCTCGTTGTACAACCTTGTAATACTACAAGACGCAAGACCATGAGATACATAACCTCGTTACCACACTTTGATATCTCGCTAGTCACACGAACACAACACAACTCCAAAATGACGAATAATCTTCATATCAAGTGTCTTTTTTTTTTCTTTTTTTTTTTTAAATTTTATAATTGCAACGGTTAAATGGTTTAAAAATCGGTCGAATGTTAGACCGATTTTGCTTCTTGGATTGCTTCGACCAAAGACCGACCGATGTTCCACAAAGGAAGCGACCGATATTGATATCGGTCGGTTAAGTTGACCGACCGACTTTATCCGTTCGGTTGTGTTCAGCCTAATAGTTTCATTTGTCAAATATATTATAAGAGAGAGATTTCGTAGCTAACATATTGCAACTTGTGACTAGTGTTAAACTGTTTTGCTATTTGTGCGATAACTAAATTAAACAATTCTTATAAATTTACAATGAAGAGTAATTTTTCCGCAATGAAATTCTAGAAAGCTTATAAATCACATTGGTGCATTTCTAATTTATCAGCAATATCATGAGACTTTTTTAATATTAGGCTCATGGTTTTAAATTTAGAGAAAAATAATCAAAATAACTAAGATACAGAATTCTTTTAGTTACAATTAGGGCAATAGGTGCAATGGCAAGCACAAATTACTCATTCGGGCCCCACGGGGTGTCACACTGTCACGTCACCATGACATACCTCCTTTTACAACCCCCTTCCAATAACATACCACAACTTACTCATTTGGGTCTCACATACACACTTATTCACACACACAACCTTTATATATATATATATTTGCGTTCATGTGGTGTACAAGCTTAAAATAGATAAAATAGGTACACATGTGGACCGTTGGATCAATCTTAATAGATGAGATCAAAATAAATAATACTAATTAATTAGATATTAATAATAATTAATTAGATATTTAGTTGAAGGGTATTATAGTAATCTTTGTTTTCCCAATTATCTTATTTTTTCCATTGTAATACCATCTTAAATGCCCCAGCTTTTCTTTACTTGTGTCAAAACTTTCTGTTTAAACATAACAAATAACGTAACACATATGCACACTTAATTTAACCCATTAGATTGCAAAACCTAAATTTATCTCCTCAATGCACTTTCGACTCGATCAACTTGTGGGACATATATTAATAAACAAAGATGCAACACACTCGAGTGTTACCATAATCAATTTACAACTAATAAATTAGTAAAAAAAATATAAAACCGTCATCTTCTTGTGTTACATAAGCTGCAAGTCAAATCAAAAAGCTGCTCTTTGGTCATCAATAGGTTCTCATTAGGGACATACTGTGCAAAACCAAGTGCAGCTGTGCCTCGAGGAACAATTGTCACTTTAAGCAACGGTTCTGCATGCTCCAAAAACCAACCAGCGACAGCATGGCCTGATTCATGATAAGCAACCATCCTCCATTCCAGTTTACTTATGACCTGTCAAAAAGAATCCAATCAATCTCATATTCTATGTGCATGTGATGTGTTTTTGTGTCACATTAGTCATTTATATCTTTCTAATGATCCACAAACAGAAATTAACATTGGCAAGATGAGTCAAGTAACAACACAAGCTTTATGCAAGCATTCTTGCTCAAAATTATGTTCATGTTTTTTCCCAATTTGCATCTTACAAGATATTAAACTCCACAATAGTATATAATAGAAAACTTCAGTAAATTCATAACTGAGAATTAATGCAAGGTTAGCAAGATACCCTATTTTTCTTCTTCAAACCTCCAATGATCATGTCTATAGCACTCTCAAAGTGCTCTGTCGTAATCGCGGAACACTCGCACCTGGCAGCAATTAATGCAGCTTCATTGCAAACGTTCGCTATCTCTCCTCCAGAAAAACCCGGAGTCAGTGCAACAAGCCTCTGAGAGTAACGTGACGGCTCTTCATCAAGCTTCAACGTCTTCAAATATATTCTAAAAATTTGTAGCAACCAGTTGCAGAAAAGGAATCAAACCCCATGAGAGTGAGACCCTTCACACTAGTACTAGCTTCTGAGAAGAGTGGATCCATGATCTTTGCTATTTTCAAACCCTTCAACAAATGACAATTGCTGTCTAATGTTATCTACGAGATGAAAGACTTCCTGGTCTGACTTCAGGGGATGCCGCTGCAAGCTCTGTCAAAATTCACACAAATAAAATTAAAGAAAGGTTTAGCTCACACGATCACTCTCCTTTTGGTTCCCAAGGGTTTATAATCATCGTCTTTTAAAAACATGTGATATAGTAATAGTAGTATGACGTACCTCAGAAGCCCATAGGCGGTCTTGCCCTACGAGGAATTATATGGATGTGTGTCTATTACAGCCCAATAAGAAAACGAATATCAGTTTCTTCTGGAATATGTAATGTGTCACGACAAATTACAATTGTATATTACTGATGTTTGATACTTACATGAAATATAACTTGGCCCGCAGCGACACTGTTGTTGACTAATAGATTGAATGAATCTGCAGATGTCAATGCTTCCGAGGTTATACTAAAATAAATGCAAGCCAACAGATGAAAATCACAAAATAAAGATCACAAAAGATTACCTGAACCAGTGGCTTTCATGACTGCCTTGCTAATATATGGGACTTTTGAGCACATTGCAGCTACCACCTGCATCATTACCGGTTACACATTTATTTTTTGAAATCAAACGATTTCTTAAGACAGTTTTTATGGTACAAAAAATAGAACTAGAACCTACGGATGGCAGGGTTGCTACCAGAGATGGAAAGTGGCCCCGTGGAATAATAAGGCAGTGCCTGCAAACACAGCAATACAAATTATTTTGTGCAATATACACAGAGACCTAACATGTTCAGCATCCCTAATGGACCTAGTCTTTCAAAAATTCACATAATACACATTAGTTTATTTAAAACTCTTTTATGAGTAGTCCGATATCAACTAATACACCAAAGATGTTACCATACACACAGATGCAACTAATACACACGTATCATTACCAACCAATACACATACCTTTATTTCATCTAGTACACATAATTAACTAGTACACATTCTCAAATAACATCTTATTCAACAACAACCATATGAACCTAGCACTCAAAATAACTTAATACCTTATTCGAAAACAACTATAAGTAGCTAATACACATACTCACCTACTAGTTTAATTGAAAACAGCTATAGGTAGCTAATACACAACATTTATGAGTATAAGTAGCTATCACACGTTTATATCTAAATATACAATACACATAATCAACAAATACCTGATTTTCAAAAACAACCATATGAAACTAAAACACATAAACATCCAATATCTTATTTTCAAAACAACTATGAAACTGATAGCTTATTTTGAAAATATCTAATAGCTTATTTTCAAAACTAATACACATAATCATCTAATCACTTATACAACTCACTCAACTCATACACATAAGTTAGGAAAGCAGCTTATGTGTATGAGTTGAGTGAGTTGTATAAGTGATTAGATGATTATGTGTATTAGTTTTGAAAATAAGCTATTAGATATTTTCAATTAAGCTTGATCCAATGGTCCACAACTGTGCTTATTATTTTCTACTTTAAAGTGTATACCACAATAACGCTCCCCTATATATATATATATATATATATATATATATATATATATATATATATATATATATATATATATATATATATATATATATATATATATATATATATAGGATCCGGTTCCATTGAGAAGGTTTTTATTTTGAGAAGATTGAGAAATCTTCGTTTGAACAAACTGATTCATGTTTTTGATTTGATTCACAAGTAAAACATCATTTTATGGTGAATCGAATCTGTAAATTACAAATTTGATTCACAAATCATTGTTAAAATCGAGTTATGATGATGATTCATTAAATTTGTACAGATGATTCAGTATTCTACATATATCGCAAAATCGAGAGATTTTTAACATTGATTCAAATTTTTTTTACACATTTTGAATTTTAATCACATTAAAATGAGTTTTACGCTTGAAAAACATGAATCAAAGTTAAAAATCTATCGTTTTTGAAAACCTTCTCAATCTTCTCAAAATAAAAACCTTCTCAATCGATCCAGATTCTATATATATATATATATATATATATATATATATGAGTAAATTGCAAAAATCGTCCTTGTGGTTTGGCCAAATTGCACGTTTGGTCCCTGTGGTTCATTAAGTGGAAAAATGGTCCGGATTTGGCACTGTTTCATTCACTTTTGGTCCCCCATGTTAACCGACGTTAAGTGAGTTCCGTTAGCAATTACACGTTAGCCCTTAAGGCTAACAATCGTTGCAGCGCCCGTCCTTTAAACTAACGGCCAAACCACAAGGACTATTTTTGCAATTTACTCTCTCTTTAAACTAACGGTTCATTAAGTGGAAAAATGGTCTGCTTCTTTTGATCTCGTTATATCAACATCATAGGTACCCTCGTATTCTTTCACACGACACTTGCAACATCTAATCTATATATAACACATATCATACGACTAATCTAGTCTAAACATTAAGTGTTTGTCTCATCTTCTTGTAAAACGAATAGCATATACATCGCAACATAAAAGCACGAAACTATGCAGTTTATAACATGCGTTGAACTATTTCTGTTGTGGGGCTTTTGAACCAGTTGTCTCGCGAGCTTTTTAACCTGGTCATTAAACCCTTATATAACGACCCATGGTTTCTTGTTCAGTTCGTAGTAAACTCTTCCAGCCGTAATACGGTCGTTAAAATCAGTATTAAAGACATGGAAAATTTAGAAGTAATATAACGAGAAGGGTTAGGGTCTTAGTGTGTTTTATGTTTTGTGTCGTGTGCATCTTTTTGTGTTGAGTCATGGGACTATATATGAAGTCGAACACAGGAACTATCGTGTGGTCTAGACATGGCGTGTAAACTGGAACTGGGACACATGATATGTGATAATACAAGGGTTAAATTTGGGTATAGTTCTGGTCGTATGGATGGGTATTGGGGGGGTAAAATGTGGGTTGCATGCTGCTGTTGAGTAGTGATTTTATGTGAGCATGGTAACGTGTTTTGTGTGGCGTTCGTGTGAGTGTCAAACCTCGATAAATATGTTACTATAACCGAGTTCTGTGTGGTGTTGGTTGTGGGTTGTGGGCTGCTCATTACGTCCCCTCGAGAACACTTTCATTTGTGCCTCGTTATGATTTGTAATGCCCTAGTTGTGTTCTCGTTATGATGACTACGAAGAGTATGTGTGCTCGTTGCGTCTCGATGTGAATAAGTCCCATTGAAAGTGTGTCTCGGCATTCATAATGATACCGAGATGGGGTTTTGTTTAATTTGGTCTTGGTACGGTTTCGTGGTTTGAGTACGTTACGTTTTCGGTTCGTTAAGAATATTAACGTCATTCTAATTCTAAGTTCATGCAAGTGCATGGTAATATAAATATTAAAATGTAAAATTAATACATGTAACCTAAAATTTGATCATTAAACCCTATACTTTGCTAGAATGACATATAAGACCCTAAAATATGCTTTTTGTCATATTAAACTTTTAAATTGACCTATTATCATTTGTAACCCCTAAGTGGCAAATTAATGGATACTGCCCTAAACGTCATTTAAATCGGAAAATTTTCCAAAATAGGAAGTTACTAAAAATAGAAAGTCTCTAAAAATGGAAAGCTGAATAAAATGAGTAATCTGATTTAAAATGAGTTATTATTAAGACGATCATGTATTCGTGTAGATTCGCTGAGGAAGGTGTTCGCTTCCGATCCTTATGTTTTCTGTTATGTTTGCACTTGCGGTCTAAGGTACGGATATTCTACCCTTTTTCAATAAAGGGTGCTTTCATCCTCATGACTCGATTTTGATTATTGATTCGATTCCGATATGATCCCCTTAAGCCATTGCTATGATCCCTTGTACTTTGATTCATTCGTTTGATATGTTTCGTTGTTATGATGATCCACTTGACATTCGTTCATTATGACCCTTGTGATATGATACTTGACGTAATTCATTCGTTACCCTATGAAATGAGTATTCGAATCACTTGATGCTTAGAAGGTTCACTTGATATTGTAACTGGATGTGAAAACCTTTCTTAATTGTATCAAGGAAATGTTTTGAGAAAAGTATGTTTAAAACGCTGTTATGAGCATGATGCGCTATCATTTTATATAGAATCTTGTTAACTTTTATGAAGACTATTTTTAAAGACTACCTTTATGAAAACCGTTTTTAAAGATTTTTTTATGAAAACCATTATTAAAAGATTTCTTAAATGAACATTTAATAGAAACCTTTGAATTGAACCTTGCTAAGAACCATGTGATTTCGAACCTTTGAGTATGAACCTTTGAGATACCATGCCTGATATGATTTCTTATTTGACTCATGACTTTCATCACATGATTGTCATTCTTATTGATTCACTCTGACATTTATTATAAATGTCTCTGCCATGATATGCTTATGTTTTGCTATGCTATTAGAGTTACTATCTGGTTTCTCTTGCCATGCTAGATTATGATTTGTGTATGATATGATAGATCCGTGCCTGAGATTAACTAGTTCTGGAGGTACCAGGACCATGTCTTTGATGGCACCTTAGACATGACACTCCCGTAGAGGTGTGATAGATCTACGGCGTTCCCCTTATGATATGATATGATTTGTGTACACTATTGGCCAACTTTATATATGCGTGACCAGTCCAGTACTGGCATTCATATTTTGTTTGGGAGCGTATGGATGCATTCTAGGATTTATGTATATGTATGATTATGGTGACCAGGTGGTGTGTGCCTTACACTCCTTCTCACACTTTTGGTAGTTAGAGGTCTCCCCTCTTCGTATACTTTTATGATATGATATGATTTGACGGATTATGTATGTATGGAGTTCTTATGGCACATCCTTATATGAACCTTCTCCTTGTTTTCATTTCATTTCATGTTTCGTTTCTTATTCAGTTCTCATGCACTCTTGATTCTCAGTTATCTTTATGATTCGTATGACTTTTATGATTATGCTTTCGTTTCGTATTCTTATTCCTTCGTTGCTTATGTTTATTTACCATTACGTTATGTTATGTATATATCTGTTCACTGGGCTTTTTAAGCTCAGCCGCATTTCTTTTCCTGTGGCAGGTTTTAGTTGGAAGCTGGGTTATGAGTGGAGAGTACTTAGGACTTAGAAGACCTTACTAGCTATTCTGGATTAGAAATGACTAGAAGTGGCTATATTTCTAGACTTAGTATTTATTGAAATTCTCATTTGTAACCTTGTAGTTTCAGATTTTCTCTTTGTAACCTTTGAAGTTCGTTTGTATTAATTAAGTCTTATGCTTGTGTTTGCTTTGATATGTCACCATAACGTAATACTTCTACCCTTATCGGGTTGGGGTGTTACAATTATGGTATCAGAGAGACAGGCTGCGACTTGTAATACATTTACCCTTGGCCTGTGAAGTTTGGACCACTAAGTTTCCACTGTAGGCGCTCATAAGACAATCTTTGAAAAATTTGCTTTAGGATCTCCCCATAAGAACTTAAGTTATTACCGGTGAGGAATGGGTAGACTAAGACATCTATGTAAGTAGCATTGCTTCCGCATCACTCTGATTCGTGCCTATGCCTTGTAAGAACATTTGTTTCAGAAGCTAGAAAGTTTTGCAACTTAAGCTTAGTAACCAAGTAAGTTTGGAATTCCTCGAAAACTACATGGATACCTTGCACCATTTAAGTTTCACTTCCTGATTTTGATCTCCACTTCCGATCTGTTTGATAAACAGTTAGATACCTTTCCGACCATCCAGATGGTCATTAAACCATAATGTGTTTGACACATTCTATGAATCCATTACTCATGTCGGATATGAAGTGTATCATCTGATGCTACTCAGTTCTGCGCAATCCATTACTACTCCTATGAGAACCCTGACAATTATCAACCACGAATATAAGAAGTTTTGTTCCCTCCATTTGAATGATTAAACTTGCCTGCCAATCAGTTTCTTTGGAAGGATATGATGTAAATACTATCTCAGTACGGAATTGTTAACTGAGCATGATGATGCTGATATATGATATTCCTTACATCTCACTTTTGAGAATTATACGATGTTCGTATTACCAATGATACACACCCTACCTGCCCATTATGTTAAAAAGCTAAACAAAATTCCAACACCTTGGACTGTTCACTTATCTATCACAATACTATGATGAACCATGTACTTGACCTTGATATATGAACTACCCGTCTGGCTTGATGACCGTATTCGTTCTACGGATCTGTTTACTTTTGATATAGTCGACTTTGAGGTCTTTTGGTTATGGATTGGGTGGCTCATCGTAAAGCCACCATAGACTACCGTGTCTGAAATGTGACTTTTAACAATCTGCTTCACCCTACTTTTGTTATGATGACTCTCAACCGCTTAAATCTGTTAAGATTAATGTTGTTATGAAAGCACATTTTCCGATCTCATTAGATTGTCAAGTTCTCCGGACACCTATTAGTATCCACCCTTAGAAAGCTTTGATATTGGAAGTATTTCGTTGTACGAAAATTATCCGATGTTCTCTGATGAACCTCTTGGGATTCCCTCCGGCTTGGGAAGTAGAGTCGGCATCGAATTGATCTCAGTTGACGAAACCATGATGCCATAGAAGTTGAGAGATTAAAGGAACTGATGAAATATGATTTTCTTCACCCTAGTGTTTATCCTGGGATTTTCCTGTTGGCTCATGAAGAAGAAAGAGAGAAGTATGCGGTGGCGTATCGACTATCGTGAACTTAACCATATCACCATCCGAAATCACTATCCATTTCCGCGTATCAATGATCGATTTGGTCTATCTTTGAAACTCCGTATTAGACGGCCTCATTTAAGTTTGAAGGACTGAAGAAACAACCATAAGAACTTCTAAGAAGGGAGTTGACTAACTGAGAGTAACCCCGCGAAGCATTTTTGTTTTATTCGTGCAGAGGAAGATTGATGATGTGGAGTAGATATGAAGTTTCCCTAAGACGATTCCTGAAACTACTTTCGTACTCGTTGTGATCACTATGAGTTTTAATGATGCCAATAGTATTGGCTAATAGAATCATGTTTTCGCGAGTATTTGGACAATTGTCATAGTATAACAGTGTGTTTATGCTCAGAGACGAACGAGGAACATGTAGATCATCTTGTATTAAGTAGAATGACCCTTTGTTCTGGAAGAGTAGATTTGGTTGGCGTCCAGAGATTGTAGCAGACAACACTACCAGGTATCCTGTGATGACAGCAGTTTGAGTTGGCAAATTTCGAACCGTGCTAGAAGACCTGTCAAAGACACGCAGTCTTGCTTCTCTATTCATTTTAGTTGTACTAAGATGAATTGAGAGCAGAAGCAGACTCGCGAATGGAAGAGGGCACAGTGATCATGTCAGAGATTCGCGTTACCACACCACAGAGTCCAGAAGAGGTGCCGAAGGCTTGAGGGACCAAACTCAAGTTTATAATTCCTTTCCACCCTATGATCGTATGGACAGACGTAGACAGACTACTTGGAATTAGAAGAGATTTGAAATCATGTATTTGAATAGATGAATTTTGAAGCCAACGTTTGTGTTTGGAGGAGCTGATTCTGTGAAGGATGAAACTATTGATGACGTAATTCACTCCCTCTCAACCTACTTAAGTTTCCGTTACCTGATAATAAGATCCTTTGAATGATTTAAGTTCCCTATTAGAAATCCCGTTCTGTGTTCGTTATGCGTTTGTTGAATGATGGTTTTGTTATGAGAACTATGATGAATTGTGGAAGACCTGACGCTTTTGACGACGAACTTCATTTGATGCTTACTAATTCCGTTACGCTATTTGTACGTTCTGTTTCTCCGATTTTGAATTCGTAATAATGATCGATTCGGACCAACCCTAGGAGGTAGAAGGACTGGTAGGTGGTTAAGATAGGTTGCTTTGTTCACAACTTGAGATAAAGTATGACCATCATGAGGGCATATTTATATGATGCTAGTATTATGACGCCTGATCAACGTGATAATACTTACATCATATAACGTGCACTTATTGTGATCATAGGATATTTCGAGGAGTGCCTTAGGAGCCTTAGAATTTCTGATAGTTGTTTGAGATTATCTGCGTTATTGAGATTTTAGGTTCATTCTACATATACGCTTAATCTGCTTTCACCGTTATACGATTTGATACGTTTGGATTCTCGACACGCGTTTGCTGACCTCTATATTTCCGATAAGAATCTTAGGTTCTGTTGTAAAGATTTCTGCCGTTTGATGATACCAAACAATCTGTTTGCTGTACGTTCTCATCTGATTTGTCTAATCAAATTCTATGGACGACATATCCGTCAAAATCCTACGTATTCCCTGTATCTTTTCCGAGAGAATACGATTATCATCTGTTACGTTTGGTATATTATTCTTTTGATCTGGATTCAGTATGATATGTCTTTCTGAGAAAGCCGAAGCTATTTTGATCAACAAGATAGGGTCATGAGAAACAAGTCTTTCACAATTCTGTTCACTGTCCATTGAGTTCCGTTTCGTTTACTTCAATTTTCGAGGACAAAAATTTTCTTTTAGAGAGGAAGAATAATGTAAAACCCCAAAATTTCAACAATCTGAAATGACCAAAATACCCTCTAATTTTGAAATTTTAAGAACTTATGAAATACGCTATAAATTAAAACTTGAGTTATATATCGTGTTATGACTCGAAACCATACGATATGAACATGTAACCTAAAGTAAAATATGAAATGATACAAGAACTTGATAATTAAAAGTATGGCATGTTTAGAAGTTCCTGATAGACCGAAAATAATTAAAATTGTACACAACATAATCATAGAAGATTTAATATATATTTTTTTTCCCTTTCAAACAAATACCCGACATTCTTAATTCGCATCTTGTTCTCCAACATATCACGCGACATTCCTCATTTATGTCACACATTTTGGAATCCGATCACAATTAATACCTTGCCAAATCCTTTGTTCTCATTAAAGGGGTGATTTCTATTAGCTAAAAATTAGACACGGTCATTCCATGTATATCCCTAACAACCATTCCATATTCACGACTTTCATACTTGATAATATCCTCAAATTCGTTTTTATTAAACGCATATTCCTTCTTCTTCTCTAAAACACTTTGACAAAACCTAAAACTAAAAACAATCGGCAGCTCAAATTCCCCAAGAAAAGAGACGCGAAAAAGGTCGTTGAAGAAAAGTGGTGATCTTGTGGGTGTTCATTTTTTAAGAAAGGGTATGATCGTGTGTGCTGTTAGGGTTCGAAGGATGTGAGGGTCTGCTTCTTTTGATCTCGTTATATCAACATCATAGGTACCCTCGTATTCTTTCACACGACACTTGCAACATCTAATCTATATATAACACATATCATACGACTAATCTAGTCTAAACACTAAGTGTTTGTCTCATCTTCTTGTAAAACGAATAGCATATACATCGCAATATAAAAGCACGAAACGATGCAATTAATAACATGCATTGAACTATTTCTGTTGTGGGGCTTTCAAACCAGTTGTCTCGCGAGCTTTTTAACCTGGTCATTAAAACCTTAAATAACGACCCATGGTTTCTTGTTCAGTTCGGAGTAAACTCTTCCAGCCGTAATACGATCGTTAAAATCAGTATTAAAGACATGGAAAATTTAGAAGTAATATAACGAGAAGGGTTAGGGTCTTAGTGTGTTTTCTGTTTTTTGTCGTGTGCATCTTTTTGTGTTGAGTCATGGGACTATATATGAAGTCGAATACAGGAACTATCGTGTGGTCTAGACATGGCGTGTAAACTGGAACTGGGACACATGATATGTGATAATACAAGGGTTAAATTTGGGTATAGTTCTGGTCGTATGGATGGGTATTGGGGGGGTAAAATGTGGGTTGCATGCTGCTGTTGAGTAGTGATTTTATGTGAGCATGGTAACGTGTTTTGTGTGGCGTTCGTGTGAGTGTCAAACCTCGATAAATATGTTACTATAACCGAGTTCTGTGTGGTGCTGGTTGTGGGTTGTAGGCTGCTCATTACGTCCCCTCGAGAACACTTTCATTTGTGCCTCGTTATGATTTGTAATGCCCTAGTTGTGTTCTCGTTATGATGACTACGAAGAGTATGTGTGCTCGTTGCGTCTCGATGTGAATAAGTCCCATCGAAAGTGTGTCTCGGCATTCATAATGATACCGAGATGGGGTTTTGTTTAATTTGGTCTTGGTACGGTTTCGTGGTTCGAGTACGTTACGTTTCCGGTTCGTTAAGAATATTAACGTCATTCTAATTCTAAGTTCATGCAAGTGCATGGTAATATAAATATTAAAATGTAAAATTAACACATGTAACCTAAACTTTGATCATTAAACCCTATACTTTGCTAGAATGACATATAAGACCCTAAAATATGCTTTTTGTCATATTAAACTTTTAAATTGACCTATTATCATTTGTAACCCCTAAGTGGCAAATTAATGGATACTGCCCTAAACGTCATTTAAATCGGAAAATTTACCAAAATAGGAAGTTACTAAAAATAGAAAGTCTCTAAAAATGGAAAGCTGAATAAAATGAGTAATCTGATTTAAAATGAGTTATTATTAAGACGATCATGTATTCGTGTAGATTCGCTGAGGAAGGTGTTCGCTTCCGATCCTTATGTTTTCTGTTATGTTTGCACTTGCGGTCTAAGGTACAGATATTCTACCCTTTTTCAGTAAGGGTGCTTTCATCCTCATGACTCGATTTTGATTATTGATTCGATTCCGATATGATCCCCTTAAGCCATTGCTATGATCCCTTGTACTTTGATTCATTCGTTTGATATGTTTCGTTGTTATGATGATCCACTAGACATTCGTTCATTATGACCCTTGTGATATGATACTTGACGTAATTCATTCGTTACCCTATGACATGAGTGTTCGAATCACTTGATGCTTTGAAGGTTCACTTGATATTGTAACTGGATGTGAAAACCTTTCTTAATTGTATCAAGGAAATGTTTTGAGAAAACTATGTTTAAAACGATGTTATGAGCATGATGCGCTATCATTTTATATAGAATCTTGTTAACTTTTATGAAGACTATTTTTAAAGACTACCTTTATGAAAACCGTTTTTAAAGATTTTTTTATGAAAACCATTATTAAAAGATTTCTTAAATGAACATTTAATAGAAACCTTTGAATTGAACCTTGCTAAGAACCATGTGATTTCGAACCTTTGAGTATGAACCTTTGAGATACCATGCCTGATATGATTTCTTATTTGACTCATGACTTTCATCACATGATTGTCATTCTTATTGATTCACTCTGACATTTATTATAAATGTCTCTGCCATGATATGCTTATGTTTTGCTATGCTATTAGAGTTACTATCTGGTTTCTCTTGCCATGCTAGATTATGATTTGTGTATGATATGATAGATCCGTGCCTGAGCTTAACTAGTTCTGGAGGTACCAGGACCATGTCTTTGATGGCACCTTATACATGACACTCCCGTAGAGGTGTGATAGATCTACGGCGTTCCCCTTATGATATGATATGATTTGTGTACACTATTGGCCAACTTTATATATGCGTGACCAGTCCAGTACTGGCATTCATATTTTGTTTGGGAGCGTATGGATGCATCCTAGGATTTATGTATATGTATGATTATGGTGACCAGGTGGTGTGTGACTTACACTCCTTCTCACACTTTTGGTACTTAGAGGTCTCCCCTCTTCGTGCACTTTTATGATATGATATGATTTGACGGATTATGTATGTATGGAGTTCTTATGACACATCCTTATATGAACCTTCTCCTTGTTTTCATTTCGTTTCATGTTTCGTTTCTTATTCAGTTCTCATGCACTCTTGATTCTCAGTTATCTTTATGATTCGTATGACTTTTATGATTATGCTTTCGTTTCGTATTCTTATTCCTTCGTTGCTTATGTTTATTTACCATTACGTTATGTTATGTATATATCTGTTCACTGGGCTTTTTAAGCTCAGCCGCATTTCTTTTCCTGCGGCAGGTTTTAGTTGGAAACTGGGTTATGAGTGGAGAGTACTTAGGACTTAGAAGACCTTACTGGCTATTCTGGATTTGAGATGACTAGAAGTGGCTATATTGCTAGACTTAGTATTTATTGAAATTCTCATTTGTAACCTTGTAGTTTCAGATTTTCTCTTTGTAACCTTTGAAGTTCATTTGTATTAATTAAGTCTTATGCTTGTGTTTGCTTTGTTATGTCACCATAACGTAATACTTCTACCCTTATCGGGTTGGGGTGTTACACTATGGCTTCAAGCCATGGCCGAAAAAGTGATGTCACGTCAGCAAAAGTCTCAATGGCACCAGAAATCCTATGGCACCACATTCTGGCCGTTACCGTTGGCACCAGAAAATGTGGTGCCGTCGTCCATTTTTTTTTTATATAATTTACATAAAATAAAACATACACAATATTAACTAAAATAAACTTCATTAATTAAAAAAAACACACATTACATTAAAAAAATGCATACAAATAAAAACCTAGTACATAAACATAGAAATAAAAACCTACGTTGGATGTATACTTTGCCCGGATTCGTGCTTTTTGGGCTTTCACGACCTTCGTGTCGATCGGATCCATCTTGCTTGTATCCATTTGTAGCACTCGCATCTCCTTGTCAATCTTTTGAGATTCATATAAAGTAACTATCGCGAGTGACTCTCATTCGAGAACATCCATCTTTGCCTTGCGGTCAAACTCATATTGTTGTTGCAGCATTTCTTAAAACATTGCCGGGTTTGAACGGGAACTAGCGGTCGAGTTTGACGAACGTTGACTCTTAGAAATCCGGTACATTCCATTTGGCCGTGGCAACGCGTCTGCTCCAAAATGCTCGGGGTCCTCGTCCGTAACCCGAAGGCGATTACATCTTGCCAAAGTAGAGTCGGGATTTTTCCACTTGTGCTTGTCTTTCAAAAAGTCCCAAGCGCTCATGTGTCTAAAGTAATAACCCGTTTTTTTTCTTAACAATACGTGACAACGGGTCATAAAATCTCTATCATTCTCCCCACTCTTAACAGCCGTTTCATCCACTACCGTATTCCACTTCTTGACATCTTTATTCATTGGAGTCCACTTTCTCGTCAATATGTTTTTGGTAGGAATAGTGTAGTTGAACCTCTTGGCTTCCTTGTTGTATGCGTCGAGCAGTTTGTACCAAAACGTATCCCTTTGTTGATCCGCACCCGTTTTTGGATCCTCGGATATTTGAATGAAACACTCCGCCAAAAGATACTCCTCATCTTGGGTCCAAAAAGCTCGAGATCGGGTCGCGTCCGCCTCTTCGACTTCGTTGGTTTTCTTCGTCTTTGTCTTCTTCGCCTTCGTCTTTGTCCTCGTTTATTTCGACGTCGGGGTAGGGACCGCCTCTTCTTCTTCTTCATCTTCATCTTCGTCTCGTAGATGGAAGGATGTATGGTCCGAATTTAGTTGGGAAGGGGTGGCTTGGTTTGTTTGTTGTGGTTGAGTAAATTGAGTATATTGTTGTTGTTGTTGCATTTTCCATTGACTAAATATCATTTGTTCTTCGGGATTCATGTATGGGTTTGTTGGAAAGTAAGGCGATTGATTGTATGGATTAGAAGACGAGCCCGGATTGTTAGCCGGATTTGAATACGAGCCCGTCATTTGGTTCGACGGGTCGTTTAGCATGTTGTTAATCTATGGTGAGTTGGGATTCATTTTGGTTGGAAAAAAATGAGAGAAGTAGAGAATAGTATGTTATATAATATATTGGAGGTGTGTGTGAAGTATGAAATAATAAGGGGTATTTATAGGATTTCTTAGGGGTAAAATTTAATTTTTTTTGGTGTTAATTGTGTCCAAACGGTAATATATCCGTTGCCAAACGTCCCTTTTTTCTTCCCTAACGTTTGGATTAAAAAAATAATAATAAAAATTGAAAATCCACGGCGTGGGCTGGCCACCATGGCGCCACCCTGGTAACCGTGCGCCATCGGTAGTTTTGGGCTGATGGCCATGGCGCCACCCACCAGCCAACCGTACCTCCCACTCTAAGACTGCGTTCACTATTTTTGATGTTTCATAGGGATCCCATTTATCATTACTATTGGATTTTTTGAAATTTTTTTTTTCTAATTTGACTTATGTTATACAGTTTGACTTTTTTTAGAAACCGAACAAAAATAACATATCTCATAAAACAACTCACTAATCAATGATGAGTTGGTCTAGTGGTTGAGACTTGGCTTGGTGACCTTTAGGTCTCAAGTTCAAACCCCACTAATGCCAACTTTGAGATATTAGGAAGTCCCTCTATGAGGGCTTGGTTTGGGTATACTCAGGTCAAGTCTGAGGAGGCAGGGTTTACTCCTATTAATCGCCGTGCCTTCGGGAGGATTAGTAGGGGGTTTTCCCCCATCGGGTATTTGAATAAGGCTTTCCACTTTGAGGGAGCTCTCTAGCACGGGTCTGGTTAAGACAACGTAAGTTATACCTCCCGTTATCATTATCAAGTGAAATTCACCTTTCAAAAAAAAAAAAAAAAAAACAACTCACTAATCAACCAAAACTTAGTTAACTAAGTATTCGTGATCATTTTAGCGAAATCACAAACTTTAGTGACACACTTTACTTTTATGTCAATATTTAGAAGACAATATTTAAAATGACTCTACAACACCAGTGGCGGAACCAAGATTTTACGTTAAAAGGGACGAAACTTTTGTTTAAAATAGTAGAGATGTAGATCGAACCAATATGACAAAGCCCATTTTTGTTAGAAAGATTACTAACACTTCTTTAGTGTTGTGGTTCAACATTTCCTTCAGTTGTATACTTTCATAATTCTAATCTTTCAATCCGTTAATATAATGTCTTTATATTTTGTTGTGCAATGTTGTCATCGCTTATATATATTCTTTGTAACCAACTAACCTTCAAATCACTTTATAGCTAGACTCATTAACTAATTGCTACCGTTGCTCCTCTCTTACATTCACGTAGTCTTTCTAGTTTGCATTTAAACGAATCAAAGTAGGTTGCTTTGTTCCATTTATATAATTATATTGTGATCATTAATACTCGCAATTCTCAATGAGTGACTAAGTATATAGCGCATAACAATCAAACATGCAATTAATAGTTATGAAGTGAATGAGATGATCATTAAGGTTTAGCAAAAACCATTGACTCAAGTCTTTTAAATCAATTATTCAAGGAAAATGCAAAACACAAAGTGAAGAACTAATTGTGATCATTAAAAAAATTAATTAAAAAAATTATTCAATACCTTATGAGATGACCAAATATTTTGATCGATTACTTTCTCTTGAGTTGCGTTACTTTTCTTTTAATCTAAACAAACGTTACATTGTATCTACAGTATTGGGAGGGCCAACTATTGATATTCCTAATAGGTTAGACTTTTGGATATTGTAGTGGGCTAGTTGGGGGAGGCTTAACACCTGTTAGTCACCCTATCCTCTCCGCCCATGACAACGCCAGAAAAGTGTTAGCCCATCTTAAACGAAATGCTTTTCTTTGCAAAGTCATTTTTAAGGAAAAAAATGAAGTACGCGTCTAATAGTTGACCTTAAAGTTGCGTAGGATTTAAACTTTAGCTTTTACCCAAAAATCACCATCCCTAACCGCATACCATTGGTTTTAAATTACATATTAAAGTAGTTGTAAAATTATACAAAGAATACATAGTTTAAGTCGACCTTTATTTGTGACTTACTATCTTTTAAACTCGTTTACGTGTATATATCTATGAAGTGATTTGATTATATTATGTTTTCCTTGTGCTAAATCCTCAAGTGCGTTGCTTACAATATTTAGACTTTATATAAAAATATATCAAAAATCCGTTGTAGTCTAGTTGGTTAGGATACTCGGCTCTCACCCGAGAGACCCGGGTTCAAGTCCCGGCAACGGAATTTATTTTGTCTTATTTTTATCCGTTTGCATGAAAAATAAAATATAATACTAGCCTTGTAGTTTTAGACTTTTAGGTATTTAGTCAAATGTGCTAATGCAATTTGTAAGGCTTGCAATATTAAGAAGGGTCAATCCCTCCCATTTTCTCTGTCACGGATTTCTCTTTTTAGCGACTTTCATGCGATTTGGTGTCGGGCGACCTTCATCAATTTTTTTATTTTATTTTTTATTTTTAACAACAAACTTAAATTTCATTAATAATTCAAACCTTACATAATAATTCAAATAAAATTCAAACATTACAATAAAATTCAAATAACTTTCAAACATTACGATAATAAAACGACTAAACTAGTTTTGATTTTGACGATGTCAAATGTCTTCCACCAAATCGGCTTTTAAGCTCGTAAGAATTCATAGTGTGAAAGTGTGAATTGTCAATCATCATTATTTTCATGACTTGTATCAATTGGATTTTGCATAAAGTGAAACACTACTTTTCCATCCATTTGCATCTACTAGACTCCATATACGGGTTGATACGTTGTGTATTCGTAATCTTATGTTCGCGGATATAATTCTAAACACAAGCTTTTCCATCCATTTGCATCTAGCAGTGTATTTGTTTAGATTACAATCAACTTCTTTATGTGCAACGGGTCCACGGAGTGCATCATGATACACAACCTTTGCTTTTAAGTTTCGAATAATGTAAGTTTATCTATTTCTGAAAAAGATGACATCATGATGGTATGATCACATGGTAGCCTTCAAGTTATAAGTCTTGTGAAACTTTGATAATTAGTTATACTTTTATATGGATCAGGATCATCTAATGTTTAATATAAACATGATGGTCATGTTAAGTTTATTTTGAGAGGGAAAAAAAAAGTCATTATTGTGGAAATTTTGTTTTATTTCAAAACAAATTTTCACTCACAACAATCTCAACATTATCTATCATGTTTAAATTTTAATCTCTTTCATACTATACACGAAACCTTTTACATAGACGATAATAATAAATTTTGGCAAATAAATAAAGAACATAAAGAAAGCTTTTGGCATAGCGTGTGCGAGTAGTTGGTGGTGGTTGTGTTTTTAAAACATTGGAGTTTTGCAGTGTTTTACTACATGCTTTACTCACATGTATTATTTTTTATTCAGTTTAATAATCGCATTAAATAGATTATCTTAGTTCTAAAACTGTTGTTAACATTAAACTATGTATCAATTATTGTTTCTTTATACATTTATAATGCATCAATTATGGGTATCGTTGTGAATGCAAAAAATGGCACAAATAACAAAGAATAAAAGATCTGATAAACTTTCAAAAGACGCATGATCGGAGCTTGAAGAGAAATTATCTTTTCTTTCAATTCATCATAACTTTTCTAAACGTACAAAATCTACTATTTATACTTTAAAAAAGTCTTGAGAAGAGAAATCCAAGAATCCATGCTAAAATTAAAATAAGAAACTAACAAATCTTCATTAAAAATAAGTAACCTATTAAAACTAAAAGGATAAATTACGACAATTATAAGTTGTCTTTTTTACATTTCAATCTTTTCGAAAAAAATTAAAACACATGACTTCACATGATAACGAAGAACTGGCGGCTAAATCACAGGAGCTGCCGCTCGAACATGCCCTGCTTCAATTAATTAGCTACTAATTTCATCCTGGTTATTTTTAACTTATGAACATTTATAATTATGAGTAAATTCCAAAAATAGTAAATTTCCTCAAAGTACATTCATTATCTAGTAAAAAAACTATTTTCGAAAATGGTCTTATACAACCATTAGACTGTGCAACTTTCTAGAAATTTTGACACGCGTCTAAAAAGTTGGTGAGATTTGCTGCTAGACCAAAGTGACATTTTGTGCAACTAAGGTGATGTTTCGCTAGACCAGTATTCAAAAAGTCAACTGTATATAAATGAATGGAAAATATCACATTGATCGCACAAAATGTCACTTCAATCTGGCGAAAACCTCACCAAGTTTTTGCACATTTGTCAAATTTTCTATGGAGTTGCACAGTGTAGTAGCACAAGACTATTTTCAAAAATGGTTTTCTTTTTACTATAAAATCAAATGCATATTGAGTTTTGTGACTATTTTTGAAAATTTCTCTATAATTATTGACTGCTCACGTACGTTAACATGTGAAACTAATTGGGGCTTTCGTAAGTGTGTTTCACTATTCACAATGAAATTTGACTTGGGCGTTGTGTCACACCCCGCTAAAGCGGAAACGCGAGGTGTAACTGGAAAAGGGCACAAGCATAAGATAATAGAACATACTATCATTTGAGATTAAAGGAAAGAGTACAACATTACAATAGTGGTTTAGCCGACATCGGCAATTAAAATATAAAGTTTTGTTCCCACAAGATAGCATTTTAATACATAATGACCAGTAGTGATATGTGAAAATTTCATTATGCAAAAGCCTTGAAGAAAAAGCTTACTGACGATCACCTGAAATGCATGAGAGAAAACGGGTCAACTATGTGAAAACGTAGGGGGGGGGGTTGAATACGTTACCGTTTAAAAACTTTAAATCTTTTGTATCAAATATACAATCAAGCTTGCCGTAATATGAAAAATGTCAATTATAGTCTTATGACTAATATGAAACATATAGTAAAACAAGTTGTCACACAAGCATAAACATCAAGCCACAACACAAACAATAATATAGTGCAAGTATAAAAGTAAAGCAATAAGTAAAAAAAAGTGCAAACCGGACACGATGATTTATAGTTGTTCGGTCACGGAGCTCCTCTCCGCCCTACTCCACTCCCCGAGTACCCAACTCGAGAGTTACTTCACTAAATCAACAAGCTCCCTTCTCGGTGGAGAAAACCTTACAAACGTCGCTTACACTTTTTTCGGTACCAAGCTAAATACCGGGTTCTAGTTCGAGATAGAACCAACCTGACGTCGCCTATACAATATTTTCGACACCAAGCTAGATGTCGAGTTCTTTCTCGGGTACAACCACTCCCATTATGTTTTATGGCACAACATAACAAACCTTGTGTTTTATGGCACAAACACATAAACCATCTAATCTAGTTTGGTGAATATATTGTGATGATACATTGATATTTACAATGATGATCCATGACACAAATGTCTAATGGATATGAATGACTAATCTAAATGAACTTTCAATGATATGAAGCCTTCAATGGATAAAGATCACAAGTTTTTTGAGCTTGTTGTGATAGATCTTCATATATGTTTGCTTGTGGTAGATGATGACTCAAGATCTCTGAGCTTGCTTCACAAGATCATTTCAGGAGTATGCTTACAACATAATGAAAGTTAGAAGCATTATGATCATGTGTTATGAGGGTGTTTATGAGTGTTACTACTGAGCTAAATATATGCAAACATGGTAGAGAGAATATGTATTCAAGTGGTTAAGAAATGAGTGAACAATGGGCTACTATTTATAGCCAACAAGCTCAGCAACCCACGGATCACATGAAACAAAAAAATTGGTTCCGCCCTTGTCATTTTTTGGTTCCGCGGGTGACTGACACTATATCTACAAAATCTTGTTTAAATCTTTTCAAAATCTTTCACAATCTTTCCAAGATATCTTTTGTCAAATCTTTCCAAAATCTTTATCAAATATTTTCAAAATATCTTTTGTGATCTTTAGAGATTTAGATAACACTATGCATGAGGTAATAAAAGAGTGTTTTCCTTTTTATGAAAAATACATTTAAACAAATGTATATACTTACATAAAAAGGTAAGTTACTTGTATATAAAAAAATATAAGTAGCCTTTTGTAAATAAAATATCTAGCTGAGTGCTTGTCAAAATAAAATGTATTTTGCCAAGTGTAAGTAAACTTTAGTACTTGTATGAATATTATAGTTAGTTTACTTGTACAAATAAAAGTATATATTTGTTAGACATTTTACAAAAGATGTATGTGTATAAAAATACTTGTGAATGCAAAATGTAAAATGAGGTTCGAAATAGAATGGTTAACCTATTAAAATACTTAGTGACTCTAAACGTATTTTAAACATTCTAAATGATTTGTTAAAGGGTTTGATCATAATGCCACATAACAAACATGTACGAACCTGTGTTGTAGCATACGAGGACTTGAGACGTTGAGAGGTGTTGAATGTATGTTGAGACAAAATATGATTACGAGTAACTTGTACATTTTACGTTATGTATCAAGTTACATATTTGTCATCAATCAAAACAAACGAGACTGTATAGATTAAATATCGTAATATTTGCACTAACAATCTCCCCCTTTTTGATGATGACGAAATATGTAAACGTGATAGATAGTAAAATGTAAAAAGTTACTTGTGTCCGTATTACCTTCTACATTACCTTCTCCGTTTACACTCTTCTCCCCCTTTTTTCGAAACAAAAAGGGTGTGTCCTTGGAGTTTTAAACTTCATTTCTCCCCGAAAAGGCGATCTTGCATCATTCCTAGTGAAGTTAAATTGTCTACTCCAATCCCCTATGGTTGTTGCATCCCCTAGGTTATTGCCCTTGTTTGGTAGCGGATCTATGGATCAAATTAAGACTTTTAACCTACATCAAGGTTAGTTTTGTGCAACATGTAAAAAATATATGAGAAATGCATGATGAAGAAAATGCACATAGCAAACGATACACGTGGGTAAGCTATGTTAGACTGTCTTCTCCTCCTTTTTGTCGAAACACAAAGGTGCGTTGAAGAATGAGAATGATTATGAATGCGTGCATGCTCCCCCTTGATCGAGGCGTCAAGGTGTGATTAAAAAGCTACAAAACAAATATTAGTGCAAAACTATATTTGTCCTTGGACGAGTATGTGATATACAACAAAGTGTGTATAAGATACGTTCTATAAATGCTTGACGGAAGCTCCCCCTTGCTTTAAGGCGTCAAGATGAACCTGCAAAACTAATATTTGTATAATAGAAACTTTGTCTTTAGACAAATATGTCATATACAACCAAGTGTATAGACGATGCAATATGAGTGCTTGATGAATATTCCTCCTTGTTCGAGGGTGTCAAGAAGCATCTAAAATAAGGAAAATAATTGATGCAAACTTCATCCTTAGATGAGTATGTTATATACAATCGAGTGTATATGATGATGAACCTACAATGAAAGAATTAGTGCAATATATTTCATCTTTTTGACAAAGAAAAAAATAAGATGTATATATGCAATATATAAATGATATAATCACAAGCAATTCAAAGTAGAGAACCATGATTATGAAATCAAAGATCTCATGAAGTGTAGTCTTTTAATAAGAATTATAATCATAAGAAAAACGAGAATATAATATGATAAGAGCCTACAAAATAATGCCTAGAAAGAAGATATTAAGTGAAGTTGGAATATTAAAGTGAGTGTTGCTAGTGTTGGTGTCGATTTACTAGTAGGATTCATGTGGTGATAACTCGGTAGATGACTCAAGATGCTAAAAGTAAGTTTTCGCTAATCATGGTGGTGATGATTAGTGAAAGTGGTGATGGAAGGTGGTGGTTATAACGTAGACAACTATTAAAGAATTAGAAACACGTATGTATAGCAAATTCTATAAAAATAGAAAATATGGACTCATGCAATCCTTATCTAAAATTCACAACTTAAGGGATAAGCAAAGATTGTGACTCTCGTAATGCATAAGGGTTACGATTCTAACAAGAACGAAATTCATTCATTAATTGACACAAATTATAAAAATGACCTATTCTAGGTGACAATGGGAGAGAGAGTATTAACATGGTCTTGACCGACATGATCTTTTATGACATTATCATCTACCAAAGATGATGTATCATGCCATAATATACGCTTGAATGGTATTAAAGGAAGTGAAGACAATAAGCACCTAGGATCAAAAATTCTATATAAAAATAAAAAATAAAAATACTGAATACCTATATGAGGATGGCATCATATGATGGGAGAGTGTTGGTTAGACCAACGCGTTGAAAAAATATTTGGAATGACAGTTTTGATTAATATATCGTTTGCACCAACAATGACATGCATGATATGTGTCGAGGAAGAAAATGATGAGATCCTATGATGGTGTTCTAGACAATGAAGTTGTGAGGTCCTGGTTTAAGAAAAATCCTAGACTCCATTTAAATTAGTTGTTGGTTATGGAGATGAAGAAGTTTGTCAAACACATGATGTGTTTTTCACTTGATGAGGTATTGGTGCAAACTTGTGATCTTGGGTTAAAAAGACTTGAAATATGATATGTGTCTAAATACACATATATTTACCTTGTTCAAACCCACATAAACAGCCAAAAACACTCTGAAAAGTCAAATAATACAGAAAATATCATAAAATGTGTTTTTATTTGATTCAGGAACAAAAAGATTGAAAACAAGTGAAAAACGAACAAAGTTTGCATAATTGTCATTTTCAGTCCCTGAACTTTCATAAATTGGCAAAACTAGTCCCTGGTTATTCAAAACATGTTAAATAGCATCAAAGGTCCTTGGGGATTCATAAGTTGTCAAGATTAGTCCTTTAAGGTTCAAGTTTGCAAAATTACAACTTTGGTCCCCCAAGTTTGAAAAATGTCAAAAATAGTCCCTGGGTTTTAAAAAGTGGAAAATTACATTTATGGTCCTTGGGTTATTCACATATGGCAATTATGGTCCTTGGATTTTATTTTTAGCAGTGTACATGATTGGTCCCTGGATTTTCAGAAGTTACAACATGGGTCCCTAACGTTAAAACCATTATCCAAATTAAACCCAAAACACTAATACCCTAAACCTTAACCCAAAAATAAAACCCAATCACTAAATAACCCAACCCATTTACCTATCCCATTTACCCATCCCACTACCTTAAATAAAAACAACCCAAGCCCAATCCAATAACCAACCCGACCCAACCCTTTTTATTTTAACCCAGAGTCAAACCCAGTCAAACCCTTCGTCTAAACCACCCAACCCGCCAAAACCAGACAGTCATCCCCCCACCTCACCAATACCACTCACCACCTCATCCCCCCTCCATACACGTTACCTAACACTCCCAAAATCAATTAATGCTTCTCTCCCACTCCCACTAGCTAAAACAGATGAAAACAACACGTATCCTGTTTTCCCGCCAAAAGTGAAAATGGATGACTGAGATCAAATGGAAGCAATTCAATGGTGGGGATATGATCAGGATGTCGACAAAGGGTTATCCCACTTTAATTTTGTATATATAGAATGCAATGTAGCTCAAATAGAGCAAGTAGGTAAAAAGTAGCATAATCGTATTTTCCTTTCCAGTAGTGATAACTTGTAATATCATGTTTCAGTAATCAATAAAAAGTAAGTTAAGCTTGTTTGATGATAATCTTTGTGCAATTTCAGTAGTTAATGATGATTCTAGATTTTCATGTTGTACTGAGAAATCAAACATAAATAAGTAGTATTGAAATAGCTTCTCAGTTATTTCTATAAGCTTATATAAGCTTTATATAGCTTATTGTAAGTTTATTGTAGTGTAATTCTATTCTAATTCAAGATTTGGAGAAAAGTCAACCAAAGTCAAAGAAGCAACCAAATAAGCTATTCTGGGGTTAAAAGCTATTCAGGAAGGCTTGTGTTGGTTTTCTAGCTTGTGTGAACAAGCTAGGAGTGGTTCTAGTCCTTGTTCTCTTGTTCCATAGCTTTTTCAGTTGTAAGCTTTTCTCAATATTAGCTTAATTTTGCATTTTACTGTAGAAGTGCTTATCAGTAGCTTATCATTGTTGTTATTTGCTTATTGATAGTCCTTAAGTGTATTTCATAAGTTATATCAGTAGTTTATAGCTTTTTCTTTATATTACTTAAAAAAACTTAAAAAAAGACCAAAAAATAGCCATATTAGCATAAGCTTATTAGACTGCTTATATTTCTGATAAAAGTTGCTTATTAGTGTTTACATAAGTTAGTTAACCAGTAAAATTAAGGCTTATAGTTTAAAATATGGTGTTTCCTTTGTAAAAATCTAGACAGTCCATTGTTAAGGACTGTTTGGTTTAAATCAGTCAAAAGGTCAAACATAGGATTACTGTACATTTGCCTTATTCCCAACTTTGAACCAGCTTATCTTAGCCATAAAAAGCTGTTTTCAAGTTCTCATTAGCCATTTAGATAAGAAACCAAGTTTTGCTTTGGCTGTGGGATTTTCAGTCCATAAAGAGACCAAACAAGCTAGAATAAGCCACAAGCTTATTTTGGCCTGTTCCTTGGCTTTTCTGAGTCACTTTAAGTCCATATAGTGTAAACAACAAAAGTTGGATAGGTCCCAATTGGTGTGTGCAATTCTGCACAACTCTGCATAACACAGACCACTCAGCAGACCTCTGATTTCTGGTACCTGATCTAGCCTCCAATTGGACTTCAATTGGGTGTTTTGTGATAGGGCTTTTCATGTTTTTATATAGCCAGTAGTATAGGCAAACTTTTGCCCCCATAATATTCCCACTTTTCTGCTTATTGGTTGCTTAAATTGGCTCTGCAAGTTGGCTGCTTAAACTGAAAATTCTGCATAAGTTGTTCAACAGCCAACTGCTTATCTTGTTAATTCCTTGTGCTTATTTGTAGTTTTCAGTTGTTTTGTGCTTAAACAAGTATATTTAACTTATCCTGAGCTTTTGGTAATTTTTCAAGTCTTTTAGCTTATTTTTGGGCTTATTGTAAACTGCTTATCTGCCCAAATCAGCCTATTAAGCTTAGATAACTTTTCATTTTATTTTTCCTATCTTTTAATTTATATTTTAGAATTATCTGTAAAGTTTCATAATTTTCTGAATAGTTTTAATATTTTTAATCTTTTTTATTAGTTTCTATTAGTAATTAAATCATAATAAATAGAATATTAATCAGAAAAATATAATTTTAATTTTCATAATTTTCTTTTGTCATTTATAATCTAGGAAAAATATAATTATATTTTTAGACCTTAAGAAAAAAAAAAATTTGAAAAAATAGTGATAGCTTCTATTTAATAGAATTTATCTTTGTAATTTTAATTAAGTAATTTTCATTTTTATAATTTTCTTAGTTTCTCTTCATCTTATAATATTTTTACAAAAAGTTTTAGATTTTTCTTTGTTCATTTAGTATTTTTTATAAATTTAAATAGTTTAATAAGTAATTAAATAAATAAATAATTAATAATAATTAAATAAAAAGTGTAAAAAAATTATAATTTAAGTTTTTAAATAAGTTTTAAGTCATTTTACATTTTTAGGTTTTAAATTTCATAAATTTCAGTTTTTGTCCCATTTTAAATTTCCTGTTGCGCGTTTGTAATTTATTTTAATCGCGTTTAAGTTATAATTGTTTATCAATTGTTAATTAGATAAAAAAGCAAAATCAAAAATATCTGATTCATCAAATCACTCTAATCCAAAGCTTTTCACAGTTTGCCCATTCGCACCTCGTTGGGAAACGACCCAGGTGATCACTTGCCTGGTTTCACACTACACACGAGTATTCGTTCTGAGACTGTTTATATTTATATATACGTTTTCAGACGGATCAAATTTTGGCGCCGCTGCCGGGGAGGTGTGCTGCGACAGTATTGTTTAAAGTTCAGGCGATTAGTGATTTGAGATCCTTCTTCCAGAAGTTCCTATTTCCCATAAACAATATAAAATACAAAAATATTTTTCTTTTCTTTTATATATATATATATCATATAAAAAATAAAAACACCAAAAATAATTTCCGTTTTCTTTGTATAAATAAAAACATAAATAAAATTTACCATCGAGAACCAAGACAGAGTACTACCTAACTGGGGGTACGGCCATAATAAGTTCCCAAACATCAGATTTAAAACTTGCCTTTGTATCACTTGCGAATATCGGCTCACCTTTGATTGATAAACAAACTCTAACGGAGGTTCTAGGATAGTCTGACATTAAATTGTCGGACTGAAAGAAGCGGGTTTTTAAGGAGCATTAATTGCCCACCTCTGCTTCTCCGCCACTCTGTGCGTTTATCTTTTAGAGAGCTACCGTACGCTTGTTGATTATTGGTTTAAGTTCACTTGTGTTTTGCTTCTGTCTTGTTTTAATTGGAATATTTTACTTAGTGCATGCGCACTCGTTCTTCCACGTCATCAAGCCCTTTACGTGAACTCGTAAATATTTCGAGAAGACGTAATCGTAGACGTGCTGCCCAAATAGTCGAACCCGAGATTCGTACTGTTCCCACTGATAATATGGAAGACAATCGCACAATGGCGGAAATGCTCCGGGCACCCACCGAGGGTTACGGAGATGCCATCGTTTTACCAGCCATCGATTCTGATCATTTTGAACTGAAAACACATTTGATTCAGCTCGTTTCTACCAACCAATTCCACGGGTTTGAACGAGAGGATCCATATGCACACATTCGTTGGTTCAACAAGCTGACCTCTACAATCAATTACAAAAATGTGCCGCAAACAGTTATCAAATTGATGCTATTTCCATTCTCACTCGAAGGGGCAGCCCGAATTTGGCTGGATAAAGAACCCCCTCGATCCATTGAAACTTGGGAAGATCTAGTGCAGAAATTTGTCAATTATTTCTTCCCTCCATCAAAGACGACTAATTTAAAAAATGAAATTGCTGGATTTCGTCAAGGTTTCGATGAAAATTTCGGAGAGGCATGGGACAGATTTAAAGATCTCCTCCGAAAATGCCCGCATCACGATTTTACGGAGTTACAACAGATAAATACGTTTTATAATGGGTTAACCCAAATCGATCAAGATGCACTTAACGCAGCCGCTGGTGGCAATATCTTGAATCGCAGACCTAAAGAGGTGATTGAAATTTGTGAAAATAAATCAAAAGTTCCTATTTCTCGAAACAAAGTGAATGTTCCTGTCACTCCTGTTGCTTCCTCATCCGGTAACTCCTCAGAGTTAGCCTTTTTAACGGACTCAATGCGTTGTATGATGAAGGAAATGAAAGAATTGAAGAGTGAAATTCATAAACCGGAACAAATCAAAGCAATAAACAAAGTGTGTGAAACTTGTGGTGGCCCACATGCGTATTATGATTGTCAAGCAACCGATGCTTCTCTTTACCCAGCTCCCGTAGCTGCAGTAAACCAAAATCAATACCGTCCGCATGCTGAGACTCAGTACCGAGCACCGAATGCTATGGTCCCACCTGGTTTTCCACCCGTGCCAAATCAGAATAATCAAAATCGCTTTGTTCAAAATCAGGGACAAAATTTCAACAATTCTCAAAATTTCAATCAGAACCGAGGTCAGAATCAGGGTAATCATAACCAAAAACCATGGAATGTCCAAAACCATAATCAGACATCCTCAGATGAGTTGCTTAGGCAATTCATAAAATCTCAAGAGGAGACAAATAGAACTCAATATCAGACAAACCAGTTGTTGGTTACCCAAATAAATGACATAAAAAAATCTTTAAATGATCTACCTTCTACCTCGGGAGGTCTCCCAAGTAACACTGTTGTCAACCCAAGGGGTGAACTCAAAGCTGTCAGTACACGTAGTGGTAAATCTCATGTTGGATTCAAGGTGATAAAGGACCCGGTACTTCCCACTAACAATGGAAGTGCTAAATACGTCCAACCTTCGGTCATCCAACCTTCAGTCATCCAAAAATCTACACCCACAATTGCTCCTCAGCCGTCAAGAATCGATCCTACTCTTTCACGATTTACGGTTAAAAGTTTGTCAACCAAACTTAGTGAGCAAAGATCAGCCAGATATTATTCCGAAATGCTCAATGCTGTTCCTGTCAGTGTACTTGATGACAGTGATGATGATGGAGATACCACTTTCGTCAAAGCTATCACCACTCGAAGTGGTGCTGCTTATGAGGGACCCGCTGGTCCTATTCCTCCTCCGTTGTTTGAAATGGAGAAAGAAACGGAGGATACAACGGACAAAGTGCAAATTCCAAGCCCACAAAGTACAGCACAAGTCCATCCTCCGGTTGGCCCTAAAAAGAAATCCAAACCAGGAGTTGTCTTTGAATCTGTAGAGACTCCTGAAGTCATTGCCCAAAAATCCAAACCTTATATTCCTTACCCATCGCGCTTAAATGAGCAAAAGCTCCGTGAGAAGGCTAGTCAACAAATGGACAAATTCTTTCAAATCTTTAAAGAATTACATTTTGACATAAGCTTTGCGGATGCTATCATTCTGATGCCCAAATTCGCATCAACAATCAAACACTTGTTAAGTAACAAGGAAAAACTGATTGAAATGGCTAAAACTCCATTAAATGAGAACTGCTCAGCGGTTATCTTGAAAAAGCTTCCGGAGAAGCTTGGAGATCCTGGAAAGTTTCTACTACCTTGTGTATTTCCGGGAATGGTTGAATGCTATGCCTTAGCAGATCTAGGTGCAAGCATCAACCTGATGCCTCATTCAGTATGGAAGAAACTTTCTCTTCAGGCTCTTACTCCTACCTGCATGACTCTTGAGCTTGCAGACCGAACCATATCTCACCCTTTCGGCATTGCCGAAGATGTGTTTGTGAAAGTAGGGAAGTTCCATTTTCCAGCTGACTTTGTGGTTGTTGAATTCGACGCAGATCAAAAGGTTCCTCTAATTCTTGGAAGAGGATTCCTAAAAACGGGCCATGCTCTTATTGATGTATTTAAGCATGAAATCACCTTGCGTGTGGGTAATGAAGCTGTTACATTTAACCATGATCAAACTTCGAGGTACTCCTCAAATTTTGATTCTGCTTCGGTTAACCGAATCGATGTCATTGACATTACTTCAAAGGAGTACTCTCAAGAAAATCTTGGTTATTTTCATAATTCTGTGAGTGGGGATCCCACCACATCTTCTCAACTTATCATAGCCGACTCTTCCCCTTCTCTCACTTCGGTTGAGGGAAGTGATCCCTTTTGGGATGAGGTCGATGCTTTTCTTGCTCCAGATAGTTCACTTCCGCATGAGGTTGATGATAACTATCTTGATCCTGAGGGGGATATCCTTTTTCTAAAAAATTTGTTAAACGAAGACTCATCTTCCCCTCTTCCACCAAAACAACTTCATAATGAGGAAACTGATAAATTTCCAGAGATCAAGTTTAAGGACTTGCCTCTTCCACTTGAATATGGAATTCTTGAGGAGGAAGTTCTTATCTTAATTACTATTCAGATCTTTCTTCTTCCCTTCACCTACCCGGTGATTTCCCCTATCTTTCACTCATTCGGGAGTGAGGATATTACCTTTGACCCCGGCATTGTCCATTTAACATTGGTTTAAATGCCGGATTTATCTCATCGGTGTGGAACTTTCTTATGCTCAATTGGTGATCCAAGCATCTTGAATGAAAGTCCGATAGAGATGGTTTCTTCCACTTACTTCCCCATGAACCAATAAATTTGGGGTCGAGTCAAGCTAGCGACTCGGTTATCAAAAACAGTAGCAAAATATGGGTTTTCACCCATGTTCCACCTAAGTGTGGGGGAGATGCCCCACATGTTGTAAATATGTAGCAAAAAAAAAAAAAAAAAAAAAAATAAAAAAAAAAAAAAAAAAAAAAAATGTGTGTATGTATATAAAATAAAGGCTATTAATATTTCCTTTTCACGTTCTAAGTGTCGGCATAAAAGCCGGTACTTTGAATATTGAGGGCAATATTCAGTTCTAAGTGTGGGGGGGAATTCTAGCGAATTTAATCAAATGTACCATCTAGTACCCCCATTTTAGCCAAAATTTTAAAATTTTTTCTCACTTAGAACGCAATAAATGGTTATCAGTCCGCCATGTCTAACCCACATAAGGATTGGCTAATTCGAGAGCAAAGGCTCTTGGTAAAGATGTCTCAAATCCGTTTATGGCTTACAATTTGCCGAAAATTGTATGGTTTTCGACTCACCATATCCTTATAAGTGAAGAGTTGGCTAGCCCGCAAGGTTATGGCTTGTGGTTAAGGCAGTAGAAAAACCATGATTGGTAATCAGCTCACCAAAGATAATAACTATAATTTATCTAAGAGTTGGCTAGTCCAGAAGCAAACGGCTTTTGGTAAAGACATATCAAATCCGTTGACAGCTTATGGTTTGCTCAAAATCATTTGGTTATCATTGTACCAAAGTATCACATACTAAAACATTGGCTACTCCAGAAGTAATGGCTTTTGGTAAAGAGATAAAATCCATTAAAACTTCATAAAAGATTGCTAGGGACTAGCAATAGTTTAGTGTGGGGGATTTGATATGTGTCTAAATACACATATATTTACCTTGTTTAAACCCACATAAACAGCCAAAAACACTCTGAAAAGTCAAATAATACAGAAAATATCATAAAATGTGTTTTTATTTGATTCAGGAACAAAAAGATTGAAAACAAGTGAAAAACGAACAAAGTTTGCATAATTGTCATTTTCAGTCCCTGAACTTTCATAAATTGGCAAAACTAGTCCCTGGTTATTCAAAACATGTTAAATATCATCAAAGGTCCTTGGGGATTCATAAGTTGTCAAGATTAGTCCTTTAAGGTTCAAGTTTGCAAAATTACAACTTTGGTCCCCCAAGTTTGAAAAATGTCAAAAATAGTCCCTGGGTTTTAAAAAGTGGAAAATTACATTTATGGTCCTTGGGTTATTCACATATGGCAATTATGGTCCTTGGATTTTATTTTTAGCAGTGTACATGATTGGTCCCTGGATTTTCAGAAGTTACAACATGGGTCCCTAAGGTTAAAACCATTATCCAAATTAAACCCAAAACACTAATACCCTAAACCTTAACCCAAAAATAAAACCCAATCACTAAATAACCCAACCCATTTACCTATCCCATTTACCCAGCCCACTACCTTAAATAAAAACAACCCAAGCCCAATCCAATAACCAACCCGACCCAACCCTTTTTATTTTAACCCAGAGTCAAACCCAGTCAAACCCTTCGTCTAAACCACCCAACCCGCCAAAACCATACAGTCATCCCCCCACCTCACCAATACCACTCACCACCTCATCCCCCCTCCATACACGTTACCTAACACTCCCAAAATCAATTAATGCTTCTCTCCCACTCCCACTAGCTAAAACAGATGAAAACAACACGTATCCTGTTTTCCCGCCAAAAGTGGAAATGGATGACTGAGATCAAATGGAAGCAATTCAATGGTGGGGATATGATCAGGATGTCGACAAAGGGTTATCCCACTTTAATTTTGTATATATAGAATGCAATGTAGCTCAAATAGAGCAAGTAGGTAAAAAGTAGCATAATCGTATTTTCCTTTCCAGTAGTGATAACTTGTAATATCATGTTTCAGTAATCAATAAAAAGTAAGTTAAGCTTGTTTGATGATAATCTTTGTGCAATTTCAGTAGTTAATGATGATTCTAGATTTTCATGTTGTACTGAGAAATCAAACATAAATAAGTAGTATTGAAATAGCTTCTCAGTTATTTCTATAAGCTTATATAAGCTTTATATAGCTTATTGTAAGTTTATTGTAGTGTAATTCTGTTCTAATTCAAGATTTGAAGAAAAGTCAACCAAAGTCAAAGAAGCAACCAAATAAGCTATTATGGGGTTAAAAGCTATTCAGGAAGGCTTGTGTTGGTTTTCTAGCTTGTGTGAACAAGCTAGGAGTGGTTCTAGTCCTTGTTCTCTTGTTCCATAGCTTTTTCAGTTGTAAGCTTTTCTCAATATTAGCTTAATTTTGCATTTTACTGTAGAAGTGCTTATCAGTAGCTTATCATTGTTGTTATTTGCTTATTGATAGTCCTTAAGTGTATTTCATAAGTTATATCAGTAGTTTATAGCTTTTTCTTTATATTACTTAAAAAAACTTAAAAAAAGACCAAAAAATAGCCATATTAGCATAAGCTTATTAGACTGCTTATATTTCTGATAAAAGTTGCTTATTAGTGTTTACATAAGTTAGTTAACCAGTAAAATTAAGGCTTATAGTTTAAAATATGGTGTTTCCTTTGTAAAAATCTAGACAGTCCATTGTTAAGGACTGTTTGGTTTAAATTAGTCAAAAGGTCAAACATAGGATTACTGTACATTTGCCTTATTCCCAACTTTGAACCAGCTTATCTTAGCCATAAAAAGCTGTTTTCAAGTTCTCATTAGCCATTTAGATAAGAAACCAAGTTTTGCTTTGGCTGTGGGATTTTCAGTCCATAAAGAGACCAAACAAGCTAGAATAAGCCACAAGCTTATTTTGGCCTGTTCCTTGGCTTTTCTGAGTCACTTTAAGTCCATATAGTGTAAACAACAAAAGTTGGATAGGTCCCAATTGGTGTGTGCAATTCTGCACAACTCTGCATAACACAGACCACTCAGCAGACCTCTGATTTCTGGTACCTGATCTAGCCTCCAATTGGACTTCAATTGGGTGTTTTGTGATAGGGCTTTTCATGTTTTTATATAGCCAGTAGTATAGGCAAACTTTTGCCCCCATAATATTCCCACTTTTCTGCTTATTGGTTGCTTAAATTGGCTCTGCAAGTTGGCTGCTTAAACTGAAAATTCTGCATAAGTTGTTCAACAGCCAACTGCTTATCTTGTTAATTCCTTGTGCTTATTTGTAGTTTTCAGTTGTTTTGTGCTTAAACAAGTATATTTAACTTATCCTGAGCTTTTGGTAATTTTTCAAGTCTTTTAGCTTATTTTTGGGCTTATTGTAAACTGCTTATCTGCCCAAATCAGCCTATTAAGCTTAGATAACTTTTCATTTTATTTTTCCTATCTTTTAATTTATATTTTAGAATTATCTGTAAAGTTTCATAATTTTCTGAATAGTTTTAATATTTTTAATCTTTTTTATTAGTTTCTATTAGTAATTAAATCATAATAAATAGAATATTAATCAGAAAAATATAATTTTAATTTTCATAATTTTATTTTGTCATTTATAATCTAGAAAAAATATAATTATATTTTTAAACCTTAAGAAAAACAAAAATAGAAAAATAGTGATAGCTTCTATTTAATAGAATTTATCTTTTTAAATTTTAATTAAGTAATTTTCATTTTTATAATTTTCTTAGTTTCTCTTCATCTTATAATATTTTTAGAAAAAGTTTTAGATTTTTCTTTGTTCATTTAGTATTTTTTTTATAAATTTAAATAGTTTAATAAGTAATTAAATAAATAAATAAATAATAATAATTAAATAAAAAGTGTAAAAAAATTATAATTTAAGTTTTTAAATAAGTTTTAAGTCATTTTACATTTTTAGGTTTTAAATTTCATAAATTTCAGTTTTTGTCCCATTTTAAATTTCCTGTTGCGCGTTTGTAATTTATTTTAATCGCGTTTAAGTTATAATTGTTTATCAATTGTTAATTAGATAAAAAAGCAAAATCAAAAATATCTGATTCATCAAATCACTCTAATCCAAAGCTTTTCACAGTTTGCCCATTCGCACCTCGTTGGGAAACGACCCAGGTGATCACTTGCCTGGTTTCACACTACACACGAGTATTCGTTCTGAGACTGTTTATATTTATATATACGTTTTCAGACGGATCAAATTTTGGCGCCGCTGCCGGGGAGGTGTGCTGCGACAGTATTGTTTAAAGTTCAGGCGATTAGTGATTCGAGATCCTTCTTCCAGAAGTTCCTATTTCCCATAAACCATATAAAAAACAAAAATATTTTTCTTTTCTTTTATATATATATATCATATAAAAAATAAAAACACCAAAAATAATTTCCGTTTTCTTTGTATAAATAAAAACATAAATAAAATTTACCATCGAGAACCAAGACAGAGTACTACCTAACTGGGGGTACGGCCATAATAAGTTCCCAAACATCAGATTTAAAACTTGCCTTTGTATCACTTGCGAATATCGGCTCACCTTTGATTGATAAACAAACTCTAACGGAGGTTCTAGGATAGTCTGACATTAAATTGTCGGACTGAAAGAAGCGGGTTTTTAAGGAGCATTAATTGCCCACCTCTGCTTCTCCGCCACTCTGTGCGTTTATCTTTTAGAGAGCTACCGTACGCTTGTTGATTATTGGTTTAAGTTCACTTGTGTTTTGTTTCTGTCTTGTTTTAATTGGAATATTTTACTTAGTGCATGCGCACTCGTTCTTCCACGTCATCAAGCCCTTTACGTGAACTCGTAAATATTTCGAGAAGACGTAATCGTAGACGTGCTGCCCAAATAGTCGAACCCGAGATTCGTACTGTTCCCACTGATAATATGGCAGACAATCGCACAATGGCGGAAATGCTCCGGGCACCCACCGAGGGTTACGGAGATGCCATCGTTTTACCAGCCATCGATTCTGATCATTTTGAACTGAAAACACATTTGATTCAGCTCGTTTCTACCAACCAATTCCACGGGTTTGAACGAGAGGATCCATATGCACACATTCGTTGGTTCAACAAGCTGACCTCTACAATCAATTACAAAAATGTTCCGCAAACAGTTATCAAATTGATGCTATTTCCATTCTCACTCGAAGGGGCAGCCCGAATTTGGCTGGATAAAGAACCCCCTCGATCCATTGAAACTTGGGAAGATCTAGTGCAGAAATTTGTCAATTATTTCTTCCCTCCATCAAAGACGACTAATTTAAAAAATGAAATTGCTGGATTTCGTCAAGGTTTCGATGAAAATTTCGGAGAGGCATGGGACAGATTTAAAGATCTCCTCCGAAAATGCCCGCATCACGATTTTACGGAGTTACAACAGATAAATACGTTTTATAATGGGTTAACCCAAATCGATCAAGATGCACTTAACGCAGCCGCTGGTGGCAATATCTTGAATCGCAGACCTAAAGAGGTGATTGAAATTTGTGAAAATAAATCAAAAGTTCCTATTTCTCGAAACAAAGTGAATGTTCCTGTCACTCCTGTTGCTTCCTCATCCGGTAACTCCTCAGAGTTAGCCTTTTTAACGGACTCAATGCGTTGTATGATGAAGGAAATGAAAGAATTGAAGAGTGAAATTCATAAACCAGAACAAATTAAAGCAATAAACAAAGTGTGTGAAACTTGTGGTGGCCCACATGCGTATTATGATTGTCAAGCAACCGATGCTTCTCTTTACCCAGCTCCCGTAGCTGCAGTAAACCAAAATCAATACCGTCCGCATGCTGAGACTCAGTACCGAGCACCGAATGCTATGGTCCCACCTGGTTTTCCACCCGTGCCAAATCAGAATAATCAAAATCGCTTTGTTCAAAACCAGGGACAAAATTTCAACAATTCTCAAAATTTCAATCAGAACCGAGGTCAGAATCAGGGTAATCATAACCAAAAACCATGGAATGTCCAAAACCATAATCAGACATCCTCAGATGAGTTGCTTAGGCAATTCATAAAATCTCAAGAGGAGACAAATAGAACTCAATATCAGACAAACCAGTTATTGGTTACCCAAATAAATGACATAATAAATGTGTTTGTGTGTGATAATGGAATATGTTAAATTAAGAACGTTCTCAAGAAAGCTCTTTGGAATTTTATTCAACAAGAATCTAAGTAAGGTTACCAACTTCAATAGATCTTGTGTATGCTCTTGAGATGTGTAGTTTTAACCTTGGATGTGCACAAGGTTTAAACTAGATTATAAGCAAGGTTAGGTTATGATGTACGCTTGAAAGGAAATAGATACAAATAGTATCTTTCAACAAATAAGATTATCCCATGGGATAAAGTTATCATGCTTATGAAAGCAAGTATGACAAGATGAAGGAGATACGCTAGTTCATAGAACTTGTAGATGTTTGTTCAAGATCATTTAGCCAATGAGGTGTAATGAAATCTCTTGTAACACAACCGTTCATGTCGCAAGGAGAGAATGATGCATAGGATATACATTATCCTTTTAACAAGATGAAAACTTAACGCATGATTTCTTAGGCATAATATTTTCCAAAATATCATGTTTTCCTAAATGAAGATATGAATCCAAAGTGTTTGAATCGGATAGTCCTATCCTAAATATATTTGGCCTCAAGATTATATTCACTAGATGACAAGAGGAATTCACTCGAGTTTTTTATGTATACTCCTCAAGAGTCATTGTCGCTCGGGGTTCATGAGGTTGGCTTTGAGATTGCATTTTAACATATGTTGTTAAAATGTTGATTTAAGGTTTAACGAAACTTATGCAGAAGTTTAACGACAAAGTATTACTAATACTTTGATAACTTGTGAAGGTAGTACTACTTATACTTAGTGAAAATTGATAAAAATTACCAGGAGCATCATGCTCATTTGATAGTGGAGGTTCTAGCCATAATGAATCATCTAAGTCCTCATAGGTGGGAAAGTATGGTTGAGTTTGTTCAACATGCATTGGGAGTACCTAGGTTGATTATTAGTTCATAGATGTTGAAAACAACAAGGATGGATAGTAATTCTTGTAGTCCATTGGTTGGTACAACTAGTGAGTGAAGTTCTTGAAGTTTTGGTCATGTTTGTGAAGATTAGGGGCTGAGATATATCATAGAGGTGAATGTGATGAGCTGATGGTGAAAGAACAAGTGAACTTAAGTGCTAAATGTTCAAAGATGAAGACCTATTGACATTTGTTTTATTCCTATTGATTGGGAGAGTGTTAGGATAAGTGTTTTAACATATGTTGTTAAATTACTTTGATTTTTCGGATATGACTTTTAATGACTACAATCGTAAGTCAATTTTACTTGAATATTTTGGACAAAATACTTAAGTTGTCAATCCTACTTTGTTGAGATTAGATCGCACTCAAGGATAGCAAGACTTGATAATACATCTTTAACTTGAGTGTGAGTTATGATTCGATGTAAATCCTTATCGTCTTGAAGGATGACACATTATTTTCATGTTAACCAAGTGAGGCAACATATGTGGATACAAGACAATATCTGCAGTCATAAGTTGGACTTGTGATTTTTGATATTATATGTTATCTTTGCAAACAATGAGTCCGGATTTGTTAGGAAGTTGTCAATTCATAAAACAAATCAAGCTAATGGATAAAGGATGAGTGAAGGACGGAAGAATGCAGTGAATGTGTGTAATGATTACAAAATCTCAGTGGTCCACGGATAGCAAAGAACCAATTTTAAGGTTCCTTCCTTTATAGAGAAAGGTACCTCGGAGCATTTTCATGAAATTTGAAAGTATGATCAGAGATGGTTATCCTATTGGTGCAAGAAAGATGATATGATCCTAATATGAGTGAATATCAGTGAAAAGTATCCTAGTAACAAAAGTGAGAGATATAGAGTGCGGGATTTAAACGAAAATGAAAATGTGTTATTGCAGGCTGGCGGCACCAAAATTTATAACGGGCGGAACCCAAAAATTTGGTGCCGCCCCATCCGTGGTTAAGTTTCTGGCGGTGACAAAAATTAACACAGGCGAAACCAAACTTTTGGTTCCGCCCCATCCGTGGTGCCAAAAAAGTTCACAAAGGGCATTTTTCTTCCCCCGAAACCCGTTAAAATCCCGTAATTTCTTCTAAAACATTTGTAATTAATTAGTTGTGATTAGGAAACAAAAATGAAATAGGTATAAACACATGTATGGGTATATATCATGCGAGGGCTAAAAATTTCCCTAAAATGTGAAAAATAAAAATTGATGACATAATGATGTTATCCACCTGCACGATACTTGGTTAGTTCACAAAGCTTTAAATAACAGGTTAACATCCTACAAGGAATATAATGGTTCATACATCATTATTTCACACACCTTTTTCAAAGATACTGAATGCTTCGACAATTATTGAAAGTAGTGACACATTTTAACACTTGAACTATCAGGTGGGAGTTTGTGCAAAACAATATTTTTCAAAGTACTTGACTAGTTTTACTTAGTTCTCATTTCTAAGTGAATTATGCAAGATTTTAATATAACATATGCAAAGAAAATTATCTAAGTCTATAAGCAATGCAAAAATAATTTACCAACTTAGTGCACAAAATCTAGCAAATGTCCTCTTGTGCATAAACAAGAAATCAAACAAGCGAATAAATAACATGGCAAATTTGATACTCATATTACACAAACAAACAAGTATAAAATAACAATTTGCAATAAGTAAATATAACATATATGCAGCCAACATAAACTAAAACAAGTAGTCATTTAGCATATCATAAAAAGAAATATATTTTTCGTCACTTTGCGTTTAAATATAACGATATATACCAAGCTTGATTAGGTTCCTTTATATATATAAATATCACAAAATTCTTTAGTTTCAAAAGAAATTATATCAATGTTCAAAGTATACTGTTGGGTTTTATATTTCCATAGATTTGATGATCACAGAACAAGAAGAATGAAACATGAAGAATACTGAAATGATAAGCAAAATACACCAAGTACATTCTACTGCTGGTTAAGTCTGGTCTTTGAAGATTAAGTCTGGTAGTTAAGTCTAGCGATTAATTCTGGTGAAGTACCAAATTAAGTCTGCTCTTCGAATGTTAAGTCTGCTTGCTGGATGGATAAGTGTACAAAAGTCAAAGATGTGTTAGATAAATATCTTTGTTGTGTCATTGAGTAAACAAGTTGTATACTCTTAAGTGCATGACTAGATACATATACAAGTTGTATGTGTAAGATACATGTTGTATCTTTGGTTACTTACACACGACTTAACATAATCAAATAGAAAGACATGTGTTGATTGATTGCGTGGTTTTGTAACCTTACAACAGGTTTTACCTCTCGAGGGATCTCAAGAGGCTTACAACCCCACCAGGCAGTGTACCTGACCGATGTAGTATAGTGTAGTGGTAAGTACGGGGGATTGATCGTTCTCCACAGGGAATAGTGTTCGTTAGGTATGAAAGGCTACTCTAATTAGGTCTAAGGGTTGAGGAAGATTCTTTTTTATGTTTTTATAGTTTTTATGAAAGCAAGTAACAAGCGAATAAATAACATGGCAAATTTGATACTCATATTACACAAACAAACAAGTATAAAATAACAATTTGCAATAAGTAAGTAACATATATGCAGCCAACATAAACTAAAACAAGTAGTCATTTAGCATATCATAAAAAGAAAGATACTTTTCGTCACTTTGCGTTTAAATATAACGATGTATACCAAGCTTGATTAGGTTCCTTTATATATATAAATATCACAAAATTTTTTAGTTTCAAAAGAAATTATATCAATGTTCAAAGTATACTGTTGGGTTTTATATTTCCATAGATTTGATGATCACAGAACAAGAAGAATGAAACATGAAGAATACTGAAATGATAAGCAAAATACACCAAGTACATTCTACTGCTGGTTAAGTCTGGTCTTTGAAGATTAAGTCTGGTAGTTAAGTCTAGCGATTAATTCTGGTGAAGTACCAAATTAAGTCTGCTCTTCGAATGTTAAGTCTGCTTGCTGGATGGATAAGTGTACAAAAGTCAAAGATGTGTTAGATAAATATCTTTGTTGTGTCATTGAGTAAACAAGTTGTATACTCTTAAGTGCATGACTAGATACATATACAAGTTGTATGTGTAAGATACATGTTGTATCTTTGGTTACTTACACACGACTTAACATAATCAAATAGAAAGACATGTGTTGATTGATTGCGTGGTTTTGTAACCTTACAACAGGTTTTACCTCTCGAGGGATCTCAAGAGGCTTACAACCCCACCAGGCAGTGTACCTGACCGATGTAGTATAGTGTAGTGGTAAGTACGGGGGATTGATCGTTCTCCACAGGGAATAGTGTTCGTTAGGTATGAAAGGCTACTCTAATTAGGTCTAAGGGTTGAGGAAGATTCTTTTTTATGTTTTTATAGTTTTTATGAAAGCAAGTAAAATCTCGGGTTTGAAGGAGTGGGCGGAATTAGTTGCTAGTCAACTAACCCAAACTTACTACGGATGCAAATAAAATAAAATAAAATAAAATGAAATGTGGTGAGAAACTTATGTGTAGAGAAATGTGTTTACTTAGATTTCCTTACTCCCTAACTATCTTTTACCGGTTAATTAGTGTGTATTAGTTGCGTGGATGACGGGTGTATTCCTTAATACCATTCGTGGGGTGGCGTACTTACTTCCCCAACTCTACAAGCTCCTACTTCACTCCTATGTCGAGCCGGCTAGGAAGCTCCTAACATGGGATCACTAGAATTCGCTTGTGCATTAAATACAACCATAAAAACCTTTAGTACGCGTTTGGTTCATGTTTCTTAAGACGTTCAAGCAAGTTACCGAATAGGAAGTTAGCCAGTTTTCTTAAGCCTAACATAGATAAACAATCATCCAATACAACTAACAACACACTAACAACCAATAATCAATAGCTAGGTTTCATTAGATCTAAGCAAACACAAGATAAATTTAGCCTAACATGTTAAACAAAAGACAAGAATAAGATAGAATCAAACAACACATAGACATATTGAATGATTAATTGATAACTTATCTTTCAATGAAACATGGAAGATCTCAAGGCAAAAAGCCCTGAAAAAGTAGCTAAAATCGTCTTAGGGTTTTCTCCCAAAACTCCACACACTAAGCTCTCCTTAATGACAAAAAATTAGAAAACTATATATAGATTTTTGGATCTGACGGCGTCACCTTATGGAGTGTGACGCCGTCACCTCGCCGCTTCTAGGGTTCCCGGATGACCTTCTTGACGCCGTCCCTCTTTAGCTCTTCAAAAATCCATTCTGGCTTATCAAGTCTTGACGCCGTCGAACCATGAACGTGACGCCGTCCCCTTATGATTTAAGCCGTGACGCCCTTGATCAAGTTAAAGCGTGACGCCGTCAGAATTCACATGCTATTTTCACTGGCTTATCATGAGTAAATTTCACGTCCAACTTTTCTTGCCAAAGCATGACGCCGTCTAGAGTAAATCTTGACGCCGTCAAGAGTAACTTTTAGCCGATTTTTGAGACTTTGCCGTTTTCTTCACTTTAATGCTCCAAAAACGTCCAAAATGCCTCCTTTTCCAGATTTCTCCTCAAAAGTACCTAAAATGACAAAAGGAACAATTTAGGGCAATATTTGATCAAATAAATACGATTTAGGGCTTAAATGACCCCTTAAAAGCGGTACACTTTTCGCTTCATCAAATACCCTTACACTTGAGATTTGCTTGTCCTCAAGCAAATGCGCTTCTATTCTAATCAAAATACAAGTTAGGGGTCATTTAATGCTAACATAAAAGTAATTACAACAAATAATCGTTCCACTTCAATCATAATAAGCACGGAGATTACATACTAGCACCTCACAAGTAGTGTTTAGATACTCACATCTCTCAAGTGTCATCAAAATAAATCTCATAAATGAAAACGGATAATATCTCTCACTACCTGTCATAGCAAATAGATTACCATAGGCTTGGGAAAGGATCAAAAACCTCCTCCACTAGGCGTAAGCACCTAAGATAAACTATCAAAGAGGGCTTTTAAATGGGTTATAACTTTAGGTGTAGGGAAAAGGAAAAACACGGTTTTGTTGGATAAAGGATATTTTACTGGTGGCGAGTTAAAGATCTTGATCAATTACATGTACTATACAATGTTGCTAAGCCAAGACTAGACTCGATCTTAAGCTAGAAACAAAATAACAAAATAACAAAAATATAAAACAAACATAAAATAAAACGGGATGGTAGTCCGTATGTTTTTTCTACTTTTCTTTTTCTCATTTTTTTTGTATTTTTCTTGATTTTTTCGATTTTTTTTTTTTTTTTTTTTTTTTTTTCATACACTCTTGCCCTACCATCCAAAATAATACATCATAGGGGCGTTGCATTCCCCTTACACTTGAATTTTTACATAACTTTACAAATACTAATCTAATGACTCGAATTAAGATAATTGAAAAACTTGGAGTACTTTTAAAACATTTAGCACATATGGGGGTAATAAATGATGTTCTTCCCCATTACTCCATTACACTAGTACTTTACCCATGAGTCCCAATCGTCCCAAAACAATATGTACAAGGATATGACTCGACTTAGCAACCATGTAATCAACTAGATAATTAACTTGGGTTTAAACAAATGTTGTCACAATAATGCACTAAAGATGAGTGCATACAAGGTAGGCTAAGGCGATTTGGGTGTACATTTAAGTGGGGTGTAAACAAATTCTTCCTTTAAGTAAAATGCTTAAAGGTCGAAACGAAAAGATAGGCTCTGAGGGGTGTACTAGGGGTATCGTGTACTAAAAATGAGTACAACGCAAAGGGTGTGGGAGAATTACTTGACTAATGTAGCCAATGTAATTATAACAAAAACACAGGTGTAAAACAATGGGTTAATCCTAATGCCTCTTATCATGTAGTCAATCCTAACTACACGAATGTAGTCTCACTTGTGGCCTCGGAACGGTCCTAACGCAAGTTCTAGAATCTAAGTGCTACCGGTACACACATCATAGCATAAATGCTTTTCCTACCAATTCTAGGGGTGAACCTCACATATTTGGGGGTGGAAAATTTTTTAGTGGTACGGTTTTGTGCTAGTCATATAACTCCTATCCATGAGACGCTCATTAAGATCAAAGTTTCACTCCTATGTGTTGTAAAAAATTTTTAATTTGGCACTAAAATTACCTTAACAAGTATTTCTCTCAGTTTTATTACACATCTACTATTAAACAAACAAAAATCAAGCGCAATTGTATTCTCTAAAATCGTACTTTTACCCTCCCTTACACTTAAGATGAACATTGTCCCCAATGTTCAAATAACAAGATGTAAAAGCATAAAAGTAAAAGAATGAAATCAAATACTCCCCTGATTCGCTCGGTGGATAATGAAATTACATGGTTAAATCTTCCTCCAAAGAGAATGTTGAAGCTCCATGACTAATGCATCGCCATAAGCTTGATTCCATAAACATCTCCTTGTCCAAAATAACCTGTTAAACCTGAGAAAACAAACACGAAAACCTGCGTAACATCGGCGGGAAAAATCTATATATAAAGATATAATGCTTGTGGAATGATAATTTTGCAGATTCCTGGAGATTATAAGTTGGAGATTTTAATAAAAACTTTTTTTAAAAACAAAACTTTCAAAAATTTCTGGAAATTAAATCTAACGCCGTCAGGTTATAACCCCTGACGCCGTCAGAAATGACCTGACAAAAATTTTCATTTTAAGTTTCCGGAAAATTTCTGGAAAAACCTTTACCTTACTTCCTGGAAATCCTGCAAAACATCATTATGACTCGATACAAGCATTTGACTCAAACAAATACTAATATGTATGTTAATTTAATATTATTACGATTCATGTTCATATGTGTTCTAATAAACCAATTTAGATTTCCCTTACACTTATCTTTTGCAAAATACCTTTATATGTAGTTAAGACGAAGTTAAAAACAAAATAAAGCATTTTCACAAATTACTTTTGAACATGAATCAATAAGAATAAAAATTAAACACACATACGGAAACAAATAAAAACAAACAAACAAACAAATAAACACACAAAGCAAATAAAGCTTGGGTTGCCTCCCAAGAAGCGCTTGTTTTTGTTCGAGTCACGAGCCTGACTCTACCCTTATTTAACGGAAATAGGGGAGGTTTTCCCTACACTTAGGATTAAGTGTGGGTGAAAGTAGCGATACACACCATCTTGGTGGAAGTATCCCGCGTGAGGAAAGAGTGGTGGATGAATTATATACTCAAAGGGGTGTGCTCCTTTCATCATAACCTTACCTAGTTCACTTTGGTCAATGGGTGAGTTAAAGTGTTCTCCTAAAAAGGGATCATTTTCTAACAACTTTGAGAGACTCCTAATTGGGAATCCATCTTGACCCAATAGACCCGGTTTAAACCCATAATGTTTCTTGTGATCAATCATGAATGGGTGATGTAAACATGTAAGGTCATTTTTCACTCCTATATTGTCTTCCTCACTACAAGGCTTAATGTCTACTACCTTAAACTTAAGACTACCCGGACTATATGTTTTGATGGGTGGATCGGGACCTAATTCAATTCCTAAATTTACATCTAAAGATGGAAGATTAGGTAACGGTTTTGGTTGAGGCTCCGGTTCATCAAAACTAGGAACTTCCATAGAACTAAAAGAAAGGTTGTGGCTACAAGTATTCAAACCTATTTCTTCTAGTTGTGTTTGGTCCAAGGGCTCTACCTCTATTGGGGTTCCTATAGTCTCCTCAACTTCTTCCGGGTAAGTCACGGGCGGTGTGTGTGCCTCAAATGATGGTAGGACTTGTGGGGTACTTGGTGGGCTTATGTTACTTACCTCATCATTCATTGTGTCAAGATCACCTATATCCTCATCATGTGTTTTAGTAGAATCTAACCCTAACATTTTCCCTAGTATCTCAAGTGCTTCTCTAGGCATCTCAACTTCTATATCCGAATCATAAGGATCATCCTCAATATTCTGACTGCTATATTCAAATTGCCCAAAAGATTCATCATGTGTTTCTTGAGATTCATCGTCATCGATCATAAAACCTAGGTCTTTTTGATTAATGTGATCATGTTCGGCTAAATCCTCCATCACATCAAGGTCACCTATGTGTTCGTTTTGTACTATGGCATTACATGACAACCACTTAGGTATCTCAACACTAATGTATTCATCCCCAAACAAACTTGTTTCATGATCCAGGAAATTTATATTCAATTGACTTGTACTAACGTTTGTTGGGTTGTCTACCCTATAATAATATTGGGCACAATCTTCTATGGCATCCCATGCTTCTTCAGCACTTAATTCCCTAAAGTCCCCATTGGCAAAATCCTCAATGCGCATTTGGTCATATTGGCCAACACGATAGTAAAAGGTTCGGGTTAGGGATGCTAAAGCGAAACTATGATGAGGGAATTTTCGGAGTAAATTTCTAAAACGAGTCCATGCATCATATATGGGTTCATCTCGATATTGTTTGAAATTCGAGATGTCAATAGGGTAGAATGGCCTTTGTGGTTGGTGGTATGGTGGATTCGCGTACTACATAGTGGTGAACGGAAGAGTCAATGGAAATTTCTTTTACGAACAAAGACACAAAGAAAAAGATAGACTAAAGAAAATCCTAGAAAAAGAAAATAAAAATCTCACTAGAAAGGAATCTAGTGAGTAGACCTATAAAATAAAAATTCAACCTAAACAATAACTATTCCCCGGCAGCGGCGCCAAAAACTTGATTGCGTGGTTTTGTAACCTTACAACAGGTTTTACCTCTCGAGGGATCTCAAGAGGCTTACAACCCCACCAGGCAGTGTACCTGACCGATGTAGTATAGTGTAGTGGTAAGTACGGGGGATTGATCGTTCTCCACAGGGAATAGTGTTCGTTAGGTATGAAAGGCTACTCTAATTAGGTCTAAGGGTTGAGGAAGATTCTTTTTTATGTTTTTATAGTTTTTATGAAAGCAAGTAAAATCTCGGGTTTGAAGGAGTGGGCGGAATTAGTTGCTAGTCAACTAACCCAAACTTACTACGGATGCAAATAAAATAAAATAAAATAAAATGAAATGTGGTGAGAAACTTATGTGTAGAGAAATGTGTTTACTTAGATTTCCTTACTCCCTAACTATCTTTTACCGGTTAATTAGTGTGTATTAGTTGCGTGGATGACGGGTGTATTCCTTAATACCATTCGTGGGGTGGCGTACTTACTTCCCCAACTCTACAAGCTCCTACTTCACTCCTATGTCGAGCCGGCTAGGAAGCTCCTAACATGGGATCACTAGAATTCGCTTGTGCATTAAATACAACCATAAAAACCTTTAGTACGCGTTTGGTTCATGTTTCTTAAGACGTTCAAGCAAGTTACCGAATAGGAAGTTAGCCAGTTTTCTTAAGCCTAACATAGATAAACAATCATCCAATACAACTAACAACACACTAACAACCAATAATCAATAGCTAGGTTTCATTAGATCTAAGCAAACACAAGATAAATTTAGCCTAACATGTTAAACAAAAGACAAGAATAAGATAGAATCAAACAACACATAGACATATTGAATGATTAATTGATAACTTATCTTTCAATGAAACATGGAAGATCTCAAGGCAAAAAGCCCTGAAAAAGTAGCTAAAATCGTCTTAGGGTTTTCTCCCAAAACTCCACACACTAAGCTCTCCTTAATGACAAAAAATTAGAAAACTATATATAGATTTTTGGATCTGACGGCGTCACCTTATGGAGTGTGACGCCGTCACCTCGCCGCTTCTAGGGTTCCCGGATGACCTTCTTGACGCCGTCCCTCTTTAGCTCTTCAAAAATCCATTCTGGCTTATCAAGTCTTGACGCCGTCGAACCATGAACGTGACGCCGTCCCCTTATGATTTAAGCCGTGACGCCCTTGATCAAGTTAAAGCGTGACGCCGTCAGAATTCACATGCTATTTTCACTGGCTTATCATGAGTAAATTTCACGTCCAACTTTTCTTGCCAAAGCATGACGCCGTCTAGAGTAAATCTTGACGCCGTCAAGAGTAACTTTTAGCCGATTTTTGAGACTTTGCCGTTTTCTTCACTTTAATGCTCAAAAAACGTCCAAAATGCCTCCTTTTCCAGATTTCTCCTCAAAAGTACCTAAAATGACAAAAGGAACGATTTAGGGCAATATTTGATCAAATAAATACGATTTAGGGCTTAAATGACCCCTTAAAAGCGGTACACTTTTCGCTTCATCATTGATTGACAAGGCTTATCATATTGTAAAAGATCTTCCTTGGACTATAAAAGGAAAATATTACCCTTAGATAAAAAGTGTGGTTAGAAGTTAATCACCAAGGTGCTTCATACTTACAAATTACAACAACACCAAGTGTGTTAAAATATAAAGCATAAAAAACAGTGAGTGTGTGGGAACATCAGACGAGGGGTCTAATGTTGATTAGGTTTGGTTAGCCTCAAGGTAATCAAGGTTTTCCTTGATCCCTGTTATTGTTGTAGAGTAACCGTGCTATATTTGATCACATAACATTGGGGCTGAGTTTAATAACAAATAGAAAGTTTGGCAAAACCTTGTTGTGATAGTATTGTATTCTTTCATTTGAATATTCCGCCAATATTATCATCGTGCTTGTCATTGTTTCCACCTAGATCAAGGTCTAAACAACCTTGAGCCCAAAACAATCAGAAAACTTATTAAGTGTGTGCTCAATCGTTTATGTAAAGTTTTCAACAAGTGGTATCAGAGCGGGGGGCTCTCGATCTAGGAAGTTAAAAGGTTTTTGTAAATAGAAAAAAAGAAGAAAAATTCATTTTTGCTAAATTTTTCAAAATTGTTGCTGAAACAGTTGAGGTATGAATTTTTGGTTTTCTTTCAAGGTTCACACACAAAGGGGAAGAATCACACACAAAAGAGAGTTGGTTCTTAAAAAATAAAAGGCTTGTTTTTATTCATCAGTCATAAAGCCTACAGAATTGAAGATTCGAATGGTTAACATATGGGTTTCAGGGGAAGCTGTTGGGTTTGTAAAACACCCAATTATCTTAAATAGGATTTGAACACAAATTAAGCCAAGTGTTTGCTAAACCAAGAATAATTCAAGTCACTGAGAGAATAGCCTATCAGTGAGTCATCTTCAGGATGCTTAAGGCGAGTTCAATAAAGGACTCACTCTCAGGAGGGCGGTACTCCCTAAGTAGGACTTAAGCCAAAGAAGAAGATGATGGTTCAGTGAGTGTTGGACAAGAACTCACTGAACCCCAATCTCCTCAACAACATTAAAGTGATTAAAGACTGAGGAACCAATGCCTGAAGAATAGGCGGGAACAAAAGGGAAAAATCTGAGAAGATAAGAGTGTCAGACCAAACATTCTTATCTTGTCAGATACCAACCTTCCCTATTGCGGCTAAAAGTCATGGAGTGTTAGCCAACAACTCCCAAAGTTTTATTAGCCCATTCCTATTGGTTCTTGAAAATGACAATTACTGTTTGTAATTGTCAGACACGCTACCTCAACAACTTGTAATATTTTAATCACTTATACTTAGATTACTTGTGTATAAATAGATCAGATGGAGAGAAGTTAAGTGTGCTTTGTATATTGAAAGCTTAGAACTTTTACAAAGTAACTTCTCTCCTACAAAGTGTATACAACTCACTGAGATAGCTCAGTGGGTATATTGTTACCACTCAAGCAAAATTTGAGTTTCGATAGGAGACACCATAAACCCTTGTCTATTCAATCCCAAGTGTTTGTTCCGCAAAACACTTGGGTAATAGATTCTTGGAATTATTTCTAATAAGAATTTAAACGTTGAAAAATATTGTGTTTTTTTATATTCACATATTATAACTGTTAGAAATATTCTTTGCATTGATCTCAGTCATAAGCTCACTTAGTTTAACTTAATTGTTATTACTCGGTGTGCTAAGGGAACAACAAGTGGTATCAGAGCCTCTGGTTTATAAAACCTTTCAAAAATCCAGAGTGCTCCAGGTTTTTTAAAACCAAGATCCTAAAATGACTGATACCAATGTACCCCAGTTAGTTGATAAAAAGGGTGGCAGCTATTCTGCTGTAGCACCCAGACTTGAGGCTGGCAAATTTAGCAAATGGAAAAAACGTATGATTTGCTATTTAACTGGGATGGAACCCTACTACATCGCTTGTATCAAGGATGGCCCATTTGTCCCAAAAACTGCTGCAGGGCTAATTAAGCCTGAAGCTCAATGGACCATAGATGAGAGGAGGGTGGTCAATCAGGACCATCGCCTGAATAGCATCCTTATATCATGTCTTCCTGACGATATAATGGAATCAATCATCAACTGTTCTATAGCCAAGTAAACTTGGGATGACTTGGTAAACAGCTTTGAGGGTCCCTCAGATACGAAGGAAAATAGGGTCATGGACCTTAAACTTGAGTACAATACTTTCAGGGCAAAGGACACTGAAAGTCTCTCTCAGACCTACACCAGATACAAGACTTTGATAAATGAGATATCAAATGATGGTGTAACTTTATCTAATCATGAGACTAATGTTGGCTTTGTCAACAGTCTCCCTGAGAAGTGGCTCAACTTCTCACAAGGCCTGAGGAATGCTAACCACATTCAGACCCTTGAGCTCCCTGAAATTTATGGAAAGTTTTTCTATGAAGACAACTTGATCTCAAGAAGATACCCTGACTCAAAAGCTCTTGAGTCCAAAAAGCCCTTAACCTCCACACCCATATCAACTGCTTTCTATTCTAATGGTGTTGTGCAGGATTTTCAAGAGGATTCTGAAGATGAAATTGATGAAAGGACTGGTGAGGAGTACCTGAACGACTTGAACTTGGAATTCTAAGAAAGGGCACTCCTTGCTAGTTCAAGACGTTTCATCAAAAGAAATCAGTCCAACGTTACAAAACCAAAAGCAAATGAGACCACTGAATGCTTTAAATGTGGTAAAAAGGGTCATTTTGCTAGGGACTGTTATTCTAAAACTATCTCAGAACCCTCTTACAAATTCTCAGGAAACAGTTCCTCAGGAACTAGCAAGTTTCAACCTAAAATGTTTCAGTCCACCCAACAATCTCAAAACAAGGGTCAAAAGGATTTTGAAACAAAATATAGGAAAATCAAAGCTAAACTTGCACTTCTTGAAACTAACCCCATATTGTCTCAGGCTGTTCAAACGTCCAAACCTATTCAGACAAAGAACAAGGTATTAGTAGCTGAAGCATATGATTGGGATGAAGAAGATGTTTCCTCTGATGAGGAAATAAGAGTTAGTGCACTGATGGCACTTTCTTAAGAGGATTAGGTGGCTGTTGGAAAAAGTCATGCTAGGAATGGAGAGTGGGTCAACATCACTATGAAGAAGGTAAATACTTTACTTTCTATGGATGATGATTCTGATTGGCAGTCTTACATGAATTATATTTGTGTTGATCTAAAGTTTGTTGAGGAACAAAGGCTTAACCTGTTTTCAAAATATAACAATATTGTGTCAGAATTGAATAGATGTAGAGATGAACTGCTTGCTCTGAAACAAGACAAATTAGAATCTATTACTCTACAAATTCAGAACACTGAAATTTTGAAACAAAACCAAGCCCTTCAAACAGAACTTAAGAAAGAAAAGGCTGTTATTGAAAGCTGGACCAAAAAGAACCCTAAGGTCTTTGATTCTGTGGGCTTAATTCCTAAGATAACTATAGGAATTGACCACCTCACTGAAACCTCCAGTGAGAGTCCCAGTGAAATGACCTTTGTTCCAGCTGGCATATCCTTTGAGCAAGAGATGGAACCCAAGTTAAATGACTGGATTGTCAGGGACAACCCAGTCAGTAAGTTGCCAAACTTTGAGATTGGAAACATCTTGCTCCTTGAAAGTCAGGCTCTGAAAGGTATGCTTGGACTCTTTGACCAACTCAGTATTTCTGATCCAATCAGTGAGCCTGAATCAGAATCAACTCCTCCACTCCCTCCACTAAATACCCTTCAGGGTGCTGCACCAAGCTCAGACCTCCCACCATTGGTCTACTCCCCACACTCTCCAAAGGAGAGATCAGGAAAAGGTAGAATCCTCTTGAGAAGACCACCCCTTGAAGTCTCAGTAAATACTGATGACTCATTAATTGAAGTCTCAGTAAATACTGATGACTCATCAACTTCAGTCCCTTCTGAAGTAGCAACCCAAAGTCCTGATCCAAGAATTGATCAGTTGACTGAAATGGTCAGGAAGCTAAGTGAGAAGATTGCATCTTCTGAAAAACCTTCTCAATTAAAGAAGGAATAAAAACTAGCTTCCTCAAAGACCAAACCCAAACCAACCAAACCCCTGAAAAAGTGTGAACTGTGCAACTATACAAATCATCTCACTGATGATTGCTATAGAGTCCTTTATTGCATGATTTGAAAAAAGGAAGATCACAGGACCTCTGATCATAAAAAATGCTCAGTCATGTTAAACTTTTCAGGACTTAAGGCTCAGTGCTTGAACTACCCTTCTGATTCTAAGCAGAAACAGAAGCAAAAGGCCAAGCCTTTTCCACCTTGCCCATTGTGTGGATTCAATGACCATCATCTTGAGGATTGTCAAATTGACAAACACTGTGAATCTAGTGGAAGTTCCACTCAGAAATCCTCAGGAAAAGAGAGGGTCATTCAGTCAAGAAGAGGAATGAATAAACAATCCTCTCAGACTACTAAGGCAACCCCTACGACTAAATGCAAAACATGTGGTAGCTCAGTCCACTCAACCACTGACCATGAATCGATTAATACTTTCATAAAGACCTACAAAACCAAACCCTCCATGAAATGGAGTCCTAGAAAGAACTGACCCAGTTTACTATTTGTGTAGAGGCATGCCAGGGATCCTGTTTGGCATCTAGACAGTGGATGTTCAAGGAGCATGACTGGTGTTAAGGAGTGTCTGCACAAATATGTGGAAGAACCAGGACCCAAAGTGATATTTGCTGATAATTCATCATGTCTCACTGAAGGTTATGGTTCAGTAAACTGCAATGGTATTGTCTTTACTAGGATAGCTTATGTAAATGGTCTTAAGTACAATCTGATCAGTGTCAGTCAACTTGTGATGCAAAATACATAGTTCAGTTTGATGATAAGCAATCATCATGTCTCACTGAAGGTTATGGTTCAGTAAACTGCAATGGTATTGTCTTTACTAGGATAGCTTATGTAAATGGTCTTAAGTACAATCTGATCAGTGTCAGTCAACTATGTGATGCAAAATACATAGTTCAGTTTGATGATAAGCAATGAACCATCTTCAATGCAAATAAGGAAATTGTCCTCATTGCACCAAGAAGACAAGATGTTTATGTATTAGACATGTCCAGTCTAACTCAGGATGGAACTTGTCTCTTTGCTAAAGCCACTGATACACTCAACTGGCTTTGGCATAAGAGACTCACCCACCTGAACTTAAAAACATAAACAATCTTTTAAAACAAAACAAGGTCCTTGGCTTACCATCACTTGTGTTTTCAAAGGATAAACCATGCTCAGCTTGTGAAAAAGGTAAACATCACAGAGCATCCTTTAAAACCAAAACCAACTTTTCCATCAGGAACTGCCTACATCTTCTCCATATGGATCAATTTGGACCTGTCAGTCCAAGGTCTATTAACCATGAGAAGTATACTCTGGTCATAGTGGATGAATACTCTAGATACACTTGGGTATTCTTCCTGATCAAAAAGAGTCTGGCAGCTGAAACAATCATGTCCTTTGTCAGGAACATTAAAAATCAAAATGACATTAAGGTCAAACAGATTAGAACTGACAATGGGACTGAGTTCAAAAATTATGAACTTGAATGTTTCTGTGATGAGAAAGGTATCTCCCAAAACTTTTCCTCTCCATACACACCTGAACAAAATGGTGTTGCTGAAAGGAAAAATAGAACACTCATTGAAGCTGCTAGGACAATGCTAAGTGGATCAGTCCTTTCCAAACATTTTTGGACTGATGCAGTCAAAACTGCCTGTTATACACAAAACAGATCCATCATTGTCAAGAGACATGGGGAAACCCCATATGAGTTATTCAAAGGAAGAATCCCTGACATCAGCTACTTTCATGTCTTTGGGTGTCCTGTGTTTATTCATAATCACAAGGATCACTTAGGGAAATTTGATGCAAAAGCTGATGATGGATACTTCCTGGGATACTCACTTGTCTCAAAAGCCTTCAGAGTGTTCAACACAAGGAGACAGCAAGACTGAGGAAACATTTCATGTTACCTTTGATGAGAGCACTGATGCAATCAGGTTCTCAACTGCCTCAGTAGAAGAGATAGGAATTGATAACTCTTCAAGATATCCTCCTGATGAATATCTTCCTGAAAATAATCCTTCCACTCAGTATCAAGATGATGCTAACATTCCTATTACATAATCCCTCACAACCTACCTAACCCAACCATCACTGAGTTTGTTGAGGCACATGCAAACACTAATGAAATTAATCAGTCTGTTCAAAATGCTCAAGAACCAAACAATCTCAGTGATCAGGTAGACACTCAAGATCCAATCAATGATCATGTGTCTACTCCAGAACCAACCCCTCCACCCAATCAGGCCTCCACAAGTTCAAATCAGTATCCAGGACCTCAGGAAAGTTGGACTAGGTCTCAGGACATTGAACTTGTCAATATTATTGGAGAGCCTACTGAAGGCATGCTCACCAGGAGCATGGCTGCTAGTCTAAGAGCAGCCTCAGCCAATGAATGCCTATTTGTGGATTTCATTTCCACAATTGAACCCAAAAGTGTTAAAGAAGCACTTACACATCCAAGTTGGGTTCAGGCCACGCATGATGAACTAGAACAATTTGACAGAAACAAGGTAATGACCTTGGTCAAATGTCCTGAGAATGTCTCAGTCATTGGCATGAAATGGGTATTCAAAAACAAAACTGATGAAAATGGCATAGTCATTAAAAACAAAGCCATACTTGTAGCCAAAGGCTATAATCAACAAGAAGGCATTGACTATGAAGAAACATTTGCACCAGTAGCAAGGATGGAAGCCATCAGGATCTTCCTTGCTTTTGCTACATACATGAACTTCAAGGTGTACCAAATGGATGTTAAAAGTGCATTCTTAAATGGTTCACTAAAGAAGAAGTTTATGTTCAGCAACCTCCTGGATTTGAAAGCCATGAGTTTCCTGATCATGTCTGTAAGCTTAATAAAGCCCTTTATGGACTGAAACAAGCTCCCAGGGCATGGTATGAAACTCTTTCAGCCTTTCTGATCCAAAACAAATTTGTCAAAGGCAAGATAGACAACACATTGTTTATCTATAAGACAAATACTGATGTCATACTAGTACAAGTGTATGTTGATGACATCATCTTTGGCTCAACAAGTTACAAGCTTTGCAAACAATTTGAAAAACTAATGGCTAAGCAATTTGAAATGAGCATGATGGGAGAATTAACCTACTTCCTTGGTCTTCAGATCAAGCAGACTGATAAAGGAACCACTATCAGTCAAGAGAAGTATGTTAAGAATCTACTGAAAAAGTATGAACTCAGTGACTGTGCCTCAGTCAAAACTCCCATGGTTCCCCCAAACAACCTTGGTCCTGATCTCACTGGTAAACCAGTAAATCAAACTCTCTTTAGAGGAATGATAGGATCACTGATGTATCTACTTGCATCAAGGCCTGATATCCAATTCTCAGTATGTCTATGTGCCAGATATCAATCTGACCCAAGAGAATCACACATCACAGCTGTGAAAAGGATATTCAGGTACCTGAAAGGTACTCCAAACCTTGGATTATATTATCCAAAATGCTCAGGCCTTGATCTTAAAGGATACTCAGACTCTGACTATGCTGGATGCAACATGGACAGAAAAAGCACCTCAGGCTCTTGCCAAATTCTTGGTGGGAAACTAGTCTGTTGGAGTGCTAAGAAGCAACAATCAGTTGCCTTGTCCTCAGCTGAGGCTGAATATGTTGCAGCAGCTAGTTGTTGTGCAAATGTACTCTGGATGAAAAGTCAACTCAGTGACTATGGAATTCAGTATAAGATGGTACCCATCTTTTGTGATAACACAAGTGCAATTGCAATCTCAAACAACCCTGTTCTTCATCAGAGAACAAAACACATTGATATTAGATATCATTTCATCAGGGACCATGTCATGAATGGTGACATTGAATTACACTTCATTCCTACTGAATATCAGTTAGCTGATATATTCACCAAACCATTGGATGAACCAACTTTCACCAGACTGAAAGCTGAATTAGGAATGTTGGATATAGAGAATCAGTCCACTGATTGATTTCTCCCAACCAAGTGTCAATTAAAAATAAACCTCAGGTCCCTGACTCAATGTGTACATCAGTGAAAAAAAAATCACTGAATCCTCAACCTCAGGAACTAAACCCAAGTTCCTGAAATCTTTAGGGTTCAGGAACTAAACCCAAGTTCCTGAATCCTTGTAGCTCAGGAATCATTCCATATTCCTGAATCATCAGTGACTAATCCCAAGTCCCTGAAAAACCATCACTGAATGAAAAGTCATTCAGGGCCCTGAAAAGGACATTCAATACTAACTTAAATGCTCTAAGTATCTAGTTAGTAAATGTCGAGGTTGGTAACTGGATTCTTATTAAATATAAGAATATTGTTCCTTTGCCTTTCTGGCATACACCTCATAGGCCCCCACTTCCCAACTTGGCATTCAATGCCCTCTCTCACACAATACACTGTGTGATGATGGAAACTCTGCAACTTCTCCTTTTGCAGAAACTGCTCAACTGTTCACCCTGCCAGTTGCGAAAAAAGAGGAAAAGTGGAGTGGTGGCATTTAATGCGGATCTCAAACATTTTATTCAAAATAATTTACAAAAATTATATTTTGATTAAATAAAACCGCTCAAATGCCAAAAATAACCCCATCTCCACTATCCTATAAATACCCCAACCAAAACAAACACACACACGCGTTTTAAAAATCTAAGCTAAACTCTGCCCATTTTATCTCTCAAAACTCTGTGTGTGTTCATAGCAATTAGAAACCCAGTCCATTTGTCCAACCAAACACAAAAATGGCATCTTCTAATGCTATCACCCTCGCCCCAAATGTGAATTTCCCAATGGAGGGCGTGGATATGACCAAAAACAACGTGGTTGGAAATTTCCACTACCCCCAACAATATGAGGGGTACAAGGATGTAGTTAAGTATTTACATAACTGCTTCCTTGCCACGGCTTTTACCAAAACCCCATCAGTCATTTATCATGACTATCTCAGGGAGTTCTGGTGTACCGCAACGGCTACTAGCCCTAAGGACACCAGAGAATCAATCATCACATTCACTGTGATGAATGGGAAGAAACCCCTCTCCCTGGACTACAAGACCTTTCTCAAGGCCACTGGTCTTGATTTCTCCCAGACCTTTGAGGCAAACCCTACTGACCAGGAAATTAAAGCAGAAATGCTATTCCTTGGGCCTCATGACGCTAAGCGTCCTACTTTGTCTCCTGAAGCCTTGTTAGAAAAGGCTCCCATAGTGAAGACATGGTTTCACCCCATCTGGAGACTCATGATGACATTTGTCATTCAAGTCCTCGGAGGGAATAAATCCTCCACTGAGCAAGTGAACTCATCACAGCAAATGATGATGTTCAGTCTCTTGGAGGTAGAAAAATTGATATCGGAGGTATAATCTTCCGAGACCTCGTTGCCAAGCTCTCAGGGAAACATAGGCAAAGACACATGTCTTATCCTAGGTTCATTTCCTGTGTGCTTCAGGACCTTCTTGGTTCTGACTACTTAAGGTCTGACGATCAAGGTACAAAACCTGACGTCTTGCATAAGACCAACTTTAGTAGTGACATCACTGAGGCACAACCTACCGCCCTGACCAACTACATGTTAGTAGTCATTCAGGGTGAAAATGCAAGCTCCCTAGTACCTTCACCAACCAAGAAGGTGAAGAAGAAGAAAGGGGGACAGTCCAGTAAGGTGGTTAGACCTAAACCACTCGTCACTGAGACTGTTGCCTCAGGCACCCTTAACATTGTGGCCAGACCTCTGAGACACCCACTGCAGAGACCCTTCTAACCACAAAACAACCGTCACCGGAGGTCACTGAGAAACCATCCTCAGTGTCCTCGGACAAACCCTTTCCCGCATGTTTCCTTTGACATAAACAAGTCAGAGGGATCAGGAACATCCACCCATTCACATCTCAATGAAGGCTCTGATAAATCACAATCAGAGCCTGAGGGAGTACAGGGTTCTATATCCTCAGTGGGGCAGCACTAATCCACTGAGAAGGGGACCCATACCCACTCACATCCTGCTAACGTCCCTGAGCAATCACACTCAGGGTCTCAGGGAGTTCAGGATCCTAAATCCCCAAAAGGACAGACAATCCTGATGGGAAGGGGGTCCATACATCTTCACAAAGGGTGCCTCATGATTCCATTGGAAAACACCCATCAGTGGATGAAGGCGCTCAAGGGGACAAAGACTCGGAGGGATATAAACCACCCGCCGATACGGAACCCAAACCCACCTCAGGCATCTCAGGCACTTTTTTTCTCTAGGGAACTGACCCTAAAAGTCAGGCTGGGCAAACCCCCCCCCCCCAGTTATTATGACTAGTCAGGCTGGTCAAACCCCACCAGTTATTATGACAAAAGAGTCAGAACCTGGCCACAACGAAGGTGAGCCCTCTTCTGAGGGGGAGCCGGATATCCTGAAGGCTCCTTCTCTGGCTGACTATGAAAATTTGTTAGCTGATGAGTCAGAGGAGGAGATTGATTTTGGTGATGATGATATCCTGATGCTGAGGAGGAAATGGTGAGTCAATTAAACCCTCCTCAGCCCTCTGAGCAACAACATTCTTCTCCTCCTCCTGAGGATCAACCACCCAGTTCCCCAACAACCTCATCATCATCATCATCAGGTGCTTCAGCCACTCCTGAGTGGTTGCAAAAGTATGACAATGCTCGTCCGGCCTCTAAAAGGCAAGTGGCCAAGTTCCTTCGCAATGCCAACGAAGGTCTTTACAATATACTCACGGATGAGCAATGGGATAAGCACACTGAAGTGGAAGCCTCCTATGCCCGACTTTAGGGCTTCTGTAGAAGAATCTCAGGCAAAGATTCTTCAGGAAGCCAATTTCACTGATAAACAACTTGGCGACCTGAACAAATCTGTAGATGAAATAGCCACTGGACAGCATCAGGAACTCTCCAACATCCTCAAGGCTATTGAATCAGTCCAAGAACATCTTACAGATGATCCCACCTTCGTCAAAAGACTGGATGCATACTTGGCCTCTCAGGCGTCTACCTCCACCAACATTACTGAGCTTCTAAAGCTCCTTCAGGGGGTAGATCTTCAAGGTCTAAGGACACAACAAGAGTCCATTCATCAGGCTGTTATTGCATCCAAGGAGCACCTGATCAGAATCTCTTCAGCCTTTGAACAGCTCTCAACAACACATAATGAGCTGGTCACCCACTATACCACCCATGTCACTGAACTCACCACCCACCAAAAGGAAATGGCTGCCGAATTAAGTGCCATGAAGAATGAGACTTCCGAGACAAAGTCTATGGTCTCCAACATCCTATCTATTCTTCAGGCCTCTCATGCTCCTCCAACTCCTCAGTCAGCAGGTGTCTCCACTGAAGTTCCACCATCTGCTGAGGGGGAGAAAAATGATGATCCAATCCCTGATCCTACTTCCACTTTGGTGCCTGTCCCTGAAACATCTACCAGTCAACCCCCTTCCATTGACAAAGGGAAGAAAATCATGGTGACTGAAACAAACCCTCCTCCTGAAGCACACTTAGTCAAGGCTTTAACTGAAAGACGTGCAGATCCTGATACACCGTTCTATGTTGATTTAGAGGATGGGAGAAGGGTCTATGAGACTCATGGAGAACTTGCTGAAATCTTACACCAAGAAGATCTCAGGAAGGACCAAGAGAAAGAGCAGAAACTCAACAGGTCTGTAATTTCTAAGGTTTCCAAAGAAGTGATCAAGGAGTCTGAGAAAAAGGACATCAAAGGGGATGAGTTTCTCAAGCTTCAGGCTGAACTCCTTAAGGAACACAACAAACAAGCCAAACTTAAGGAAGAAAGGAGGCAGAAAACATACGAGAGGTATGTATGGCACATGACCAAAACCAAGGATGAAGGCACTATCACTGACATCACCATTCACAACACCAAACCCCTGAGCATAACGATACATAGAGGTCCAAGAAAGTCTGAACACCTTCCAACAATCAAATTTTCAGACTATGGGTTAAGAGAATGGGATATGATGACGCCCATCCTAAGGAAGAAAACCTCAAGCAAGAATGCCCCAACCCTTATCAAGTCTCTGAGTGCCAAGTATGAGGAACTCGCAAGAGTGGCCAAGAGTCTCGGAATTGACCATGATAGGGCACTTGCAGTTCAGGGACTGAATATCCCTGAACTTACTCAGAAGACCGGGAAGAAAAGAAAAGTTGTGGCTCATGAACCTGAACAATACATAGCTGCACTTCACTGCAACAGGATTACTCTTCAGGGAGTCAAATTCTGTCCCAACCTGGTCATCAAGGAACCTGAGTATGGTATCTTCTTTGTGGATGAATTTGGTCAGGAAGCCTTTCAAAGAGTCTCTGACATTGATAAAGTGGAAACGACAACTGATGAACTCAAATAAGTACATTTTATTACTATCATTTATCCTATTAATTTGACTTGTTTTACTGTATTATGTATGAGGATTGATACTTAATTGTTTACTTTTGTAATTCTCAGGTAAAAACAAGCATTTGGTGAAACTTAGCTATTTTGGACTGATGCGTGGGTTTTGCAACCTTACAATAGGTTTTACCTCTCGAGGGATCTCAAGAGGCTTACAACCCCACCAGGCAGTGTACCTGACCGATGTAGTATAGTGTAGTGGTAAGTACGGGGGATTGATCGTTCTCCACAGGGAATAGTGTTCGTTAGGTGTGAAAGGCTACTCTAATTAGGTCTAAGGGTTGAGGAAGATTCTTTTTATGTTTTTATAGTTTTTATGAAAGCAAGTAAAATCTCGGTTTTGAAGGAGTGGGCGGAATTAGTTGCTAGTCAACTAACCCAAATTACTACAAATGCAAATAAAATAAAATAACAAAAATGAAAATGTGGGTGAGAAACTTATGTGTAGAGAAATGTGTTTACTTAGATTTCCTTACTCCCTAACTATCTTTTACCGGTTAATTAGTGTGTATTAGTCGCGTGGATGACGGGTGTATTCCTTAATACCATTCGTGGGGTGGCGTACTTACTTCCCCAACTCTACAAGCTCCTACTTCACTCCTATGTCGAGCCGGCTAGGAAGCTCCTAACATGGGATCACTAGAATTCGCTTGTGCATTAAATACAACCATAAAAACCTTTAGTACGCGTTTGGTTCATGTTTCTTAAGACGTTCAAGCAAGTTACCGAATAGGAAGTTAGCCAGTTTTCTTAAGCCTAACATAGATAAACAATCATCCAATACAACTAATAACACACTAATAACCAATAATCAATAGCTAGGTTTCATTAGATCTAAGCAAACACAAGATAAATTTAGCCTAACATGTTAATCAAAAGACAAGAATAAGATAAAATCAAACAACACATAGACATATTGAATGATTAATTGATAACTTATCTTCAATGTAACATGGAAGATCTCAAGGCAAAAAGCCTTGAAAAAGAAGCTAAATTCGTCCTAGGGTTTTCTCCCAAAATTCCACACACTAAGCTCTCCCTTATGACAAAAAATTAGAAAACTATATATAGACTTCTGCATCTGACGGCGTCACCTTATGGATTGTGACGCCGTCACCTCGCCGCTTCTAGGGTTCCCGGATGACCTTCTTGACGCCGTCCCTCTTTAGCTCTTCAAAAACCCATTCTGGCTTATCAAGGCTTGACGCCGTCAGCTCGTGAACGTGACGCCGTCCCCTTATGATTTAAGCCGTGACGCCCTTGATCAAGTTAAAGCGTGACGCCGTCAGAATTCACATGCTATTTTCACTGGCCTATCATGAGTAAATTTCACGTCCACTTTTTCTTGCCAAAGCATGACGCCGTCCAGAGTGAATTGTGACGCCGTCAAGAGTAACTTTTAGCCGATTTTTGAGACTTTGTCGTTTTCTTCACTTTTATGCTCCAAAAACGTCCAAAATGCCTCCTTTTCCAGATTTCTCCTCAAAAGTACCTAAAATGACAAAAGGAACGATTTAGGGCAATATTTGATCAAATAAATACGATTTAAGGCTTAAATGACCCCTTAAAAGCGGTACACTTTTCGCTTCATCAAATACCCTTACACTTGAGATTTGCTTGTCCTCAAGCAAATGTGCTTTTATTCTAATCAAAATACAAGTTAGGGGTCATTTAATGCAAACATAAAAGTAATTACAACAAATAATCGTTCCACTTTAATCATAATAAGCATGGAGATTACATACTAGCACCTCACAAGTAGTGTTTAGATACTCACATCTCTCAAGTGTCATCAAAATAAATCTCATAAATGAAAACGGATAATATCTCTCACTACCTGTCATAGCAAATAGATTACCATAGGCTTGGGAAAGGATCGGAAACCTCCTCCACTAGGCGTAAGCACCAAAGATAAACTATCAAAGAGGGCTTTTAAATGGGTTATAACGTTAGGTGTAGGGAAAAGGAAAACACGGTTTTGCTGGATAAAGGATATTTTACTGGTGGCGAGTTAAAAATCTTGATCAATTACATGTACTATACAATGTTGCTAAGCCAAGACTCGACTCGATCTTAAGCTAGAAACAAAATAACAAAATAAAAAAAACATAAAAATAAACATAAAATGAAACGGGATGGTAGTCCGTATGTTTTTTCTATTTTTCTTTTTCTCATTTTTTTGTGTTTTTCTTGATTTTTTTTTTTTTTTTTTTTTTTTTTTTTTTTTTTTTTTTTTTTTTTTTTTTTGCATACACTTTTGCCCTACCATCCAAAATAATACATCATAGGGGCATTGCATTCCCCTTACACTTGAATTTTTACATAACTTTACAAATACTAATCTAATGACTCGAATTAAGATAATTGAAAAACTTGGAGTACTTTTAAAACATTTAGCACATATGGGGGTAATAAATGATGTTCTTCCCCATTACTCCATTACACTAGTACTTTACCCAAGAGTCCCAATCGTCCCAAAACAATATGTACAAGGATATGACTCGACTTAGCAACCATGTAATCAACTAGATAATTAACTTGGGTTTAAACAAATGTTGTAACAATAATGCACTAAAAATGAGTGCATACAAGGTAGGCTAAGGCGATTTGGGTGTACATTTTAGTGAGGTGTAACAAATTCTTCCTTTAAGTAAAATGCTTAAAGGTCGAAACGAAAAGATAGGCTCTGAGGGGTGTACTAGGGGTATCGTGTACTAAGAATGAGTACAACGCAAAGGGTGTGGGAGAATTACTTGACCAACGTAGCCAACGTAATTATAACAAAAACACAGGTGTAAAACAATGGGTTAATCCTAATGCCTCTTATCATGTAGTAAATCTAACTACACGAATGTAGTCTCACTTGTGGCCTCGGAATGGTCCTAACGCAAGTTCTAGAATCTAAGTGCTACCGGTACACACATCATAGCATAAATGCTTTTCTTACCAATTCTAGGGGCGAACCTCACATATTTGGGGGTGGAAAATTTTTTAGTGGTACGGTTTTTGTGCTAGTCATATAACTCCTATCCATGAGACGCTCATTAAGATCAAAGTTTCACTCCTATGTGTTGTAAAAAATTTTAAATTTGGCACTAAAATTACCCTAACAGGTATTTCTCTCAGTTTTATTACACATCTATTATTAAACAAACAAAAATCAAGCGTAAGAGCATTCTCTAATCGTACTTTTACCCCCCCTTACACTTAAGATGAACATTGTCCCCAATGTTCAAATAACAAGATGTAAAAGAAAAAAGTAAAAGAATGAAATCAAATACTCCCCTGATTCGCTCGGTGGATAATGAAGTTACACGGTTAAATCTTCCTCCAAGGAGAATGTTGAAGCTCCATGACTAATGCATCGCCAAAAGCTTGATTCCATAAACATCTCCTTGTCCAAAATAACCTGTTAAACCTGAGAAAACAAACACGAAAACCTGCATAACATCGGCGGGATAAAATCTATATATAAGGATATAATGCTTGTGGAATGATAACTTTGCAGATTCCTGGAGATTATAAGTTGGAGATTTTAGTAAAAACTTTTTTTTAAAAACAAAACTTTCAAAAATTTCTGAAAATTAAATCTGACGCCGTCAGGTTATGAACCCTGACGCCGTCAGAAATGACCTGACAAAAATTTTCATTTTAAGTTTCCGGAAAATTTCTGGAAAAACCTTTACCTTACTTCCTGGAAATCCTGCAAAACATCATTATGACTCGATACAAGCATTTGACTCAAACAAATACGAATATATATATGTTAATTTATTATTATTACGATTCATGTTCATTTGTGTTCTAATAAACCGATTTAGATTTCCCTTACACTTATCTTTTGCAAAATACCTTTATATGTAGTTAAGACGAAGTTAAAAACAAAATAAAGCATTTTCACAAATTACTTTTGAACATGAATCAATAATAATAAAAATTAAACATACATACGGAAGCAAATAAAATCAAACAAACAAATAAATAAACACACACAAAGCAAATAAAACAATTAAAGCTTGGGTTGCCTCCCAAGAAGCGCTTTTCTTTATTAACGAGTCTTGTAGCTAGACTCAAAGTCACGCTACCCTATGTAAGTAAGCTCGTCATCGAGGACGTCTTTAGGGTTAAGCTTGGATTGAAGTTTCCTATTGGTCCGCTTAGTACGATATGTCTTTTCAAACTTCTCTCCATCTGGGTCATACAATGTCATCTTGATATGCCATGACCCATCTCCATCTTTGGGTGGTTTATCCCAATTCCACTTATGATCATCTTCCTCACAACTCCACTTATTCATTCCTAGGTTAATTGGCAAAACTCCTAGGAAATCAATCATCTTCCTAAAAACTAGAAAGTCTTCAAATGGATCCAATTCGGTGTCCCTAGCCAAGAGTTGTTCTACCGTATGTGTTCGGTTCACAAAGTCCTCTTCTAGGTAAAATGGGCGTTGGGGTCCTATGAAGCCTCTATCTATCCAAGGTCCATTTCTAGATGGTCTCCTATTCAACTCTAACCAATGGGGTGTCGGTTCATCACTAGTATCATATGCATGTTTCTTTACATCATAGACTGACCAAGTATCTCCTTCTCCTACCGCTATCTTGGATTCCTTACAATCAATCATAGCACTAGCGGTCGCCAAAAATCCTCTACCTATCAACAAGGGGCATGTAGGGTCGCTAACCATATCAAGGACGTGGAAAATCGGCTAAAATGGTTAGTTTTCCAATGTGCACTAACACGTCCTTAACTACTCCAACCGGGTAAGCAACACTCCCATCCGCTAAACCTATTATCACCTCGGTTTCTTCAAGTTTTCCTAGTTTTAGAGAGGTGTAGAGAGGTAACGGAAGTAGGTTAAGGCTTGATCCAAGATCGGCTAATGTGTCATAAGCCTCCGAATTACCGATCTTGCAAGGTAGAACAAATAAGCCCGGATCATCTAACTTCTTAGGTAGCTTGTTATGAACAAAGGCTGTCCCTTTTTCGCCTAACTTGAGCTTCTTCTCATCCAACTCATCAACAACCGGACTTTCAAGGTGGAGCTCCTTGAATTCTTCGTCAAGGTTTTGAGTGGGAGGTGTTTCAACTATGTTGTTGACCAATTTGGATGTCATAACTTCTTGGTCATTTGGAACGACTTGGGCTTGTTTGAAACACGTGCTCATGGAATTGACCGAATAATATTGTGGACAAGAACTAGGGGACGAAACCGATGAAATAGCGTTGACGTTTAGTTTCGGGTTCTTGACCGTGTTGCTAGGGAGTGCTCCCATTTCTCGGTCATTGAGGGCTTTCAACAAGGTGTCAATCTTATCGGTCATCTCGCTTTGTTTTTGTTTGAAATCGGCTTCAAACTTGGCTAAACGAGCTTCTTGAGATGCCATAAATTGAGACATCAATCCTTCAAAGTTATCGGTACTACCATTGCCGGAAGGATTGTTGTTGAAAGTATGGTTCGAGTTGGAACCGCTTGATTGGAAACGATTAGGTGGGTTGGAAGAATTGGGTTGTTGTGCGTTTTGGTTTTGTTTCCACCTAAGGGTCGGGTGATTTTTCCATGAGGGGTTGTATGTATCACCGTAATGGTTTGGCTCGGGTTTGAAAGTGTACCACTTGTCTCCCGCTCCGTCGGTACGCGAGGATGCGTAGTCCACAAAAGCTTGTTCGGGGAGTTCCATGCAATTACGAGTGTCGTGGGGACCACTACATAATTCACATGAAGAATTGATTTTGTTCACTTGGCTTGAAAGTTTAGGAGCCTCGTAAGATTTCATAAGAAACTTGACTTGGTCTTCAAGTTCTATGATCCTACGGTCGGAAGTGCTTGAATTGTTCGAAGGCAAAGATATTGCCTTGACCGTTTTATTCAAATCACGGGGATCACTCCAACTTTCGTTGTCATAAAGAGCAAGATCCTCTAGGAGAGCCCATGATTGTTCCGCACTTAGATCACGTAGCTTGCCACCGGCCGCTTGGTCAATGGTTTGCCTCGTGGAGAGATTGATATGGTCATAGAAGATTTGGACTTGGAGCCAAAGTTCTATGCCATGGTGAGGGACTTTTTGGAGTAAGTCCTTGAATCGAGTCCATGCCTCGTAGAGAGTTTCGCCTTGACGTTGTTGGAACATCAAGATATCATTCCTTAGCTTGGTAGTTCTTCCCGGTGGGAAAAACTGAGCAAGGAAACGAGTAGTGAGATCATCCCAAGAGGTAATGGATCCTGCGGGTTGACGTTCTAGCCACTGACTAGCTTGGTCCCGCAAAGAGAATTGGAAGAGACGCAATCGGGTCGTCTCTCGAGTGGCAACATCAAGGTCTATAGAATCAACGATTTTGAGAAAGTCCTTGAGATGTTGATTAGGATCTTCAGAACGAAGTCCATGGAATGCGCATCCGCTTTGCACCAACCGGATGGTGTCGGATCGCAAGGGTGTGATATTGGCTCCTTGAGTGAGCTCAATGGTGTTTCGATAGCCATGGTGGCTAGGACGGGAATACTCTCCTAAAGTACGGGCTCTAGGAGGTGGTGGTGGTTGTTGTGGTGGTGGGTTGTGGGGGTTAAGGATATTACCATCTTCCATGATGTCGGATGGTATGGTTACGAACAAAGACACGAAGAAAATAGATAGACTAAAGAAAACCTAGAAAAAATAAAATAAAAATCTCACTAGAAAGGAATCTAGTGAGTAGACCTAATAGAAATAAAAATTCAACCTAAACAATAACTATTCCCCGGCAGCGGCGCCAAAAACTTGATGCGTGGGTTTTGCAACCTTACAACAGGTTTTACCTCTCGAGGGATCTCAAGAGGCTTACAACCCCACCAGGCAGTGTACCTGACCGATGTAGTATAGTGTAGTGGTAAGTACGGGGGATTGATCGTTCTCCACAGGGAATAGTGTTCGTTAGGTGTGAAGGTCTACTCTAATTAGGTCTAAAGGTTGAGGAAGATTCTTTTTATGTTTTTATAATTTTTATGAAAGCAAGTAAAATCTCGGGTTTGAAGGAGTGGGCGGAATTAGTTGCTAGTCAACTAACCCAAATTACTACGAATGCAAATAAAATAAAATAACAGAAATGAAAATGTGGGTGAGAAACTTATGTGTAGAGAAATGTGTTTACTTAGATTTCCTTACTCCCTAACTATCTTTCACCGGTTAATTAGTGTGTATTAGTCGCGTGGATGACGGGTGTATTCCTTAATACCATTCGTGGGGTGGCGTACTTACTTCCCCAACTCTACAAGCTCCTACTTCACTCCTATGTCGAGCCGGCTAGGAAGCTCCTAACATGAGATCACTAGAATTCGCTTGTGCATTAAATACAACCATAAAAACCTTTAGTACGCGTTTGGTTCATGTTTCTTAAGACGTTCAAGCAAGTTACCGAATAGGAAGTTAGCCAGTTTTCTTAAGCCTAACATAGATAAACAATCATCCAATACAACTAATAACACACTAATAACCAATAATCAATAGCTAGGTTTCATTAGATCTAAGCAAACACAAGATAAATTTAGCCTAACATGTTAATCAAAAGACAAGAATAAGATAAAATCAAACAACACATAGACATATTGAATGATTAATTGATAACTTATCTTCAATGTAACCTGGAAGATCTCAAGGCAAAAAGCCTTGAAAAAGAAGCTAAATTCGTCCTAAGGTTTTCTCCCAAAATTCCACACACTAAGCTCTCCCTTATGACAAAAAATTAGAAAACTATATATAGACTTCTGCATCTGACGGCGGTCACCTTATGGATTGTGACGCCGTCACCTCGCCGCTTCTAGGGTTCCCGGATGACCTTCTTGACGCCGTCCCTCTTTAGCTCTTCAAAAATCCATTCTGGCTTATCAAGGCTTGACGCCGTCAGCTCGTGAACGTGACGCCGTCCCCTTATGATTTAAGCCGTGACGCCCTTGATCAAGTTAAAGCGTGACGCCGTCAGAATTCACATGCTATTTTCACTGGCCTATCATGAGTAAATTTCACGTCCACTTTTTCTTGCCAAAGCATGACGCCGTCCAGAGTGAATTGTGACGCCGTCAAGAGTAACTTTTAGCCGATTTTTGAGACTTTGTCGTTTTCTTCACTTTTATGCTCCAAAAACGTCCAAAATGCCTCCTTTTCCAGATTTCTCCTCAAAAGTACCTAAAATGACAAAAGGAACGATTTAGGGCAATATTTGATCAAATAAATACGATTTAAGGCTTAAATGACCCCTTAAAAGCGGTACACTTTTCGCTTCATCATGGACTAATTATGGAGCAAAACATGCAAGAAGTTAAGAGTCTACCGAAATGTACAAGATCAAGACTATTCTGCTCCAGATGCGCCGCATCTCACTTATGACATGCGCCGCATCACTATCAATATTTCACCAGATACGATCCAAGATACAAGAGGACATGCGCCGCATCTATAAATGGAGTTACGCCGCATCTTCTGGCGGTGTACGAATATTCCTGAATATTATAATCTTGGACCCTACGCGAAGTTAAGTCAATGCGCCGCATCTACTTACTAGATGCGCCGCATCTTACCCTCAGACAGAAACTATAAATACCCCAAGACCAGACGAATTCCGAAGCTTTTAGTCAACACACAGAAGCCAAAGTACAGAAACCTAGGACGAATTCAGTCAAGGCAGCAGCACAAGACACACCCAAACGAAGATACAAGAGCTGTAAGAAGGTGCTGCATGTGTTTAATTCATTAAGTAGTTTTGTTTTATTGTGTTAGTAAACTTTAATTCATCAAGATTGGTGGCTTGTGTAATGTGACAACGGAAAGATTGCACTCCCTTAAAATTGCTTTCTCATTAATTAAAGTTTATATGTTGATGTCATTGGTGACTTTTATTAGTGCATTGATAACCTCTGTGTCTAGCTGAGCGTTGATCGGGTCGCCATGCCTCTGCCCTCGCCTATTTATTAGATCGCCTATGCATTCTATCGTCTGTAGAAAAGTAGGAAGAAAGATAAATAGGATAGTCATAAGTAATCATTAAGGGTTTACTCGCCGATAAGATTAGAACCAACGAGAAAGGACTTAATCTCGGTGCGTTGCATCGAACTATACACTTCATATAAAACTAGCAATAAAACAAGTGACAAACTACTTATCTATTAGGACAGCCCTCTTATTGTCTCGAGTATTTATCTGTGTACGTGTGTGCTACTTGCTGATTCGTGCCTATTGGTTTAGTTTATTATTTAATTGCAACCAAATCGTGCCAGTCTCTCAGGCTGAACCCCCTTGCGTTAGATTAGGTTGTATAGCTAACTTAATTTATTAAAATACAGATTAGAATAACTAGATAATACGTTCCACTCTTAGTGATCGATACTCTACTTACCATTATATTCATACTGACCGGGTACACTGCTCGTTAAGTGTGTGTGTTATTGATAAGTCGGCTAAATATAAATTTAAAACTTGAGTAGGCATTAAAACTGCTAAACCGCAACGACACATCGCACGCATCAAGTTTTTGGCGCCGCTGCCGGGGAGTGAATTGTTATTATCTGTTAATTTGATTAGTATTTTAATTAGGTTTTTAATTTTTTAATCTAACCGCTAATTTTGTTGTGTATTAGATTAATTTGCATTCATTGTACTATTTTGCATATTTTCTGTTTTTGTGTGTTATTTGTTTGCTTTTCTTTGTGTTTATTTTCGTGTGTTTTATTTGTTTTTAATTTTTCTTATTTTTTGTATTCTGCTATCGTTGTACTGAGCTAAATCAAATGATACGGCGCATCTGATTTCTCAGATACGGCGTATTGCGTTTAATTTTTTTAAATACAACGCGTTTAATTAATTCGATACGACGCATCTTTTCCCCAAGATACGGCGTATCTGTGTTTGATAAATTTTTTTCTAAACGTTAACGCCATACGACGCATCTGCTTTAGCAGATACGGCGTATCTATTATTTTAATTAAAAACAGTTTTCGATTAATTAAACAGATACTACGCATCGATATCTGTCGATACGGCGTATCTTCTGAATAAAAAATCTTATATTTTTAAACGTAACGAAAATACGACACATTAACTTTTGTTAATACGACGAATATAATTTGATAAATATAGTTGATTTTTGATATTTACTTTGATCGGTCCGCTACTCTCGTGTGCAAGTTGTTTATTTTCAGGATAAAGGATGATTCAAGCATCACCATGAAAGATTACATTCTGAACCAAACCGAGAGAAGCTAGCTGGAGTGATCAAACGTAACCTCTTCGATTATTCAACCAGCCCAAAGGGAAGTTCTCTACATTATAATCTCAATTTTATTATCCATATTATACATCTGATTCAAATTGTAATCTTAATTTTGTACGCTTTAAAACGATATTTGTTCCTAACCTCGGAATAAATCCTTATCCACTAAACAATAAGATTACAATTGTTAATAAAACTTTATACCTATTGCTCTTATTTTGAATTCAATTATATCATATGGTATGACCGTTTAACCCCAATTTGATGTATAAAGAATCGTGTTGCGGAGGCCAAGGTACGTTCCTTATTTAAATTTCGTTCACTAACATAGCGATACGGCGGATCTAAATATCCCAAGCGCCGTATCTCTGACCATCTAGGATTCATTGACTAGTCAACGAAATTAAAATAGATACGGCGCATCCCAATTTTTCAATACGGCGCATCTTTTTGCTCTATAAATACGACGGGAATGCGCCGGATCTAAAATTCTTACCGCAAAAACTCACACAGTTAAGAACTTACACACAGTGAAATTATACTCTAAATCCGAACGTTTATCTAGAATCCATCCTCTAATCCGATCTATAATCCTTCACCTAATCATAAAATTAAGGTAATTCTTCCATTTCGATTTAATCTTGGTTAATACGAAAATTAGGGTTTATATGATTAATTTGATTTGTGCTTAAATGATGTAGAGATATGATTAGGCTTGTAATAGATGATCTTCCCCGTGTTTAACTTGCGTAAATCATCGAATTTCTGACCTAGTTTGATTTGACCGAAAATTTGGGTTTTGAATTCGATTTTGAATATTTAGCGGGAAGATGGATTAGTAGAATGTAATGAGCCTTTAGAACTGTTATAATGAGTATATGATACTGTGATATTAAGTGGGAGTTTACGTCACGGATACGGATTCTTGTAAAGTCTGCCTGATCCCCTTTATTTTATACTGATATGCTTTTAGATGCGGCGCATCTAGGTTGATTGATGCGGCGTAACGACCTATTTCCAAATTAATAAAATTTTAGATACGCCGTATTGCTTAATCTAGATACGACGCATCTCCATACGCCGTATCTCATCTATTGCTCCGCATCCCTTATACTTTGTGCAGATACCCGCACTGATTAAATCAGATGCGCCGTATCTACCTTTCTTGCAGATTACTTACTAACTTTGAAAATTTATTTCAGATGGCATTACCAGAGGTCGCACTAAGACACCAGTGGTTACGTTTCGAGAATATGGGACTAACCCCTGGCACTTTGGAGGATTACTTACGGAGACTTGAGTCGATTTACTTCAGGAGAATATTCATGGTACAGGTTTTGGATTTCGCCGATGTGGGATTGATTGGGGAAGGACATGCTGCTGAGAGTTTACGATGTAGGATGGAGATGGTGGATACTGGTGATGATGAGGAGGTGGTATTCAGATCTTCTGCTTGGGAGAGATTGTATCAGGATTGACGAGCCCTTGGTGAGGGAGCTCATGATGGAGTTTTTCAGTACGTTCTACTACAGAGAGACGGATACTGGGTTGGATATTGCTGACACCCTTGTGTTTAGACTGGGTGGGGTGCCGAGGCAGATGTCTATGAGACAGTTCATTCTGGCCATGGGTTTGCATACGGTTGAGAAGCTTGAGTCAGATGGGTTTGCCAGATATTGGGATGATAGTTTGAGAGCGGTCCCTGACAGGGGATTATTCAGTGATTACTGGGATAGGATTTCTTCGGGGGGTGATATCACTACTTCCACCCCCTCTTACACTTTGATCAGGGAGCCGATGAGGAGGCTGTGCCACCGTTTGATTGCACTTACCATTGCTGGGAGGGGTCAGTCACCTGAGAAGGTGACCACTCTGGACCTCTTCCTCCTGAGGAGCATGGATGAGGGGTTGTCAGTGAACATCCCCCACTTTTTGGCACACTACCTCCATCGATCAGCTGCAGGGAGAGATCGGAGGAGCCATATGACTGGCGGGCATTTTGTTTCTCGGCTGGCCCGCCATTTTGGAGTCATTGGAGCGGAGATTCCAGCGGGGCTGGAGGTTGTGATGACCCATCTCCCGGTTATTGACAGGGATTACTTGGTTAGGCTTGGGATATGCCAGCTGGCTATGGGAGATTACGTTTGGGTAGGATTAGGGCCCACCAGAGCTGCAGGGCCAGAGGCGGAGCAGGGAGGCCCTCAGGGACCTCCGGCTGCTGCTCCAGCCCATCAGGAGGAGCCGCAGGCACCAGTACCCCCACCAGTCCCTGTACGCACGATCAGTCAGAGAGTCGAGGCAGTCGAGGGGGAGTTGAGAGCCTTGAGAGGCATTGTAGATGGCATGAGGAGGGACTCAGAGTGGCTGGTTATGAGTGTGAGCAGACTTTTGGAGCAGCAGGGTATTACCCACACCCGTTCAGATGGTACTCATGTTGCGGGAGTGACACGTGCATACGCTCGCAGAGTCCGGCCTAGGACTGATGATGCCAGCACCTCAGGGACCCACCCACACGACCAGACTGACCCTTGATCTCTTGATTCCACGTGTTATTTGACATTATTCCATGCACATTATTATTATTCATTTTGGATTGTACTAATCTATATTCTCATTTATGCATTTAATGTTTCAGTTTATATTTCTTAATATGCTTGACAAAGACTGGCATTAAGTTCAGCATGAGAGCACGAGAGGACGTAAGAGATGAACCATGGAATGAGCCATATTACACCAGACTGATGGCAGTCTGGGTGGTGAACACATGCGCCGCATCTGGTAAACAGATGCGACGCATCCTATCCTTTATTTCGTTTTATTTTATTTTATTTTTGTTTCAGGCCGCAGAGGATACGGCGCATCTCAATCCTGAGATGCGACGCATCTCCTGCACAGGTCATATCTTATTTTATTTTTCTGCATTTTTTTATTTCCGAATTTAAAACTTTTTATCAGTTTATTTTAATGCGGCGCATCCCTGGTTAAGGATGCGGCGCATCTTCTATTATGATCCGTACTTATTCCAGGCTCGATACGGCGTATCTTCTTCCATAAGATACGGCGCATCGACTGACCTGATGATTTTCATTTTTTTTTATGTTTTATTTTTACCTAACTACTAATGTATTATGCAAGTTTGAACCTTTCTTATCTTAGGTGTGTTTTAAAGCCTTGGTGGTATTATAGATTCCTGCATTTCCTGTAGATACATCTATTATGAAGCTTAAACGTTCTAATCCACAAGAAAGATGATTTTTGCTCTTATACAAATGGAGGATCATACCGAGCAAATCTCAGGGGAGTTTTTCTGTTCTAATTCTTTTATTTTCCAGTTTTTTTTTAACCTTTGATACAAACAACGAGGACGTTGTTTAACTTAAGTGGGGGGATTGGAGAATTAGAACACTTAACACTTACTTGTCCTAAACTTTTCAAAATATGCTTAAAATGTGCTTAATATATCAAAACTTAAATTTTTTAGCATGTTTTTGGTTAAAGTCTAAGTTGCATTGATGCACACATGACGTTATTTTTAAAAAATTGTGATTTTTAAAAATTCACAAATCTATGAGTGTGCCGGTGACTTGTAAACTTTAGAACTTGGCTTGTATACTATTCGAGACCACCATAATAAGTATTATTTTATATAATTGGAATGACTTGTCTAAATTGGTAAATTTCTAGGATTACACCCAAAAAGCCTATTATATGTTATGTGTTATTAGCTAACTACACTGGTTAGTTAACCCCGTATAAACCCTTTTGTTACTCTCATTTTTAGAGTAAGGGGCTGTTTCTTTTTTTTCCTGTTTCTAGTTAGGTCCTGTGTGGATATATGTGTACTGTTTCTAGTTAGGTCCTGTGTGGATATATGTTGTTTCTTTTTTATGCTTAATTGACCATCTTAATACGAGTTTTTTCCCGAACTAGTGTAGGTGGAAAAAATTTATAAAAATTCGAAAAAATTTATAAAAATTTTAAAAAAATTCGAAAATTTTTAAAAATTCAAAAAATTTATAAAAATTCGAAAATTTTATAAAAAATTATAAAAATTCGAAAAAACTTATTAAAATTTTTAAAAAATTCAAAAAATTTATAAAAATTTATAATTTTTTTAAAATTCAAAAAATTTGTAAAAATTTATAATTTTTTAAAAATTCAAAAAAATTATAAAAATTCAAAAAATTCGAAAATTTTATAAAAAATTATAAAAATTTTTAAAAAATTCAAAAATTTATAAAAATTTATAATTTTTTAAAAATTCAAAAAATTTGTAAAAAATTATAATTTTTTAAAAATTCAAAAAAAATTATAAAAATTCGAAAAAAAATTTAATAAATTCAAATTTTTTATAAGTTTTTTTGAATTTTTATAAATTTTTATAAAATTTTTGAATTTTTTGAATTTTTATAAATTTTTTGAATTTTTATAAATTTTTTATAAAATTTTCAAATTTTTTGATTTTTTATCAATTTTTCGAATTTTTATAAATTTTTTTGAATTTTTATAAATTTTTTGAATTTTTATAAATTTTTTCAATTTTTATAAATTTTTTGAATTTTTATAAATTTTTTATAAAATTTTCGAATTTTTTGATTTTTTATAAATTTTTCGAATTTTTTTGAATTTTTATAAATTTTTTGAATTTTTATAAATTTTTTCAATTTTTATAAATTTTTTGTATTTTTAAAATTTTTTGAATTTTTTTAAAATTTTTATAAATTTTTTCGAATTTTCATAAATTTTTTGAATTTTTATAAATTTTTCGAATTTTTAAAATTTTTTTGAATTTTTATAAATTTTTTCGAAGTTTTCTAAATTTTTCGAATTTATTTTTTCCACCTACACTAGTTCGGGAAAAAAATCGTATTAAGACGTCCTGAATAGAAACAGTATCAAATTTTGCCCCCTTCCACATTAAGGATTCTCTTTTGCAATAAGTTAAAAAGAAACACCAAAGTTTCCTGTTTCCAGCCAGTTTTGTTACCAAACAGGACATTAAGTTGAAAGTAAACGGCCCCTAAGATACCCCTAGAAAAACACTCAGAGCCATTCCTTTCGTTTCTTACACCTTTGTTAATGTTTCGTTACACACCCTTACACCTTAGCCTACCGTGGTTGGTTAATTGCTTTAGGCAAAGTGTGTTTCCTTACATTACCTGTGTTCGTGTGCGTAATTCATTATCTATGGTTAGGTCGGGAAATTGCACAATGCAATTGGAGTGAAAGTAAATATTGTATATCTTTGAGTTTATTTTTCGTGTGTTTACTACTTTCACTATTACCGTTATTTCTGAAGTCATGAAAAGTATGGAAAAATTATCCAGAATTATCATTATAGGGATGTGGTGAAATTTTACACATCTATGTTTATGTTAGTAGTATTAAAAAAAAAAAAAAAAAAAAAAAAAAAAAAAAAAAAAAAAAAAAAAAAAAAAAAAGAAGAAAGTTTGATGTTTGTTTTAACCAACGATGTAAAGTTATGTAAGTGGTCGATATCACCACTATTTGTTGTATATTATATTTATGGATTGAATGGGAGTTGGCAGTTATGGGATCGCCAACTAAGGTTTATTCTTTGATTAAGATCTTGTTGAGTATAATTCGTGTCTACCTAAAGCGTGTGTTTCAAGTGTTAAAGCGTGAGTTATTCTATGATATGAGTCTTATTCACGGGATGGTTGGGATAGTGATTAACCACACTTAGGATTTTAATTTATTTGTTTTGTTTATTTTTCGTTTTACACCAATTTATATCCCAAAAATTATCCATACCCTTTATTATTCTTTATCCAACCAAACCTTTGATTTATTGAGATTAGGGATTTGAGCAATCTTAAGTATTGTAGTCGTGGATTCGACTATGTATTTATGATTTTGTCGCCCTTTTTGATATATTATTATTGGTGAAGTTTGGACCTATCTTTAGCCTATTCGAGTTAAGGATTTGAGCAATTGCAAGTATCATGTTCGTGGATTCGATCATGTATTTGTGATTTTGTCGCCTTTTCTGGAATTTGAGATCGATAGTGATTAAGAATAATTAACCCTTAAACCTCAAAACCCTTTTTACCGCTTTAGACTTGTTATTCCTTTGCTTTAGTGGGGGAGATGTGTATACTTGCCAAGCTTATGATAGAATATTCGTCGCGACTGGACAGTTAAACGATTAGATTTGCTTTTATCGAAATATTTTATTCTACTTCTAATTCGTTAAGTGTTTGGTTGTGTGATTATGGCAAAAACGAATACATGCTTAAATATAAAAATAAATCCTAATATCTTTTAGGATACATTTTCATAAGATTAAATCTAAGGTTTACTTGGGGACAAGTAAAGTTCAAGTGGGGGGATATTTGATGAACTCAAATAAGTACATTTTATTACTATCATTTATCCTAATTATTTGACTTGTTTTATTATATTATGTATGAGGATTGATACTTAATCGTTTACTTTTGTAATTCTCAGGTAAAAACAAGCATTTGGTGAAACTTGGCGATTTTGGACTAATTATGGAGCAAAACATGCAAGAAGTTAAGAGTCTACCGAAATGTACAAGATCAAGACTATTCTGCTCCAGATGCGCCGCATCTCACTTATGACATGCGCCGCATCACTATCAATATTTCACCAGATACGATCCAAGATACAAGAGGACATGCGCCGCATCTATAAATGGAGTTACGCCGCATCTTCTGGCGGTGTACGAATATTCCTGAATATTATAATCTTGGACCCCACGCGAAGTTAAGTCAATGCGCCGCATCTACTTACTAGATGCGCCGCATCTTACCCTCAGACAGAAACTATAAATACCCCAAGACCAGACGAATTCCGAAGCTTTTAGTCAACACACAGAAGCCGAAGTACAGAAACCTAGGACGAATTCAGTCAAGGCAGCAGCACAAGACACACCCAAACGAAGATACAAGAGCTGTAAGAAGGTGCTGCATGTGTTTAATTCATTAAGTAGTTTTGTTTTATTGTGTTAGTAAACTTTAATTCATCAAGATTGGTGGCTTGTGTAATGTGACAACGGAAAGATTGCACTCCCTTAAAACTGCTTTCTCATTAATTAAAGTTTATATGTTGATGTCATTGGTGACTTTTATTAGTGCATTGATAACCTCTGTGTCTAGCTGAGCGTTGATCGGGTCGCCATGCCTCTGCCCTCGCCTATTTATTAGATCGCCTATGCATTCTATCGTCTATAGAAAAGTAGGAAGAAAGATAAATAGGATAGTCATAAGTAATCATTAAGGGTTTACTCGCCGATAAGATTAGAACCAACGAGAAAGGACTTAATCTCGGTGCTTTGCATCGAACTATACACTTCATATAAAACTAGCAATAAAACAAGTGACAAACTACTTATCTATTAGGACAGCCCTCTTATTGTCTCGAGTATTTATCTGTGTACGTGTGTGCTACTTGCTGATTCGTGCCTATTGGTTTAGTTTATTATTTAATTGCAACCAAATCGTGCCAGTCTCTCAGGCTGAACCCCCTTGCATTAGATTAGGTTGTATAGCTAACTTAATTTATTAAAATACTGATTAGAATAACTAGATAATACGTTCCACTCTTAGTGATCGACACTCTACTTACCATTATATTCATACTGACCGGGTACACTGCTCGTTAAGTGTGTGTGTTATTGATAAGTCGGCTAAATATAAATTTAAAACTTGAGTAGGCATTAAAACTGCTAAACCACAACGACACATCGCACGCATCAACAACACTCCTTGCCTACAAACTAATGGCACTTAATTCAGGAGTCCTGATAATGAGGAGTTTGTCAGGTTGATGGATCAAATGATGAAGGAACGACCTGATAAAGAGGTGTTGATGTCAAAGAAGGCTAAACTAGAACTCATGGGTCTCGTTCAGGAACCTTGAGTATTTTGTACTTAGAATGATAGGACTTGTAATGATATGAATAAATTGATGAATGTTTTGTTATATCAATGTCCTTATTTATTTTCTAGTACATTCAGTATGAGCAGAAGACTTTAGCTCACTCATACTGATCAAAACACTTAGGCATAATTTATATCCAAATAGGGGAGATTGTTGGGTTTGTAAAACACCCAATTATCTTAAACAGGATTTGAACACAAATTAAGCCAAGTGTTTGCTAAACCGAGAACAATTCAAGTCACTGAGAGAACAGCCTCTCAGTGAGTCATCTTCAGGATGCTTAAGGCGAGTTCAATAAAGGACTCACTCTCAGGAAGGCGGTACTCCCTGAGTAGGACTTAAGCCAAAGAAGAAGATGATGGTTCAGTGAGTGTTGGACAAGAACTCACTGAACCCCAGTCTCCTCAACAACATTAAAGTGATTGAAGACTGAGGAACCAATGCCTGAAGAATAGGCGGGAACAAAAGGGAAAGATCTGAGAAGATAAGAGTGTCAGACCAAACACTCTTATCTTGTCAGATACCAACCTTCCCTATTGCGGCTAAAAGTCATGGAGTGTCAGCCAACAACTCCCAAAGTCTTATTAGCCCATTCCTATTGGTTCTTGAAAATGACAACTACTGTTTGTAATTGTCAGACACGCTACCTCAACAACTTGTAATATTTTAATCACTTATACTTAGATTACTTGTGTATAAATAGATCAGATGGAGAGAAGTTAAGTGTGCTTTGTATATTGAAAGCTTAGAACTTTTACAAAGTAACTTCTCTCCTACAAAGTGTATACAACTCACTGAGATAGCTCAGTGGGTATATTGTTACCACTCAAGCAAAACTTGAGTTTCGATAGGAGACACCATAAACCCATGTCTATTCAATCCCAAGTGTTTGTTCCGCAAAACACTTGGGTAATAGATTCTTGGAATTATTTCTAATAAGAATTTAAACGTTGAAAAATATTGTGTTTTTTTATATTCACATATTATAACTGTTAGAAATATTCTTTGCATTGATCTCAGTCATAAGCTCACTTAGTTTAACTTAATTGTTATTACTCGGTGTGCTAAGGGAACAACAAAAGCTTAAATGTTCAGATGTATAACCATTTATTATATTTGTGCATCACCACATGAAAAGTTATTGATTCTTACAACTGTTGATTAGTATTACTACTAATGGTTTAGATTTTTACTGTCTCAAGTTCATTTTTACTACGGAAAACTTAATGGAGGGTAATTTGAGACATTAGAAGGATAGATTGGATGTGTAGTATTAGTTCGTAGTTGTAAAAATCATATTTGTATACATTCTCTATTTGTTGATAACAAAAAGGGGAAGAGATGTGGTGGATAGCATAGATTAAGGGGAAGAAGTATTGTTTCATTCATGGTGAGATTTAGTTATCTCAATTTCTCTACTTCGTCTAGGGAAATTCGTACAAGAATGTGTTTGTTCTGTAATCATCAAATAGGGGAAGATTGTTGGGTTTTATATTTTCATAGATTTGATGATCACAGAACAAGAAGAATGAAACATGAAGAATATTGAAATGATAAGCAAAATACACCAAGTACATTCTACTGCTGGTTAAGTCTGGTCTTTGAAGATTAAGTCTGGTAGTTATGTCTAGCGATTAATTCTGGTGAAGTACCAAATTAAGTCTGCTCTTCGAATGTTAAGTCTGCTTGCTGGATGGATAAGTGTACAAAAGTCAAAGATGTGTTAGATAAATATCTTTGTTGTGTCATTGAGTAAACAAGTTGTATACTCTTAAGTGCATGACTAGATACATATACAAGTTGTATGTGTAAGATACATGTTGTATCTTTGGTTACTTACACACGACTTAACATAATCAAGTAGAAAGACATGTGTTGATTGACAAGGCTTATCATATTGTAAAAGATCTTCCTTGGACTATAAAAGGAAGATCTTACCCTTAGATAAAAAGTGTGGTTAGAAGTTAATCACCAAGGTGCTTCGTATTTAAAAATTACAACAACACCAAGTGTGTTAAAATGTAAAGCACCAAAAACAGTGAGTGTATGGGAACATCAGACGAGGGGTCTGATGTTGATTAGGTTTGTTTAGCCTCAAGGTAATCAAGGTTTTCCTTGATCCTTGTTATTGTTGCAGAGTAACCATGCTATATTTGATCACATAGCATTGGGGCTGAGTTTAATAACAAAGAGAAAGTTTGGCAAAACCTTGTTGTGATAGTATTGTATTCTTTCATTTGAATATTCCGCCAATATTATCATCGTGCTTATCATAGTTTCCACCTAGATCAAGGTCTAAACAACCTTGAGCCCAAAACGATCAGAAAACTTATTAAGTGTGTGCTCAGTCCTTTATGTAAAGTTTTCAACATATACTAACTTAAATTGCCCGACTCAAAAGTTTGAGTTTCTATGTCAAAACGAATCTTAATATTTTGGACACACTGTAGTATTTGATTTATTCTACTCACTTCAAATTAGATTTAGGTTATAAGAGTATTTTTAAAAAAAAAGTAGACTCAATTCCCTTTAAATTGATAGGTAGCGCGACTCCTACGGACTTACGGTTAATTAGTTATGAATTTTTGAAGTTTGCAAAAATTTTGGACTGTGAAACAGAACCAAGGAAGGACCCTTCAAATGGTTCCATGGGATCCATGGTCCACTGTGAAAAAAATGTCATAGAATGAAAAAAATGTATTTTCGCATATCGAGAATGTGTAGGACTTACTAGATTTAATAGTGAACATATAATACACATATTTTAATATCATTTTTACTTATATGACTTATCTAAACATTTACGGAGATGATATTTCAAACAAATTTGTAGTTATCCTAAACGCTCCTTTCAAAACCATATTTCTTTGTAATTTTGCTCAAAGCAAATAATACGACACTTACAAATTCTGTTAATACAAATATCGTCTAAACCACGTTATTTATATTTTACGATCTTTGCTCTATTTTGTTAACGACAATTATAAACTTTATTTTGGCAAAACATAAATATAGTTAAGTCTTTTACATATATAGTCACAAGTCTTTCGTGAACACAAATTAAACATCACTTAGGTAATATATACATTTTACAAAGTATACTTTCATAAACTAGTTAATCTAAAATGGAAATGTATTTTTACATCATGGCATGCATCATCTTTGAGATCTTTGGAAGATATGATGAATATCTTGTTTAGATTGTTACTCAAAGAATCATGGAAAGATATGGTAAATATTTTGGTTAGATTTGATAAAGATTTGGATGATTCTCTGTCAGGTCCCCGCGGAACCAAACTTGGCACTTGTTGCCTATAAATAGCAAGCCACACATTGATGTTTTCTCATCACTTTCATACATAAAACAACATACATTCTCTCATTCATTATTCTCTATATCTAACTCATTCTTATTTCATTTTAGTGAACTTCTTTGTAGCAAGAAGATCAAAGCATTACAAGCTTCAACAAAACGTTGCAAGGCTTGTTTGTTTGTCATTGTGTGAATTGTATTCATTCATACATCATTGTTTGTACCAAACCATCATAAACCTCTGATAGTGATCGGTTAGTATTTTAGTTCTCAAAATACTTAGTGTGACGGGAGTGGTTGTACCCTTGTAAAAGAACTCGACATCTAGCTTTGTGTCAGAAATATTGTAAGCGACGTGTAAAGGTTTTCTCCGCCGGATAAAGGAGCTTGTTGACTAGTGAAGAAAACTCTCGAGTTGTATACTCGGGGAGTGGAGTAGGGCAAGGAAAAAGAGTCCTTGTAGACCGAACCACTATAAACACTCGTGTTGTAGTTTGATCGTTTCTTTCTTGCACTATACTTATTTGTTATTTTGTTTGCATACATTAAGTCATTTCATACAAACATAACAAAGAAAAAGAAATTAAAAACGGTAAAACTACTCAACCCCCCTTCTAGTTTTCCACAATTGGCATCAAGAGCTACATTACTCAAGATTTTTAAAATTTATTTTATTTTAAAACTTGAAACGATCCATGGATTTTGAAAACTTTAAAGAAGGGCAATCTATGCAAAGACCACCACTTTTTGAACCAAATGAATTTATTTATTGGAAAAGCCGTTTTGAAACATATGTGAAATCAAAAGATATAGATCTATGGTATATAATTATAGAAGGTGATCATAAACCTATTATAAAAGATATTGCAAGTGGTCGGGATGAGGATACTTCACTTACTCGTAATAGTGATGAGCAAAAGAAGTTAATTGCAAAAAATAATGAAGCAAAAATGATGCTTTACAATGCTCTAACTAAAAAGGAATTTGAAAGAGTCTTTATGTACAAAACCGCTAAAGAAATTTGGCAATCTTTAATAATCACTCATCAAGGAAATTCACAAGTCAAGAATAACAAAATTGATCTTCTTGTTCAACAATATGAACAATTTAGTATTCCTGAAGATGAGGTCATTGATAGTGCATTTGCTCGCTTTAATACTATTATTACTTCTCTCAAAGCACTAGATGAATCATTTTGTAGTAAGAACTTTGTCAGGAAATTTCTTAGAGCACTTCATCCAAAATGGAGAGCAAAAGTGACGGCTATTGAAGAATCTAAAGATCTCTCAAAGCTAGCACTTGACGAGCTAATTGGAAACCTCAAATTTCATGAAGTGGTAATGCCGTAATGGTGAACGACTCAGAGATCGTTAAAGGCATAAAGGAAAAGATCAAGTCCATTGCCTTAAAAGCAAGAACGAAGACAAGTGATGATGAAGAATCTAACTCGGGAAGTGAAGATGAGGAATATGCCATGGCCGTAAGAGATTTCAAAAAGTTCTTTCGAAGACGAGGAAAGTTTGTAAGACAACCTAGAGATGACAAAAAAACCCTTTCGAAAAGATCGTGATGATAAGAAATGAAAGGTTGAAAGAAAATGCTTTAGATGTGGTGACACAAGCCATCTCATAGGAGATTGTCCAAAGCCACCTAAAAACAAAACTCAAAGAGCTTTTGTGAGTGGTGCTTGGAGTGAAAGTGAAGATGATGACGAGGAGCCAAAGAATGAAGAAATTGCACTCATGGCTCAAGACTCAAACGAGGTACACTCTGACTCATCTTATTCCTCTATTGATGATGACACTTTACAAAAGGAATATAACCAAATGTGTGAACTTAGCTTAAAAATAATAAACAAAAAAAAAAATTTGAAAACCAAAAAGGAATTCTTAGAAAATGAAGTTTATGAATTAAAAGAAAAAGCAAAACGTTTAGAAAATGTTGGGAATTATATTTTGAGTTGATATTGACAAAATATGAAAGATGAAGGAAACTTATAAAGACAAAGATGAAGGACCTAATATGTATTATTTAAAGTCTTTGGAACCCTAATCCTCTATTATATAAAGAGGATAGGGGCGTTCATTATGAAAAACAGGAGTCAAGATGTAACTCCATTAATGGTGTGTGTGTGTAAACCTAGGCGCAGGTCTTGTGTTAGACGCCTAGGGTTAGTGTTTGGTATAAGCCTCAAGGATCTTTGATCCCTGTTAGAGTAGGTAATCGTGCTACACTTGATCACGTAGCATTGGGGCTGATTGTATTATTAGTTGTTAGAGATGATGCGAAGAAACCTGTGTTCAATAATAATGATACTTTTGTGTTTATCCGCTGCGTATTGTTCTTATTCATTATTATTGTGTAATCCCTAGATGAGGTCTAAACAACCTCGAGCTATAAACGATCTTCACAGAAAAGAGTAAAGCTATTGACAAGGTATGTACATCATGTCAAGAGCTTAGACTTGAATTAGAAAAACTTAAAATCACACAGGATGCACTTATCAAACAAAACTCTAAGTTCAAAAAGTTTGATAAAAATATTTGTTGTGTGGATGAAATAATGAGAATCCAAAAATTACCACACGATAAAACTGGACTAGGTTTTATGAAATTAGGAGATTTAAGTAGTCTAAAGAAACAAGTCGAAAAAGTACAAGAAATTTTCCAATTGCCTCAGGGACCCACGGATCAGACGAACCAATAATTTGGTTCCGCCTGTGGAACAGTTTGGTTCCGTGGGTACCTTAGCAGAACAGAAAGTTCGTACATCGACTCGTACTGAGTTTGTTAAAGTCACAAAGAAACCTAACACTACCACAAATGAAAATAAACAAAAACCAACTGTTACAATAGGATTCGGACTTTCTAAAAATGAGTGTAGATCCAAAATCACTCAACAGAGCCCTAAAACACCTATTCCCAAACGCCCCTTTCCAAAGAGCAACTACAACACACAACCCAACTATCAACAAAATGGTTGGAATCAAAACTACCCAAGACATTATCAAACTCCTAACTACATGCCATGGAACTCATATCCACCATTCCCATACATGAATCAAGTTAATGGGATGTTTAACCAAAATGGACCCATGAGATATTGGGGACCAAATGCTTGAGTTTTTATATAACTTAGGTATGCTTGAAAGTTGGATTGGAACCAGACGAGTGGATAAAAATAGCGGTTGTTCAAGGCATATGACGAGAAACAAGAGCCTCTTCTCAACCTACCAAGAATATGACGGAGGTAATGTCATTTTTGGTAGCAAATTAAAAAGAAAAATCGTCGAAAAAGGTACTATCTCTCATGACTCTCTCTCTATTGATAATGTTGCTCATGTTGATAATTTAGGATTCAACCTTCTTAGTATTAGTCAACTATGCCGTAAAAAGTATAATGTTCTATTTAGTGAAAACGAAAGTAAAATACTAAAAGATGGAATAACCGTAGCAAAAGGAGTTTTGAAAAACAACGTATACGTCATGAAAATTGATAACACTTCTAGAGATAAACTTTGCTTAACTTTGTTAGATGATTCATCAAATCTTTGGCATAGACGCTTAGGCCATGCTAATATAAGACTTATTCAATCTCTATCTTCAAAAGATCTCGTTAGGAACTTACCCAAGTTGAAATATGAACAACACTTTTGTGATGCTTGCAAAATTGAAAAACAAGTTCATAGTAGCCATAAGGCTAAAAATATGGTGTCTACATCTAGGTGTCTAGAACTTTTGCATATGAATTTATTTGGTCCATCCACTATACAAAGTTATGGAGGCAACTTCTACACTTTGGTCATAGTAGATGATTATTCAAGATACACTTGGACAAAGTTTTTGAAAAGTAAAAACGTAGCTTGTGATCAATTTGAAATTCTTAGTAAGAAAATTTAAAACCAACTACATAGTCGTATTGTGTCAATAAGAACGGATCACGGTCGTGAATTTGATAATGAAACACAATTTGGAAACTTTTGTGTTGATATAAATAATGCCTAAAAACATTATTAATACTTCTTGATATCTCTATATTTTGATAATCACAAAATGTAAACTCATTAAACATAAACTTATTAAATAAACAAGTATTTAGTTGTAAATATTCATTTCTACAACTTAGTCACTTAAGGTATGAATAAACAAATGCTTAATGCATTATATGATCAAAGGCACATTTTCTTAATCACTTAATTTTTTTTATAAAATGACACAAACATTTTATATCTTTTATAAAATCATTTTTGGTATTTAATAAAAATGTTTAATCTATTATAAATTTATGAATTCAAATTTTCAACCAAAAATGACAAAAATGTTCCAGAAAAACCTTCCCCACAAAAAGACAAATCTGAGCAACGTTCGGGTAGGGCGGCCCCCTTAATTTTACTAGGCAGCCCCCTTAATTTTAAGGGGACCGGACACCTATTTAAGGGGATCACCCCGCTCCTTCAGCTGTCAGATTTTGCCTATAAATACCAATGTTTTAAAAACCGGTTTTTTAGTCGAACCGGCCATGCTTCCGTCACCGGTCGAACCGCCCAACAAAAAAAAAAAAAAAAAAAAAAAAAGAATCAAAACCGGTTGAACCGGGAAAACCGGCCGGTTCGCTACAGTAAACGAGACTTATAAAAAACCGGGATTTAAAAACCGGCCGACCAGCCGGAGGCCGGTCGAACCGGTTTTTAAAACATTGATAAATACTGGTTCATCCCTGGACTTTTTCCTCACCTTTTGCACCCCAAACCTTCTATTCTAAATCTCTTTTTATCCTTCCAAATCCTTTCTAAATCCTTTGATCATATATTCTTAAGCATTGGTTTCCAAGTGATCCAAGCTTCTACCATTCAAGTGCAAAAGAAGAATACTCCTTCAACAACTAGAGAAGAAGTATTGCAACTTAGTATCATCTTGCTACCTAAGTTGTTTGTATAATCATTCATTCATTTTTGTATAAGTTGTTTATACTTGTTAGATAGGTGTGAGCATAATAGCTTAGGCTAGATTAGTGTGTAAGTAGTGAAGTTGTGAAGAAGTTAAGGTGTGTAAGTAGTGAAGGTGTAAAGAATTAGAAGAGTACATAAGTAGTGCTAGGTTGCGAAGTAGTTGTGAAGCCGGTGTGAAGAAGTTGTGAAGAAGTCGTGAAGAAGTTGTGAAGAAGTCGTGAAGCCGTTGTGAATAAGTTGTGAAGAAGTTGTGTAGAAGTTGTGAGATTGGTTCTAGCTACGATTAGAACTCGACATCTAGCTTTGTGTCGTTAAACCGGTGTAAGCAAAAGTTTTGTAAGGTTTTCTCCGCCATAAGGGAGCTTGTTGACATAGTGAAGAAAACTCTCGAGTTAGGTGCACGAGGAGTGGAGTAGGGCAAGGAAGGTGTCCTTGTAGCCGAACCACTATAAATTTTTTGTCTCGCGGTTAGATCTTTCCATCTCTATCTTTCTTTTCATTTCATTACTTTACTTGCATTGTTTATTTAGATTTAATTATATTTGTTCATATTGTTCAAGAGTTGAGTTCACATAAATTTGAATCTAAGTTTTTAAAAGTATACAAAGTTTTCATAATAAAATTAAAAAGGCGTAAAACTATTCAACCCCCCTTCTAGTTTTCCACAATTGGTATCAAGAGCCACGTCAAACAAGATTTTTAAAATAAACTGTATTTTAAAACTTGAATCGATCTATGGAATCGGAAAAATATTTAGAAGGGCAATCTATGCAAAGACCATCGCTATTTGAAGTAATGGTTTTCTTTATTGGAAAAATAGATTCGAAACTTATGTGAAATCAAAATATCTTGATCTTTGGCATGTTATTACCTATGGTGATTTTCCCCCTATTCAAAATAATCCTTTAACTAAAAGATATGAAATTGTACCTTTTGAAAAACAAAATGATGATTTGAAAAAGAAACTAGCTAAAAATAATGAGGCAAAAATGGTTATTTATAATGCGTTACCACGTAGATAATACGAAAGGATCTTTATGTCTGAAACCGCAAAAGATATTTGGAACTCCTTACTAATAACTCACCAAGGTAATAGTCAAGTCAAAGATAATAAAATAGATCTTCTTGTTCAACAATATGAACAATTTACGATTCCGGAAGAGGAATCAATAGATAATGCTTTTGCTAGGTTTAACACTATCATCATAAGTTTAAAAGCACTTGATGAGAATTTTTCTAGTAAGAATTTTGTTAGAAAATTTCTTAGGGCTCTTCATCCAAAATGGCGGGCTAAGGTTACGACGATTGAAGAATCGAAGAACTTGTCAACTCTTCAACTTGACGAGTTGATCGGCAACTTGAAAGTCTACGAAGCAATAATAAAGAAAGACTCCGAGATGGTCAAAGGAAAAAGAGAGGAAAGCAAGTCAATTGCATTGAAAGCTAGGAAGGAATCTAGTGAAGAGGATAGCTCAACCTCCGAAAGTGATGACGAAGAATATGCAATGGCCGTAAGAGAGTTCAAGAAATTTCTAAAGAGACGAGGAAGATTCACAAGACAACCACGAGATGAAAGAAGATCGCTTCAAAGAAATAGGAATGATAACTACGGGAAAAGAAAGTGCTTTAGATGTGGAAGCCCAAACCATCTCATTGGCGAATGTCCAAAGCCACCGGGTTATGATTACCAAAGCGCCTTTGTTATTGGAGAATGGAGTGATAGCGACAAAGACGAAGCGGACAAAGCAAACGACGAAAAATGTCTTATGGCAAAGACATCAAATGAGGTACTTTCCGAAACCGAATACTTTAGTGACAAAAATCAATCATTAGACGAAAAAGACCTAGATAATGAATACAATAGGTTATGCAAATTAGGTCAAAAAGTCAAGGCTAAAAATAAATCACTAAAACATATTAATAATCGATTAGAAAATGAAGTACTCGAATTAAAAATTAAACTACAACATTTAGAAAAAGGAAAAGAAGTTTTTATAGAATGTAAAACATGTCTAGAGGTCAAAAATGAAAACGAAAAACTTAAAGATGAAATTTCCAAACTTGACAAGTTTAAAAATAGTAGTAACTCACTTAAGAAAATAATAAGTGGTCAAGGAACTTCGGGAGATAAAACCGGTCTAGGATTCAACTCAAATAATGTTTCAACTAGTGGAAATAAAAATGTAAAGTTTGAATGTCAATCTAGTAAACAAAAACCATTTGAGTCAAAACCTAAGTATATACTTATAAAAGATAGAAAAATACCTATTGCGAGTGATGAGGAAGTAAAAAGTTTTTATAAACCATCATTAAAAGCCAAAACCGGATTTTCTAAACCAAAATTAAGATCTAAAACTCCACCTCCAAATAGACCAAATAATCCTCATCCTCGTCTAAAACCCCTTAACCTAGAAGAAATTAAGGTAGACAAAACTTTTCTAATAATAATAATAATCACCCAATGTGGAATTATTCATTTCAACCAAGTTTCAACCCTTGGGGAATACTTTCACCATACATGCAAATGCAAACCATGTTTGGTTCAAACAATTTTGGACAAATGGGACAATGGGGACCAAGTGGCTAAATCGTCACTCATTGAATTATTCGGAAACTCATCTATGTTTGACTTCCATAAGTCAATATGACACCTTGAAGCGTTTGAAGAAAATCTACTGAAGACTAAAAGGTACGCTTTCCTTTTAAGTTTATTGTTATAATATATGCTTAGATTATTGACTAGTTATTTCATGCCTATTTAGCTCATAATCCCTAGTTATCTATATACACATAATAGCTCATATGAATCTACTTAGAACCTAGAATCACTTGTTCTTTTCCCTTTGGCCCTCTTAAGCTATAACGTTTATAATGGAAATCTTCTATGTCCACTATTAGAAAACTCATGGTGATGAAGTGAAATGAGTTAAGTGGATTAATCATTAACATAGAAGTAAGATTAGGTTTCTCGCGTTAGAAAACTATGGATGAAACAAGCTCTCCTAGACTATGGCATGAAGTTAGATAAGTGTGCGACAACAAAAGAACTATAGATGTTAGGTTATACCCCATTCAACACTCTCGCATCAAACATATATAATTTCGTCATCGCTTCCTTATGACCATAGGATATGTAGAAACGGGTAGCATGTGACAATAGCCTTAACCAATTCCCTTGAGCATGAGATCTTTAACAACCATTTTTTTAAAATCTAGGATTAATGGTTTTTGTTGTCAAAAATCTAGTATCTTTAAAAATATACAGAAACTTCACATTTTGGAAAAATGATTTTTTAGATGACTATTTCACTTTTCTATTAACACGTTTTACTATCTCATTTTTCTTCTTAATATATGTCCATAACTCTATTTCGATCAAAGTCAAAGATTGGGAATTCTTTTTCTTACCCATTCTTCATAAACACATTTTGAAATAAAACCCAATCTATTTTATTCAAATAACTTTAACATCTACATAAAAACTCACTTTCAAACATTGTTGAATAATGCTAAAAACATTTTTTTAAATCATGCATGGTGATCTCATATTTGTCATCTATATTTATGTACATGACATTTATAAGTGAACTAAGTCAAATTAAGCGGACCATGGTTTGTCTATTAAGATTTTGTTTGTAAAAAGTCTAGAAGTCTATGCTATCTTAAGTTCCCATTTATTGCACATAGGCACACATTAGGATCCCTCTAATAGTTCATTAATCTTCCCACTTACATATAATTAAGAAAATACTTGGTGTAGTTTATTGCTTCCTAGTCCATATATATTACTTGCTTGATGAGTATGTTTACATGCTAGATGAAATTACTTGATTGCTTAATCTCTTTAATTAACATGTTTTGCATAAATATCTATTACATGCTTAATTGCCTCAAAGAGTTGGACTTGCTTGAAACTAAACCTAAAAACTCAACCATTTCTACAATTTTCTGCCAAAAACCTATTTCCAGTAATCTGGAACCAACAGATGGGCGGCCCCCTTAATATTTAAGGGGACCGGCCCCTTAATTAAGGGGACCGGCCATCTGATGGTCGAAGGTGTTGTTCCCTTTTCTATTTTTTTGCCCATTTCATCCTACACTTCCCAAAATTCACAAACATACCTTATTCCAATCCATCCAACAAATTATCCATTCCTTAATCCCATCAATCCTACACTATAAACACTCCCATTCCTCATAATCTTCCATCATCTCATCACGCCATCTCCCATCAAACCAAAGCCAAAAAACCTCAAGGTTAGCAAGGATGACCGAAAAACCCGTTTGGAAAAGAAAACCTAACCCCAGAAACAAGTCCATCTCAACAAATGATGTGGCTAAACAAAAAACACCTCCACCCACATTTGTTCCCAACTATACTCCCAATCCTCAAGCTCATTCCAATGAACCCTTTCACAAACCTCATCATAATAACCAGCCATCCATCTTTACTCCCAAAAATACACCTTCATCTCATCCATATGATTCATATGAAGAGCATGATCAACCCCTAAACAATGATTCCAATCTCATTCACAACACCTCACATCTTATTCAACCTACCAATGCACCATCCAAAATACTCACCACTCTTGGAATATCCCCTTCTTCCATATCTCCATCCTCATCCACTCATGATTACCCAAGCTCACAAATGTCTCCACCACCAAGAGTATCACCACCACCTCCTACCAACTCACATGTTACTTCTATGTTGTATATCCAAAAATCCATCCAAAATAACAACCAAACTCCACCATCATCACCTTTTCCAAACACTTGAAGTTCATTAAAGAACTTAAAGAAGCCCATGAGCTTTGTGCTCTTCTTGCCTTACACCTTGCTCAATGCAAGATTGGATCAACTCCCTTCTAGCCCTCCTTCATCACAAAATAACCTCAACCTCCACCTTCGTTCCAAACTACACATCTCAACCTTAAACCAACCTCATTGAAACTTTTTAAAACCCTCATCATATTGGTCAAACATCCAATTTTAATTCCAACTACACACCCCAATTTCATCCACTTCCACCAAATGACCAAATCCACATTCCCACGGAAAAGGAAAAGTTCCGTGAAGAGATAAACCAAATCCATGACCATAGTGATCTCCTTGCTATGCACATTGCAACAAGGGCCAACCTCCATCCTCCATCCTCACCCTACTCAAATTGCTTACCTCACCCCCCACAACTTGAATCAAGTTGATAATCATGTCAACTATTGTCCTTGTTGTGTCCTTCTCCAAAAACAAATCATTGCCTTAAATAAACATTCCACTTGTACTGAGTATCTTCTTACTAGATCTCATCCAACACCTCCACTAGCACAACACTCTAACCCTCATTCAACCGATTCCGCTCCAAACTTTCCACCTCCAAACTCTCCACCTCCAAAAATATACCTCTATTAATCAAACATCCTTACCATCACTCAACCAATTCCATCCCAAACACTCTACCATCAACCATCTAAGCATAACTATATGCTTATTTTCCAAGTTTTCGCGTCGCAAGCAAGTCCGAAAGCTCTCTTTGGCAATTTAGGACATTTTTCTTGTTATATGTTTCAAGCATACTAATGAATGTCTTGCTATGTGTTCTTAATATTTGTTTGCCATGATTGTTGTTTTTATATTCCATATTTTGCTATGTATGCTTGTACTTCTAATATATTTTTTTGCAAGCATTCCATATCTCGATTCTTTGATGCCCTCAAACGAGGGGGAGCACACATCAAGGGGAGTTCTCGTTCCGACAATTTTTGTATCAAAAACTTGTCGGCATAACCTTTTTGATTCTACAAAAAGGGGGAGAAGTGAATATAAACTCACTAAATACTTGTTCAAAAATAAATTTTTGGATTTAATGAGTTTAAGTTTTGTAATCATCAAAAAGGGGGAGATTGTTGATATAAATAATGCCTAAAAACATTATTAATACTTCTTGATATCTCTATGTTTTGATAATCACAAAATGTAAACTCATTAAACATAAACTTATTAAATAAACAAGTATTTAGTTGTAAATATTCATTTCTATAACTTAATCACTTAAGGTATGAATAAACAAATGCTTAATGCATTATATGATCAAAGGAACATTTTTTTAATAACTTGATTTTTTTATAAAATGACACAAACATTTTATATCTTTTAGAAAATCATTTTTGGTATTTAATAAAAATGTTTAATCCATTATAAATTTATGAATTCAAATTTTCAACCAAAAATGGCAAAAATGTTCCAGAAAAACCCTCCCCATAAAAAGACAAATCTGAGCAACGTTCGGGTAGGGCGGCCCCCTTAATTTTACTAGGCGGCCCCTTAATTTTAAGGGGACCGGCCACCTATTTAAGGGGACCGCCCCGCTCCTCCAGCTGTCAGATTTTGCCTATAAATACTGGTTCATCCCTGGACTTTTTCCTCACCTTTTGCACCCCCAAACCTTCTGTTCTAAATCTCTTCTTATCATTCCAAATCCTTTCTAAATCCTTTGATCATATATTCTTAAGCATTGGTTTCCAAGTGATCCAAGCTTCTACCATTCAAGTGCAAAAGAAGAATACTCCTTCAACAACTAGAGAAGAAGTATTGCAACTTAGTATCATCTTGCTACCTAAGTTGTTTGTATAATCATTCATTCATTTTTGTATAAGTTGTGTATATTTGTTAGATAGGTGTGAGCATAATTGCTTAGGCTAGATTAGTGTGTAAGTAGTGAAGTTGTGAAGAAGTTAAGGTATGTAAGTAGTGAAGGTGTAAAGAAGTAGAAGAGTACATAAGTAGTGCTAGGTTGCGAAGTAGTTGTGAAGCCGGTGTGAAGAAGTTGTGAGAAGTCGTGAAGAAGTTGTGAAGAAGTCGTGAAGCCGTTGTGAATAAGTTGTGAAGAAGTTGTGTAGAAGTTGTGAGATTGGTTCTAGCTACGATTAGAACTCGACATCTAGCTTTGTGTCGTTAAACCGGTGTAAGCAAAAGTTGTGTAAGGTTTTCTCCGCCATAAGGGAGCTTGTTGACATAGTGAAGAAAACTCTCGAGTTAGGTGCTCGGGGAGTGGAGTAGGGCAAGGAAGGTGTCCTTGTAGCCGAACCACTATAAATCTTTTGTCTCGCGGTTAGATCTTTCCATCTCTATCTTTCTTTTCATTTCATTACTTTACTTGCATTGTTTATTTAGATTTACTTATATTTGTTCATATTGTTCAAGAGTTGAGTTCACATAAATTTGAATCTAAGTTTTTAAAAGTAAACAAAATTTTCATAATAAAATTAAAAAAGCGTAAAACTATTCAACCCCCCCTTCTAGTTTTCCACATTTTGTGATGCCAACGGCATAACACATAATTTTTTGGCTCCTCGTACTCCTCAGTCAAATGGTTTAGCAGAACATAAAAACCGAACTCTTCAAGAGATGAGTAGAACAATACTTAATGAACAAAACATACCACAAAAGTTTTGGTGTAACGCTGTTGACACTTCAACCTATATTTTAAATAGAGTATTAATTCAACCATTCTTGAATAAAACACCATATGAACTATATAGAGGTAAAAAGCCTACGCTAGGATACTTTAAAGTGTTTGGAAGTAAATATTTTATTTTAAACACTAAGGATTATCTCACCAAATTTGACCCAAAGTCTTATGAAGGTGTATTTCTTGGATATTCTCAAAATAGCAAAGCTTATATTGTTTTAAACAAAGAAACCTTGAGAGTCGAGGAATCGTTAAAAGTAACATTTGACGAAAGTCCACCTCCCTCTAAGACATCACCTTTGGTAGATGATGACTTAGTTGAAAGTCAACTTGTTGAAAACAAAGGGAATATAAATAATGACAAGGAAGATGAACTATTAAATAAAGAAATTGTCAATATCAAAGAACCTAAAGGTCATCCATTAGATAGTGTTATAGGAAAAATAAATGAAAGAACCTTAAGATCACAAGTCTAAAATCAAAGCAACTTCTTTTGTTTTGTATCAACCATTGAACCCAAAAATATAAATGAAGCTATAAAAGATGAATCGTGGGTCATAGCGATGCAAGAAGAATTAAATTAATTCGTTAGAAATGATGTTTGGACATTAGTTCCTCAACCAAAATGTCAAACAATAATTGGAACAAAATGGGTCTTTCGAAATAAATAGGATGAAAATGGTGTAGTGTCTAGAAACAAAGCTAGGCTAGTAGCACAAGGTTATAATCAACAAGAAGGCATTGACTACGATAAAACTTTTGCTCCGGTTGCTAGGCTCGAGTCAATTAGAATTTTACTTGCATATGCATGTGCACATGATTTCAAACTTTTTCAAATGGATGTCAAAAGTGCATTTCTAAATGGATTTATAAATGAAAAGTATATATCGCACAACCTCCGGGTTTCATCGATTTTGAAAAACCTTATCATGTCTATAAACTTAAAAAGGCTTTATACGGACTTAAGCAAGCACCAAAAGCATGGTATGATCGACTTAAAACATTCTTAGTTGAACATAAGTACACCATGGGTTTAGTAGATAACACTCTCTTCACAAAGAAAAGGAATTCACATATTATCATTGTTCAAATATATGTGGATGACATCATATTCGGATCAACTTGTCAAGAGCTATGTGATGATTTCTCAAAAATCATGCATGACGAGTTTGAGATGAGTATGATGGGAGAACTTAACTTTTTATTAGGACTTCAAATCAAACAATTAGAAGATGGAATATTCTTTAACCAATCTAAATACATAAAAGACATGCTTAAGAAATTTGGTCTTGAAGACTCTAAACCTATTAAAACGCCTATGTCTTCGGAAACCAAACTCACAAAGGATGAAGAAGGTGAATCTGTAGATAACACTAAATATAGAGGAATGATTGGTAGTCTAATCTATCTCACGTCCTAATAGACCCGACATTATGTTTAGTGTTTGTCTATGTGCTCGCTTTCAAGAAGATCCTAAAACATCACATCTTGAAGTCGTAAAACGAATTTTTAGATACATTAAAGGCACTACACACCTAGGATTATGGTATCCCAAAGGAACGGGAGTTGAAACCATAGTGTATGCCGACTCAGATCATGCCGGTGACTATGTTGATAGAAAAAGTACAAGTGGTATCTGTACTTTTGTTGGACATTGTCTCACCTCATGGTTTTCAAAGAAACAAACTGCTCTTGCCATCTCAACAACCGAAGCCGAATATGTATCAGCAGGAAAAGCATGTCAACAAGCTCTGTGGATGAAGCAAGCTCTTGTCGACTACGGAATTCAACTTAACGACATCTCTATCCTTTGCGACAACAAGGAGCTATCGACCACAGTAAAAATCCAATTCAACATGCTCGAACTAAACACATTGAAATCCGTCATCATTTCCTTCGCGACAATGTTCAAAAAGGAAACATATCTATTGAGAAAGTATCATCAGAAGATAACATTGCCGATATTCTAACTAAACCTCTTAAACGAGAGCCATTTAATCTCCTTAGACTTGGACTAGGACTAATGGAACCTAATTTGTAGTTTTAATCATAACTTAAACCTTCGTTTAACCAAAATGACAAAATTGACTAAATTCAACTCTGGTCTCAAGGAACCCTTCGACAACACGGACAGAACCAAAAATTTGGTTTCGCTCTATCCGTGGGTTCTTAGGTCAGATTCTATGGCAGTTTAAACAAACACCCCCTCTCACAAATCAAAACACATAAACGACTCAAACTCATTTCACACCATATCACTCTCAAAATTAAGGCATCTCCTTCTACTAATCTCGGCTCAAATCAACATTGTAAGCTTCCTTACCACCTTTTCTCTTAATTCGGAGTCTAGGGTTTCTAATTTATGCGCAAAACAAAAACTTGGAGATTATGCATTTTCTTAGATAGTTCATAAAGTACATTTGTAAATTACAAAACTAATCATGTTTCCCTTAGTTAGGAATTGCATCTTATAAGACATTATCATAATTTACTAAAAACCCAATGTCAAAATTTTGTAAAAGCTTCTCACTTTTAGGACAAACAATTTCTCATTTTTTATACAAATAAAAACGTTATGTTTAAAATATCACTTGCATAATGTCTCTTGAATGCTAAAGGAAGTACATAACTAATATGTATTTTTGGGTACATTCAATCGACGCTATATTGAATTAGGAGCGTTTGGGTTATCTCTCGTTTTTCTTACAAAATTACTAAAGAATTTCTTTTTATGCATTAAAAAGAGTCGAGATAACCACACCTCCACATTGTCCTCATATAGGCACACACTAGAACATCATATCAAAATTCTCATTAGTTTCGACTAATGTGTGAAATTTTTGTATCTAGGATCAAACATGCCTCCCGCAACATTCTATGACCACAAAGACACTCTCAACTACATCCCCAAACACCATAAGACTAAGGGACTCACCCCGGCTCAAGTCAAAATCTTCAAAGCTCTATAGAAACGCTATTTTCATGAGGGTAGAATCATTGACCCATCCTTTCTAGAAGACACTAACATTCGTCTTGAACTTGCAACCATTTACCTTGATTGCCTCCTAGACATCAACGAACCTATTTGTCCTGGATTTTTCCTAGAGTTCTATGCTAGTGTAATTCTCGCAAGCAATGATGATGGACTCATGTCAATACAATTCAAAGTAAACCAACATGACTTCAACATTCCTCTCCATCAATTTGCCGAAGTCCTTGGAATTCCATGTGAAGGTACATGCCTTTACTCGGATAAATGGTCTCTTTCAATCCTTGACTCAATCATTGATCATATGCCTCCATACAACACTCCTCTAGTTGCCAAAGAAATCATCCAATAACATCTTTTCCTTCCAAGAACCTCAACCACAAGGACAACCCGTTCGGGTAATGAGGTTAACCGAGATCCATTTGGGATGGAACTCAATGAACTCAAACCCCAAAATTCAAGAAATGGGAAGAAGTCCTAAGGGCAAATTTCTTGTGCACTATAGGTAATCGTGATCACATCAATGCTTGTCTTAGCTACATGCTTTATAGTTTGTCAACCCGCCAACCTTTCAACTTAGCCTACTACATTGCCAAAAGGATGGCTGACATACCTATGCTAGGAACCACCGCTCTTCCCTATGGGATGCTTCTCACCTGTCTCTATAGAGCATTTACACCCATTTCACCCAATACTAAAGGGTTTTGTCAATCACATCATGGTTCCATTAAGTGACAAAAGAGTAGCCAAGACTCAAAGGAAACTTCCTCATCCTCCAAGTTCCTCATCAACATCATCAATGAGCGAGGATGATGGTCTCCCCAACTCTAGGCTTCCTCCTCGTGACTACTTTCAATAACTTCCAGTTCTTGAAAACCCATCGGAAGAGTTCAAGCAGACAAGAGGAATGTTCAAGTGCATTGGAAGGTTCCTCACCAAGATCAACAAGAAATTGAATAGGCAATAAGAGGTTTTATGAGTGTTTGGTACATTTGCTCCAAAACAATGATGTTTGATGTATTTGTCTTTTCGGAAGATGATAACTCAACTTTGAACAATTATGTGAACTAACCTTGTCTTGCAGGTAGATAACATCTTGATGTTATCATTTTTTCCATTTTTTCACAATATTAGTGAAATTATTAGCCCCTGCTTGATCTATACCCGTACATGTGTTAATACCTGTTTTGTTGTCATTTACTAATCACATTGAATTAATTACACATGTTTTTAAAAAAATTACGGAATTTGAACCTTGTTTAGACAAGCTTCTCTACCACCTCCAAATCATTAGGAACCACCATTTTTGTATGGATTAACATCAAATCAAAACACACTCTTCCATGAATCTTCAATTCTATAAATTAGCACCTCCAGGATACACATTCCTCACACCTTCACCACCACTTCCTGTGATTTTTAGCATCCCTTAAGCAAATCAACAATGACAAAATCTACCAACTCATCACCCTCCGCTAGGCAACCAAGAAGAACCGCTAGAATAAGTGTCAAACCTTGTTGCTTCGTTAACCTAAACTCATCATCATTAGACTCTTCACCCATTACCATCTCATCACCCATCAGAGATGAAAACTTCTTGTCTCGAACTACTCCAACACCTCCACCAAGATCAACTACCATTTTTACTACTCCACCACCAACTAAAACCCCTATACCAACCACACCACCTCCCGCTCCATCACAACGACCAACATCATCATCACCTCTAAAATCTCTAAAACTAGAACCCATCGAACTTTTTGCTACACCACCAACTTCTCCTCATCCATTTTTGGAGACTTAGGAAGACTTACCACCAAGAACATCAAATCCACCTCCTCTACCATCATTTGCAACAATCGAGCGTATCGCTCAAGAACAACCAAGGGATTCATTCATGCCCAATGAACCCTTTGATAGTGAACCATCTCAACCTCAACCTCTACTTTTTCACCCTATTTATAGGGACATTCATGGGCCACTCTATGGAGACCATCCACATAATGAAATCTACAATGATCAACCTTCACCACAACCTCAAACTCAATAACCTCAATCATTTTTCCCTACTTTTGAGGACATTGATGAGTCCATGTGGATTGACCCTCCAAGCTCACAAGAAATCCGTAATATCCAAAATGAAATGAATGGTCTCATCACCTTCAAAAACATGATAGGTTCCCACATTCAAGAAGCTATGCATTTACAAGAAGTCTTGTTCTCAAATGCAACCAACATACCACCACCAAACACCTCTCAAGCACATAACACTCAATCAAATCCACCACCACCACCAAATGACAACAAGCCTAACCACTTCCACCCGGCTTCTCTCGTCATGGTTGTTCCATGTGTGAACGAACCACGAGGATTAGCGAAAGGACCAACATAATGGTCTATAAACTACAGGATGAAATGAGGTTCATCCTCCAACACATCCTCGAACGTTTAAAACGCTCTTTCCCATCCTCCTCCTCAATAGAACAACTAGGATGGATGAAATAATAATATTAGGACTTTTTATAGTTTTAGGATTTTATTTTTCTAATTTTCTAGGATTTTTTCCCCTTTTCTAAGTTATTTTTCATTTTTGCATTTCATTTCCTCATACTCATTTATGTCCCATCATTTTGACCTTAGTCAAAATGAATTTTACTAAATGAATGATGTTCTATTATGTTTTATGTGTTGGTTTATGTATGGTTGGTTTGGATTATTTATCACTAACCTTTGTTTTGTAGCATTCAAAATCCATGTACTTGGCACCCCATCAAGGGGAGTATTGACCAAGGGGGAGCTAATCAAGCTCGGGCTTGCACTACATTCTGCTACGCTTCTCTTCTTTTTGTTTCAACAAAAAGGGGGAGAAAATATTAAACTTAAACTAACTCACAAATTGGTCACAATTGGTATTTTTATACAACTTAAAAATCAACATGTTGCATAAAAACAAGTTTAATCTATATTTTTAAAATACTAGCACTTTATTTATCTCATTGCTTAAAAATAAATTTTATGTTTTGTCCTCAACAAAAAGGGGGAGATTGTTAATACAAATATCGTCTAAAAAACGTTATTTATATTTTACGATATTTGCTATATTTTGTTAACGACAATTATAAACTTTATTTTAGCAAAACATAAATATAGTTAAGTCTTTTACATATATAGTCACAAGTCTTTCATAAACACAAATTAAACATCACTTAGGTAATATATACATTTTACAAAGTATACTTTCATAAACTAGTTAATCTAAAATAAAAATGTATTTTTACATCATGGCATGCATCATCTTTGAGATCTTTGAAAGATATGATGAATATCTTGTTTAGATTGTTACTCAAAGAATCATGGAAAGATATGGTAAATATTTTGGTTAGATTTGATAAAGATTTGGATGATTCTCTGTCAGGTCCCCGCGGAACCAAACGACTACACGGACGAAACCCTCATTTTGGTTTCGTCCCATCCGTGGTTTGCTGGCACTTGTTGCCTATAAATAGCAAGCCAAACATTGATGTTTTTTCATCACTTTCATACATAAAACAACATACATTCTCTCATTCATTATTCTCTATATCTAATTCATTCTTATTTTATTTTAGTGAACTTTTTTTAAGCAAGAAGATCAAAGCATTACAAGCTTCAACAAAATGTTGCAAGGCTTGTTTGTTTGTCACTATGTGAATTGTATTCATTCATACATCATTGTTTGTACCAAAGCATCATAAACCTCTAAAATAGTGATCGATTAGTATTTTTGTATTCAAAATACTTAGTGTGACGGGAGTGGTTGTACCCTTGTAAAAGAACTCGACATCTAGCTTTGTGTTGGAAATATTGTAAGCGACGTGTAAATATTTTCTCCGCCGGATAAAGGAGCTTGTTGACTAGTGAAGAAAACTATCGAGTTGTATACTCGGGGAGTGGAGTAGGGCAAGGAAAAAGAGTCCTTGTAGACCGAACCACTATAAACACTCGTGTTGTAGTTTGATCGTTTCTTTCTTGCACTATACTTATTTGTTATTTTGTTTGCATACATTAAGTCATTTCATACAAACATAACAAAGAAAAAGAAATTAAAAATGGTAAAATTATTCAACCCCCCCTTTTAGTTTTTCACAAAAGAGTGTTTTCCTTTTTATGAAAAATACATTTAAACACATGTATATACTTACTTAAAAAGGTAAGTTACTTGTATATGAAAAAATGTAAGTAGCCTTTTGTAAATAAAATATCTAGTTGAGTGCTTGTCAAAATAAAATGTATTTTGCCAAGTATAAGTAAACTTTAGTACTTGTATGAATATTATAGTAGATTTACTTGTACAAATAAAAGTATATATTTGTTTGACATTTTACAAAATATGTATTTGTATAAAAATACTTGTGAATGTAAAATGTAAAATGAGGTTCGAAATAGAATGATTAACCTATTAAAATACTTAGTGACTCTAAACGTATTTTAAACATTATAAATGATTTGTTAAGGGGTTTGATCATAATGCCAGATAACAAACATGTACGAACCTGTGTTGTAGCATACGAGGACTTGAGACATTGAGAGGTGTTGAATGTATGTTGAGATAAAATATGATTACGAGTAACTTGTACATTTTACGTTATGTATCAAGTTACATATTTGTTATCAATCAAAATAAACGAGATTGTATAGATTAAATATCGTAATATTTGCACCAACAAACTATGAAAATAGTTGGTGAGTACACACGTTTTATATAATATGAAAACCTTTTGAGAAAGTTTATATGGCAAATATCCTATCAACTTATCCTGTTACAAGTCCCGCCCATACAAGACTTGTAACATATAAATTCACATATATTTCCATAATAAAAGTAATTTCAAAGTCTTTGAGAAAAGTCCAAAAGGCAAAGGCGATGTCAATCCATTCAGTTGCAAGTACCGCCCATACAGGGCTTGTAACCTATGAGTTCACAACCCATTGCATAGAAAGTAGTATGTCTGGTAGTCAAGCACACGCGGTCATAATAATTTACAATATAGGCACCACATATATAATAATGTATGCCGGCAAAGCCCCTAAAATAAATAATATGCGTCCCGTAACATAGTGAACGAGAGGTTGGCCGACCTCTAATAGCGCTATCCATACTACCCACTGCCCCACACAAGGAGGCCGTACGAACGGTACGTATAACTGGGGACTAACAATGCGAATGTACGAACAGTACATCATACAACTATTATATACAATTAAGAACACTCCGAACATGGGAGTCTTTGCACTACTCCGAACATGGGAGACTTTAGGTCAAGAACGTTGCGTAACATGGGGAGACGTTGCGCTGCTCCGAACAAGGGAGAGTTTATGTTATAGTACGTACGGTACATTAACATTATGTTCTCAAGATTTTTTTGGGAGTGAAAGTGAAAGGAATGAAATATTTTTGTGTTCTCAAGAAAAAAAGTAGGAGAGGAGGGAAGTGAAAGTGGATGAAAAGGGGAGGAAGTGTGCTTGTTTTGTTAACAAAACTTTCATCCCATATTTGGGGTGAAAGTGGATGAAAGTGAATAAGACAAAAATCAAAAGAGTTAAATGATAAAAAGAACCTTTGTCTTTAGTGTGCATTTATTATGGAGCAAGGTTATAATAGTAATTTCACAAATATAAAAAGTATAAAATAGGACCACCTACTTTTATTTACTTTACTTTACTATAAACTAAAGAACATGCAAAAATCTATAAACTTTACTTCCACTCTTCCCTATTTCTTTACATTGCATTACTTTACTTTACTTTACTCTTAAAAAAAAAATCTAGAACAGAGTGTAAGTTCAAAAATAATCCATAAGTTCATAATTAAATTCAAGAGTTCAAGTCAAGTTCAAACGTTCAAAACAAGTTATAAGGTCAAGACAAGTCAAAAGAGTTCAGAATAAGTCAAAGGGTTCAAGATCAAGTCAAACAAGTTTAAAATAGTCAAAGGGTTCAAAATCAAGTCAAACAAGTTCAAAATAATCAAGGGTTCAAAAAGTGTTCATAAAATGTACTCCATTCGTCCCAAAATAATTGTCTCCCGACAAAAAACACACAGTCTAAGAAAAATAAAATCATTACTGCATTCCCTCTCTTATTTTTTTACAAAATGTTAGTTTTACCCTTATGCAATTAATTAAAGCTTTGAATAAAGTTTGTAATTTTTAATATCATTAGGTGCAATACGGTAAACTTGCTACATTATTCACAACTATATTTGGAAGGAGACAATAATTTTGGGACATACCAAAATGGAAAGAAGGACTATAAATTTGGGACGGATGGAGTAATCAATTTAGTTCAAATATAATTCATGCATTCCACCCCAAATCGATTAAAATAGTTAGAAAAGGGGTTCGTGTATACTCACCTTAAGCAATAAGTAATACGCTACTATCAAATGTGTGCGCGAAAAATCGAAGCGCGATACTCTAACTGCAACCTAAAGTAATAATATGTCTTAGGTCATGCAATAATGTCGTGTATGCAATTTATAAAATGTTATATCACCCGTACATGTTTGTTTGTAAGTATAGTTGTGAAAATATAGTTTTCGTTATTTAACTAAAAAGAAACTCGTATCTCATTCGTTATAAATCCGTTTGTATCCATTCAAACGATCACGTTTTTGTTATAAAATCTAGTTTATATTTCTTTGACTAAGTCTTGTAAGAATAACTTATTTTTCTGAAAGTTAGAAATTTGGGCAGCGCTTCCGCATATATTTTTTAATAATCCATTTTTCTATACTAAAACCCTTCAATCAATTCCAAAATCTATTCTAATCTCTTCCACCAATTTCATCCAAATTTTATAGCCTCATAATAATCAAAATAATATAACATATATATAAATCTGGAGAAACTGACCAATAAACGTACCAAATAATAATGGATCTACATTTAATATATATATAGCAATAGATTTCATAAGTCAAAATCTAAGACTTGTTTATACACATTTTTCTCATCCAATAATTTTGTAAAACATATATTTACTTGATTTCATCATAAAAATTCACAAACATGTATAAAGGTGATATTTGAAATTTAGTGAGTTTAAATAAGGATTTAAGCTTTAAAAATGTATAAATATGCATAATAAATGTATAAAACACATATGTAAATGTATAAAAATTATTTTTATACTTACATGTATATGATGGATGTGTGATAAAAACTAGAACAATAGAACCCGAGTATAACTCCAAAACCTTTTGTAACTAGTTTATAAACCCGAATAAGCACTAAATAAGCACTTTCAAGCAAAAACGACTTTCTTCTTCCTCTTTTCTCTCCATGGCCGAAAGTTTCATAATAAAATGAGAGAGTTTTTAGTGTTTTTGCAAGTGAAAAATGAAGAGCTAGTGTTCTTGTATTTATAGTAAAATTTAGGGCATTTTAGTAATTAATAGAAGGGTAATTTGGTAATTTTAGGTCAAAGGAGGAAAAAGGGGGGACATGTTGGCCAAAAATAGGGGAAAGGAGGGGGCTGCCGAATTTATTGGGAGGAGAGGGGGGGGGGGAGGTTGTCTTGCATTTAATTTTTGTGTCTATATATTGGAAAATATCCAAATTATAATATATATTAAGTTAGATATTTTTAATTTGGGTATTAAGTTAGCTCGAAATAAATTTTTGCGAAACAAAATAGAGTGTAATGAACTTATAAAAATTATGAAAATGTATTTTGTATGAGCAGATGCGTCTATGAGGATTTACGTGCCCTATCCGAGCCGTTAAAAAATATGCCCCTTAGACCCCTTAGGCTTTAAGTGAATTAAATAATTGGGCTTATAAATTTATTATGGGTTATAGGTTTAGTTATAAGATTGGAATTTAATTGGGCCCAAGTTTAAATGTTTAATACCTATTTAAAAAAATACATATTATATATATATATATATATATATATATATATATATATATATATATATATATATATAGGATTTTTTTTATTTTTAAAAATGTGCCCTCGCGTAAAACGGACCCTAGGCCCGTTGGCTTCCCCGGCCCACCCAAGAGCCGCCTCTGTGTATGAGTGTTAAACCTTGTTGCATCGAGTGTTTAAATAATTATCGTTTCAATATTTTGTATGAAAATTATGAAAATATATAGAGTGTTTAAATATTTTGTATGAAAATTATGAAAATATATATAATAAATGAATTAAAATACATAGTAAAATAATACATGAATTTTTGTAACATTGTATTGAGTGTAAAAATGTATTAAAATAATTGTTGGAAATATCAGGTATATTATCCATGCATGAGTATCAGGTATATAACATTGTATTTAGTGTAATTAAATTAAATAAATAATAATGTAAGCACAAATTTGACCAAAAATGAAAATGATATTGCTGGAAATGTTTTAGCAATAACTATAGTCCATTTGTTGTACCCAAAATGTTTTTTCTCAGTTACGCGATTTAACTTATAAAGTTATACGTAAATAATACTCGTAAACTTTAGTTTACACAAGTCTTCATCACTAACAAAGTTAAGGTGATACCCTAACGTAGCTTGTATTGCATCATCTAATCATGGTGCTAGTGTGTGCTGACCACTATTGCGATAGTCTATAGATTTGTTTAATTTACCATCAAGTAAATAAAAGAAAGAAAAAAAAAAAAAAAAAAAAAAAAAATAAAAAATAGCGTGTCATATGAATTTATCCTTATATAAAGAAATGATAAGATGATAAATATATTTAACAAGTATAAATGGCTATTAGAGAGTTGTTATAATCCTGGAAGAATTAATAAAAAAGGATAACTGTTTTTTATTATAAAAAACATGTGTAAAAAAGTATATATAAGTGAAACAAATATTGGAGAAAAAAGAATTAGAAACGGCATCTCGCTTAATAGCTTTTTTGTTGCTACTGTGGGCAATGGGGAATCGGTCAATTTTTGGGCTGATTCATGGTTGCTCAATGAACCATTGCACTACATTTATCCCAACTTATTCAGGATTGAAAGAAGGAAATGGGCAACCGTTTCGGATAGGCTGCAGGTCGTAGATGGTGATAAGATTCTGACTTGGGACTGGAGGACGGAGCCGCAATCTGCAGAACAGATTTCCGAGCTTTTTCAGCTGCTCTCGGACATTTACGATTATGAGTGGAACGGTGGCACAGATAAATGGGTCTGGACAGCAGACAAGGGAGGGGTTTTCTCGGTTAAGGTGGCAAAAAATCTGCTGTCCTTGAACAATACTCAGCCGGTTACTTGGCATTTGACGTGGAAAGGATGGGTCCCATTTAAATGTAAAATTTTTGCTTGGAGGGCTTCTATTAATCGTCTTCCTACAAAGATTGAATTAATCAAAAGAGGAGTATCCTTGCCGAGTGATATGTGTGATCTTTGCAATTCAGTTGAAGAGACATCGACGCATTTATTTACTGGATGTGTTTTTGCTGCGGAGATTTGGTCTAGGGTCGAAGCTTGGTGTCGCATGGTTCCTATTTTTGCTTTTGAAGTTTCGGATCTTCTGAAGTTAGCAGATTCTCAAGCCACTTCGAATGACAATAAATACATATTGAGAGGAATTATGATCACTACCATGTGGAATTTGTGGAATGAAAGAAATAATCGAATTTTCAACAACAAGAATCGAAGAGCAATTGAGGTTGTGGAGAACATCAAATCTACTTCGTTTTTTTGGATTCGGAATAGATCGAAATTTAAAGGCATAGATTGGATCGCTTGGTGTAAGTGTCCTTTGAACGTCATGTAATTCGTTTGTTTGCCCTTGGGTCCTTGTTTTGAGGACCTCTTGCGGCGTTTCTTAATGAAGTTTAACTTTTCAAAAAAGTGAAACAAAATGATTCTCGGTGATGGCAATAATTACAAGGTTAATTTTGTACTAGTAAGATATATGGAAGAAAAAATGTTTTGGTGCTAGCTAATAGTAGCTAAACGAGTGTCAAAAGTGATTGGGCCGCACAAATTTTTTAAGAAAATGGCAAGAATACTTCGACGGTTTATACATGGGTTATACTATACAAGCCCCCCCTACTATGTGGGCTCCGCCTATTCTGGTCAACATGTACAAATTTTAAAGCACACCGTACAAGCGGCGGCAGCACATGAAAAGTCAACACCCCCCCTATAGGGGGGCTTGAATAACTCATCCCTTTATACATACCCTCCTTATGTTGTCATATCAGGAAGGGTTTGGTCAAATCGTACAACTCGTGATGCACACCGTATAAGTCAACGATGCATACAATGATTGAATATGGAAGGGTATGGATAAACTCACCCTACCTCGGACATTTTTTCACAAACTAATCATTTCTTTGTCAAAAAAGTCAAAATCCCCATTTTACTCGCATGAACTGCACTGGAAATGAAATTCTTACACAACTTATTGTCATCAAAGATTGTTTAGCACAATAAGGGGGGTCTTAATTCCTAGCCGCAGAACGCATTGATCTGGCACAATCTGATTTAAAACGAATTGTTTTGTGCTAGATATTACTCACTCCGTCCCAAAATATAAGTCAATGTTTGACTTTTCAAAGTCTTTTTCTTCAAACTTTGACCATAATTATTTTTTTCTCGTGTTATATAATACTTGATGGAAAATATATAAATGGATTTGTGTTTCAAATGTATGCTCATTGGTATACTTTTCTTTAGGGGTGAGCATCGGACCGAAACTGACCCATCCCGACCCGAGCCCGACCCATCCCGAAATCGACAACCTGAAAATCCCTAACCGAGTCCCGACCCCGAGTATAGCTCGGTTTATATCCCGACTTCAGTCGGTTTGTGTGGTTTGTGTTTGTGTTTTGTCGGTTTATCCCGACTCTCGACCCGACCCGAGTCCCGACTACCTAGAAATCCCAAACCGATTCCCGACCCGAGTATAGCTCGGTTTGTGTCGGTCTGGGTCGGTTTCGGTCGGGTTGTGTCGGTTTTGCTCACCCCTACTTTTCTTTTTCTTAAAATTCTATAACTTTTTCTTTTAACTTAAAATTATGGTTGTTAAGATTTCGATCATGATCTTAGTATCTTATGATTTTACGATGCTATAAAACAAAAGCGATCTCGATCGTACGTAGGATCTTTGTGAGATAGGATCTTAATAGGATCCCGATCTTTATCATAGGATCTTAAGATCTTGATCGATCTGATCTTACTTTTCTCGAACTACAAGTTATAAAACTAAAAATTTATGTATTAAGTTGTGTAGAAAAACCAGAAGCTATTTGACATACATTTTCATGGTAAATAAAGTGTAATAATATGTAGATTTGTATAATTTTACAACGTTTATTTAGGAAATGACACTATAGTAGGATCTTAAGATCCCGATCTGATATTACGACCACGATTTTACAAAGACAAAATCGATCCTAATTAAAATCCTCATATTAAAAAACTTGATTAAAATTTTATACTCACCTACTTGTTGCTAAACAAAGTTTCTTTTAATAAGGCTAGATGGCAAGGTCACATATCCTTCACCATACACATCAGCGCCACGTCAGCTTTCTCTCTCCTCTCACTCCCCTTCACCTCACTTCACCATTTACTAGACAAGGCAAACACATCTTCACCTTTCATTAAAATACCCACTTTATACAAATATACCTCACTAAATACCCCACACACACTCACACTCAAAATAAAAAATAAAATTTTTCTTGGTTCTAACTAGTGATCAGACCACCGAGTTTGTGCTTTGGTTTGTGTGTTCAAGTGTGAGTCAAGGTGGGAGGCAAGGGCATCACATGTGTGTGGGACCATTTGGTGAAGGCATCACCTTGCCTTGCCATGTAGTCTAAGTAGCTCGACTTCAACCATTATTTGTCGACATGTGTGAAACGTGTGTATAATAAAGTAGTAACTCCTGACGACGATGCAGCAAGCATGAAAAAGGCTGACCATAAAAAAAGACTTTATACTCGTACTATTTTTAGAAGGGGCAGTTTATCCAACCCCATATTTTTAATAATTGTGCACATCGGGCGGTTGTATTCTATGTATGCAATGTTGTATTGTGTGCTTCGCAGTTTGTAGGGTGTTTTATTGTATCGGGCGGTTGTATTGTGTGTATGCAGTGTTGTATTGTGTGCTTCGCGGTTTGTAGGGTGTTTTATTGTGTGCTTCACCGTTTGTAGGGTGGACGAATAGGGAGGGTCTATAACATGACGTTTTTAGAAAGATTAACATCCATTCTCCATTTTTCAACCACCATAAATAGCAAACTATTCACTTTTATATATATGTGTGTGAATAAATTAACAGCTAGAGTGTGAGATCTTAAAAACCCACCATGAACTTTCTCAACAGAGCTTTTAATAATGGCTTCCCTTTTTCCTCCAAGCTTCTTGTTGTTTTCTCTCTCAGGTTCTGTTTTCATTTCACCACTTTTTTGTTTTATAAAATATAATTGTGTTTATATCTTTGAAATGTTAAGATCTGAATTATTATTAGATGACATGATATACTGTGAATGTACCAATATTTGACCTCATAATTAGTGTTAATTTATTTAAGGTTTAAATTACTCACCCCGTCTCAATTACACAGTTTAAGAAAAACATAATTATTACTTTTGCCAGAATGACAATTTTAGCCTTAATTACTTAATTAACGTCTTCTTTAAAGTTTGTTATAATAATTTCAAGCAAGGATAATATGGTTAGCTCGATCAAATTTCCCCATCTATATTTAGTAGTGGACAATTAAATTAGGACATCCCAAGGACTATTATTTTGGGACAGACGGAGTAGTAGTCAGGGCGGAACTAGGGTGGTCCCGAGTTGTCAACAGACACCGATGAAATTTTGTTTCGTACCGTTAATTTTCTATAAAAAAAGAGCCATGATGCCTAAAAATTGTGTTTTTAGTCCTTGTTTAGTTACACATCAAGATTCAAGAAATATATATGCGCCCGGTTACTTTTAATCCTGGTTCCGCCACTATTAGTAGCTGATCAAGTTAGGCTTCTATATGGCGAAATGCTGGACAAAAGTATCCGAGATGCGGTTGGTTTAGGGATCACGTTTTGACTGGATGAAATGAATGTAGAGTCTATGGATTTGTTCATAATATAAAATGTGATAAATGGATGTCCAAGTATTGGCAGTTTGTTTGGGTGAACAAAACTATGTTGAAACCGTGGTAATTCAGATGTGTGGAGGTAGCAATGCACTCTGTTGCGCTATTTTGGAGCTTACAGTTTTGTTTTATTAGGGACTTTTGGAAGAGTTTTTAAATTGCTTTATATTAATTTTATGAAGCAACTAGTGTGTTTAAAGGTACTTATAATTTATTTTATTACATGCTTTCTACTGTTCTTAACTTCTTATAAAGGTGTCTGTTATGTTTAATTGTATACCTTCCAGTCTTCCACTAGGCGCATTATATTAATATAGATAAGCCTACGATGTGTTGTTGTTCGGAACCTCTTTTTAGTAAGATATTAGTGCCTAGGATTCAAATTTTGGTATGATAGCCTTTCTTTTTTTGGTTATATTTTTTCTTTTATCTTTATGGTTATGAGTTATGGAAGGGCATACCTCAGTGGATACGCCCTTAGAATGTTTGTTACAGTTCTTTATAACAACAACAACCTTGAGGTCATTTTGTGTCTCATTCTTTGTCATATGTCAACAAAATGACGTCACACGTGTTTCTTAAATTTCATTTCTTTGTCACGTGTTCCTTCCTTCTATGTCAACCAAATCGCTTCACATACATGTGGCCTGTTATGAAAGAATGACCTTTTCTTAGCGAATCGTCTTGTCCGTTTTTCTCTAGAATTGCTGCAAATTATACTATTCCACATTCTTAGCTGAACCCGACATTCTTTAGTGTCCACTCTAATTTTAGAAGGCAGTCTTGTTCGTTGAGGTAGCATATCCTGGACAGGTCTGTTCCCAGAAAAATAAAAAGGTCATAGATCCCTTTTTAAAATATTACTAAACAAACCTCAATGTCTTATTTGATGTTGAATGAGGACGAGATAGACCCAACCACTCGCTCATATGTAGGTTCTTCTCCTTCCTAGGCTGCATTTTGATTCTGTGGATAAGAACCAACAAATTCTGTCCTGCTATGCCACTGTGAGTTACTCAGATTGCATTGATTACTTGGGGAGTTGGGTTTGAGTTTTAATTCTGCTGATGTTGGGAACTTGGTTCGCTGATTATGTTCTTAAAGACAGCACGAAGTATACTGAAATTGACTCATATAACTTGTAACCCTTTTGTTGGTGAAATCTGATACAATTTCACCTGTGACATATTTGCCTGTATCTTCATGAAATCCTTTTCCATGAAGGGTTCTGCCTGGCTACTCAACATGGTTTCTGGTTGATCACTTTGATATCATTTTATTTAATGCTCCTGCATCTTTTATACCTTCCCTTCTTTTGTAATTATCATATCGTGTATACCATTCAATATTTTCATTCGGTAACATTAGGGCCACTACTTAAGTATCTTCTGATGTATTTAACAAAATTATCTTAACAATGAAAGTTACCCTTTCCCTTTGTGGTGTTCCATCTTTGACAAAAAAAAAAAAAAAAAAAAAAAAAAAAAAAAATGTTTTCTAAGGAATCCTTTTGACTAACCTGGTTGATTGATTGTTCATCTGCTCTTTGTATTCTTCAATTTTCAGTTTTTCTACTTCCATTTGACTGTACTAGGTACTTACTATCTTAATATCTGCAGTGGTGGGGGTCTTGTTGCTTACTCTGAATCACAGTCAAGCAGTGCCACAAACAGCACAGAAGTTGAACCATTAAAAAAGAAGAAGGTGGTTGTCCTAGGAACAGGATGGGCAAGTACCAGTTTCCTCAAGGATTTGGATATTTCTTCATATGATGTTCAAGTGGTTTCTCCTCGAAATTATTTTGCTTTTACCCCATTGTTACCTAGCGTTACTTGTGGAACAGTTGAGGCACGAAGCATCGTGGAACCAGTTCGTAACATTATTAAAAAGGTAATAATGTTTGTTAAACGGGTACTAAAACTCAAATGGTTTTTCATACATAGTTTAAATGAAGATTTTTGGTATGATTCTCTTTTTTTTAGAAAAATGGAGAAATTCATTTTTGGGAAGCAGAATGCACCAAGATTGATGCAGCAAACAAGAAAGTTTTTTGTCACTCCGTTATTGACTCAAACTTAGTGGGGAAGAATGACTTTTCTTTAGACTACGACTATTTAGTCGTTGCAGCTGGTGCAGAAGTAAATACTTTCAATACCCCTGGTGTCAAGGACTATTGCCACTTTCTCAAGGTAGCGTTCTTTTTACTTATCTAGCAGCGTCTGGTCCATGCAATATTTTGTTAAAAACCAAAAATGCTCCCATACACCTTATGTCAATCCTGTAAGTCTCAAAATTGTGGGTAGTTTAAGTATTGCAAGGTTACCTGCTTCTTTTTTCTCTAATGTGAATCTTCTTGCTATTTTGAAAAACTTTAAAATCCCTGATTGTTAGCCACACATGATTTTATCTGAAAATATTTCTAAATTTGTGTATCGTTTGCTAAAAATTACATGAACCACCAATCAGGAAGTTGAAGATGCTCAAAAGATTCGTATGAGTGTAATAAACTGTTTTGAAAAGGCTATCTTGCCAGAGTTAACCGAAGAAGAACGCAGAATAAACCTCCACTTTGTGATAGTTGGAGGGGGACCCACTGGAGTAGAATTTGCAGCAGAGCTGCATGATTTTGTTCATGAAGATTTAGTCAAATTATATCCCTCGGTCAAAGATATGGTAAAAATAACAGTCATCCAATCTGGTGATCATATTTTGAACACGTAAGTATGGACCATTATCTCATTCCACTTTTTAAGTGTGGTTTCGAAATTAAAGTTATGTTATGTTTTGTAGGTATGACTCTAGAATCAGTACCTTTGCTGAAGCAAAATTTGCTAGGGATGGTATTAATGTATGCACTGGAACCCGGGTTTTAAGTGTATCAGATAAAGAAGTCAATGTGAAAATCAAATCTGCTGGTGAAAATGTTTCTATACCTCGTGGAATGGTTGTTTGGTCAACTGGTGTCTCAACTAGGCCGGTTGTGAAGGACTTCATGGACCAAATTGGCCAGGTTTGCTACAATAATTTTCATGGCTCGTTTCATCGTAAAAAAAACTTGATTTGAGAAGCTAATTAAGTTCATTAAACCAATGAATGCTATTAGTTTGTATAATTAGTAGTGCTTTATTATACGGATGCAGGGAAAAAGACGGGTATTAGCTACCGATGAATGGTTGCGAGTAAAGGGATGTGAGGATGTATATGCTATCGGTGATTGTGCCACCATTGATCAGCGTAAAGTCATGGTATAGTACAGCATTCTGTAATGTTGCATTTTATTTATTTATCGTTATTCATATGTCCGTGCAATCTCCTGTAGGAAGATATTTCTGCTATATTCACTGCAGCTGACAAGGATAACTCTGGAACCCTAAGTATTGAAGAATTTCAAGATATCATCGATGACATACTCATGCGTTATCCTCAAGTTGAACTCCATTTAAAGGACAAACATCTTGCCTGTGTTACTGACCTTTTAAGGGACCCAGAAGGAAATGCTAGAGAGGAAGTCGACATTGAAGGATTCAAATCAGCTCTTTCTCAGGTAGATTCACAGATGAAGAGTCTCCCTGCAACAGCTCAGGTACTTATATGTCGTTTTCCTTTTTCTAGCATAATTGATAAAAGGGATTTACTCAACTTTCACAGTGTTATCACTTGCATACCATGAATGTTCAGTGGTTACTTATTTTGTTTGGTCTTAATATATGTGGAATCTTATATGCCGACCCTTTATGTCGAAGGTTGCTGCCCAACAAGGAACATATCTGTCAAACTGCTTTAACAAGAGGGAATTAGCCAAGCTTGCACCAGAAGGCCCTCGTAGGTTCAAGGGTTCTGGGCGTCATGATTTCTCTCCGTTTAGGTATCCTTTCGTATTGTATTCTTTTTATGAAAGTTTAGGTGACCCATTGTTTGTCAGGCCATAGATCCCATTCATATGATGTGAGGAGAATCAGCCGCACAAGATAGATTAATGGAAACTTAAATAAATAGTCTAAACTTTTAGTTCTCTGTATTGACTGTTTTCTGACCCATTTTGTTTATCTGGTGAAAGGTATAAGCATTTTGGGCAGTTTGCACCTTTAGGTGGGGAGCAGGCAGCAGCAGAACTACCGGGAGATTGGGTTTCGGTGGGTCGTAGCACACAGTGGCTCTGGTATTCTGTTTATGCAAGGTGATCAAGTTTCTTTTCTCTGAATTTATCTCAAGTTACCTTCTCCATTTTTCTCTATGGATCTGTTTTGTTTTTTTTTTTGTTTGTTTTTTTTTGTTTTTGTTTTTGTTTTTTTTTTTTATCTGTTTGAGATACAAAATATGAATTGTTCATGTTGGTTATGTCAATTCAGATTCTGTTTCGAAGCATCAAACTGAATTTGATTCATTTTCATAGTTCGACTTATATTATATATTTGCCAAATTCAGCAAGCAAGTGAGCTGGCGGACGAGAGTGTTAGTTGTATCCGATTGGACGAGAAGATTCATTTTCGGTAGAGACTCGAGCCGAGTTTGAATTATCTGATCTTTCATGTCGTTGCCTATGCTGGCTAGAGTTTAGTCGTCATTAATTCAAAATGGAAGAGAAATGTCATGGCAGATTAGGGTGGTTAAAAATATTGTTGCGTAGTAGTGTATTCGTGTTTCTGATGTAAATATCTAACCAGGATTCATTCCAAATACGATATAACTGTATCGTTTGGTAATGTTTATGGTTGCATTTTCTTTTGTTGTAATGATATATTGTGACGCTTCTCAGAAAATTGAGCTTTGTTTGACAAGTACTTTTGTTTCTAGATTTTCTGATTACATTTTACCATGTTTAAACCAAATAGAAAGCTATGGCACAACTGTTCATAGTTTCGGAAAATCATTTCACTCATTGATTGTGAACTTGGTTTTGTTTTTATTCATGATTTACATATAAAAACATATGTTCAACAACTGAATTAACAGAGGCTGGTTTAAAATATAATGGAACAGGACATCTAATTATATTTTAAGTATATGTTTTGGCAAGGTATATATGATGAACTCTTTTTGTATGGCTGTCGAATAAAACTTAAATCACAACATGACAATGATCGATCCAGTGCTCACACAGTTAATGACGAGTCTGAGATGAAACCAACTTTGAGAACCTTAGTCTTGTAGGTTCCTCGTTAGGTAGGCGTTAGTCTTGTAGGTTCCTCGTTAGGTAGGCGTCCAAGTTTGTTCAGATAAAGACTTCTTTAGACTTCTTTTGAGTTAAAGAAATGAGATGCGTCCCACTATGCATTACGAAGCTAATCAGTTCTAATTTGAAGGTTTTGGCCAACAACATCTAGCACACTCACAATCAGGTTGTTTTGGTTCTCGCTCAAGAGATTATGGAACACAAAGTCAGGTACCATCATTTTATCGATTATACATATAAGTGGATAAATATATGTTTAGTTATCAAGTTAACTCACCAGCACACTAGGAGTCTGTGTACCCATTGCACCCTTACCAAGCTTGAAATGTTAAGGATTAAAACTTTCATATAACTGTACCTTAATCAACAACAAAATGAAGTATAAACCATATATTAGAAAAGTTAATTACATAATTGTTGGTTGAAGTCTGGAAGAAGAAGAGAATCCATTGTTTGGCAGAGAGAAAGGAAAACCAAAAGCTTTTGCTTACATCCCACATCGCCTAGGAAAGAAACTTATCACTTGTTTATATTGACCACTTGGAACCCGAACTCTCGCCGAGCTCAGTAACGCGAGCTTGTGACTCAAGTGAGGGCATTAAAGTGGGATGGACAGTGATGGAACCAAGCTTGGTTGGGTCAAGTCGTTGCAATATCTGGCTTGCCCATTCCAAGTCGAGAGTTGGACCATGGGGTTTGAGCGAAGGCTCGGGCTTCCTGGTTCCTAGAGTAGAGGGCAATGCGTTAGGCTGGCTTCACAGAGCTGCGAAAACTTCTCGCTCCTGACACTGGAAGGATAACGAGCTCGTGCACCCTTGACCCAAAATAACCATCTTGGTTCCTTCTAATGAACTCCCACTTTTTTTTTTTATTTATTATTATTATAATTTTTTTTTTTTAAATCTTTTACTTATGCAAAGTTGTTATGTGACATTTGCTTGTTGACCGTCTCTACGTACTGTTCTTAAACTTCTAATGTTTTAAATGGAACTAGTATATATGTACATTATTTACCCAATTGTGCAAAGTCATCTCGAATCATAAATGTAAAAAAAGGTTGAGGTAAGGGGACATCCATGTTAGAAGTAGGGGGGATGTCAAAGTCAAAATCAAAGCTTTTATTTTCAGCATATCTGCGTATGTATTTGTAACATCCACATATACTATGGAAAACAAGATGAGACTATCATAGCCTCATAGGTAATTGGCAAAGCAATAAAACCATTATATGGAAGACCAACATGACGATCGAGTTTTAAATGTGGCATTTTAGAGGTAAACAAGATGAGACGATGATAGGTAAAGCAATAAACTCATTATATTGAAGACCAACATGACGATCAAGTAGTCACTCAATGAGTCTGAGAGCTAGTGAAGATCTATGTTGGGGCCCCCCCCCCCCCCCCCCCCCCCCCCCCCCCGTTTTTCACTCTGTAGTGTTAATTATCCGTATTTCGTCCGAAAAAAATTATATTTATTAAGCTGGCCCCCTCCACAATTTCCTTCAAGATCCGCCACTCAATGAGGCTGAGAGCCTTAGTGATATTGGTCCCCTTGTTGAGTAACCATATCCATCACATTATTAGACAAGATGATCATACAAATTCAATTTGTTTCGGTTCTCGTCCAAGAGATTATGGAACACAAAGTCAAGTACCATCACGTTATCTATAAGGCATGACACATTCTAAGTTTGATAGGATCCAAGTAAAAATATAATGGAACAGGACATCTAATTATATTTTAAGTATATGTTTTGGCAAGGTATATATGATGAACTCTTTTTGTATGGCTGTCGAATAAAACTTAAATCACAACATGACAATGATCGATCCAATGCTCACACAGTTAATGACGAGTCTGAGATGAAACCAACTTTGAGAACCTTAGTCTTGTAGGTTCCTCGTTAGGTAGGCGTTAGTCTTGTAGGTTCCTCGTTAGGTAGGCGTCCAAGTTTGTTCAGATAGACTTGCTTGAGTTTGTTCAGATAGACTTCGTTAGGTAGGGTCAAGTCGTTGCAATATCTGGCTTGCCCGTTCCAAGTCAAGAGTTGGACCATGTGGTTTGCTCCAAAATCATAAAGTTTAGCTGGTGAAAGTCCTATGTTACAGAACCTGGACAAAGAAAAAGGTTCCAGAGACGGAAAAATGGTCGAGAAAAAAATTTGGACCATTTCTCGATTTGTGCGTGTCATCCTTGCGCAGGGGCTTGGGTCAAGTCGTTGCAATATTTGGCTTGCCCGTTGCCCGTTCCAAGTCGAGAGTTGGACCATGTGGTTTGCTCCAAAATCATAAAGTCTAGCTGGTGAAAGTCCTATGTTACAGAACCTGGACAAAGAAAAAGGTTCCAGAGACGGAAAAATGGTCGAGAAAAAAATTTGGACCATTTCTCGATTTGTGCGTGTCATCCTTGCGCAGGGGCCATGCTAATCTTCTCTGTATCGTTCCAATTTTATCGAATGTCCCCGAAGGGACGAATATAGGCAATTTTCAGCGGTATATAAAGTGTCTATATATTCATATTATGGCCGATGTGGGATACATTGACTACAGTATCTCATTACATTATCAACTAATTCAATACTGTTGGACTTGTTTCACTCTTATGTATGTTTAAGATATACTATTAGTTGATTATATTTGAGATTTGCACTTCAGTGAAACTTTTATCAAGCAACTCGAGCTCATTCGAGTTTAACTTTTATCAAGTTCCAGTTTGAGCAACACAAGCTCGATATATATAATGTACCAATACTAAAGCTTGTAAGAGTTCTGACTCCACCTTTTATCGAGCTTTTCCAGGCTTGTATAATAAGAATCTACGTGTCAATTATTTTTTACATGAACTGTTATCGTAGTATTCTATTCTTGTTAAGATAATATGAACTGGCTCTAAACTTATGGCGAGGTTTTGTTAAAACGACTAAAGTAAGAAACGGAAAGTTCAAACACAATCACGTGTCTGCCGCATATGTTACCACACACATATTGCATACACCTTTGAAAGACTAGTGTATCTAACAAGTTTTGTGGAGTCAGACTATATCCTAGTTCTTACCTTTAAATTTTATGCAGGCATTAACTTAACACAACTGCCCAATATGTATTTATTCCTAGTCAATTCTTTGCAATCAGTTTAGTAATTATATGCACTATACTTCAGTTTCAAACACCAAAACAGCGGACACAAGTGATCAGTTGTGTCTTTGTGGAGTCTTGTTCTTCTGGTTTGTTCATTTCAACAGGAACAATCAAAGGTTGCAGCTTGTGTTCGACTTATAGTACTAGTTCCATGGTCGATCTTCAGGTTTGTTGTGTGGTACTCCAACAACATCTGATCTTTTTGACTTAGCTCGAGTTGATGCCAAGTGCTTTTTGAGCTGAGCTAGCGGAGTGTATATAATGAAGGCTCAACAAACTATCAAGTCAAAATCGAGCTTAGCCTAAATTTAAGAGCTGAGACCAAGTCTGGTAAAAATTAAAGTGGTACAAAATTCATGTTTATTCAATGCTAGTGTTGTTATAATATGTTTTCCGTTATTTGATACTTTGCAATTGTTTTTGCATAAAAAATCTGTTATGGTACCATATAAGTGTAAGTTCATATTTCATGGAGTTTATAACTTACAATCGTGCATGATTTTTGAGCAATTTGAATGTAAGAGACTGTGAGATGATATATTAATAGTCATTTATTTAGAAAGGAGAAAAAAAAAAAAAAAAAAAAAAAAAATCTTTATTTTCCAGAATCCAGATAGGTAATCGTGTTCAGTTGGTTTTCTTCATTTCATCACAGCTATTTCAAAGTTGCAACTGCACATTAGCTCACACCCGTATGCAGCTAGCATTAGTGCAACTACACCTAACTACACCCCTACCCATCCGTCTTTGATGCATTTTGGATTATCCTAAGTTAGATGTTGTGCGCGGGTGACTAGATTAACTATCTGTTGCCATTTGCTGACAAAAACAAATCCTCAGCCCAAACTGTTGTTTGGCAAGTGTATCCGATGTAGCTTCCGTGCTATTACTATATGGACACGGAAGATTCGTTGAAACCTGCTACGCGGTAGCAGGAATAGGCAGCATGATGCTATAACGGTAAAAGAAAGAAAAAAATTGATATTACAAAACTTTAGCTGTCAAAAGTCCAAAATGACAGAACTGGGACAAAGAAAAAGGTTCCAGTGACGAACAAAATGGTTGAGAAAAAAATTTGGACCATTTCTCGATTTGTGCGTGTCATCCTTGCACAGGGGCCATGCTAATCTTCTCTGTATCCTTAACAGCAGATCTCCGACGGTATATAAACCAACTGCTTGTTGCTCTACTGGTCGATGTGGGATAGGCTGATGTAACACTTTTTTAGTCTTTTGATTTAAACTTTTTGATATATTAGTGATTTGATGTTAAAAAGCCACCAAAATACCGTCGGTAGGTGAGCGACGAGAGAACATATCTAACACATGAAAATTCTATATATATATTTATATAATCGGAAATGGTAAAGGCCACATCCGGCCTCCACCATGTGGATTCAGTCTTATGTTGGCAATCATACACATATAGAAGCCAAAAAATAGATAAATCGATAGGCTCTCCACTCTTGTTTCATCCAAGTTCTAAATGTAAGACTACTATGGGGGGCACCACAAAAAAAATGGCGGGAATGCTGACTAACGATTATAGTCCAAGATCAAATACCTTCAACAACATTGTTAATTGTCTGCGCAGGTCCGTCTTTTAAGTCGCTGGTAACATTGGGTACACGTCCTCCAAGCACATTCTGCCACACTGGAGGGGTCCTAGAAGCAGCTAGCATAGTCCCTTCTTCCTTTGGGTCAAAATTCAGATCCAATCCTTGACCTTTGTCACTGCTCTCAGTTGGCATTTCAGGCCCAGTTCCCGTCCCAAGTGCGTCATCCGATTCAGTCTTGTTAATAACCGGAACCAGTGATTTAACCTTTTCGGCCTCTTGTTCCACTTGTCGATTCTTCTTGCGCTGCATCATGGTTTTGAAACGACGTCTCACTGTTGCACACGCGTTACAAATGCAATTAGGCTTGTGTTTTCCTTTTCCACTTGGGGGCTGTATACAGACGATGCAAGAGCAACCAGGGCGGTTTCTGGGGTGCCTTGTAGAAGTCACACACCATTTTTTTGTTGAGTCCTTCCGTATTTTGAATTATTCGGGAATTTTGTGTTTATATAAGAGTTTTGTGGGACCATAAGTAACAAAAAACAAACAAGTTAGACCAACAAAGTAGACAATGTGTCATATAAGTATACAAAAAAATGGCTAAATTACATAGACTAAAGAATAAGGACCATTTTTTTTCCATTGAAGAATTAGACATGATAACCAATGTATTCAGCCTCACAATTAGTCGATGAGTCCGACTTTGAATTTAAGTGCACGAGCCAAACTAGTGTTAGAGTTTGTGTATAATTATTAATATAAGTATGTCCGGTTTTGAACCCGAGACTCGGGATTGCACATAATATGTGAGAGTTTCAATGGTTTGAATAAATTAAATATATTTTATATTTTATTTATTCATTTCACAAAACAAATACTTGACGACAGTTAGTACTTAACGGAGTAAGAGATAACGGTCGTTAAAGGACTAATAATGCAAAGTAGGAAGAAAAGGATATAGAATCCTTGTGGGATTCTAAAACTCGGCCGAACCCTTCCTTAGGGATAGGGGAGTCGATTCTTGGAGTAGGGAACAAGAAAACAAGGGCCTATAAATACAAACCTTATGTGTTTGTTATTCTCTAGCCCTAATCCATAACTTTCCAACTTCTTTCTCCTCTCCTCTAGCACTAGTCGATCGGCCATATACCCTAACCCCTAGGGTTTTGCCGATTTCAACTTGAACACAAGTGTTGGAATTGTTTTGTGATTAGAACCTAGCTTTTCCCATTGGAACGCTAGTATTACGTGTGTACAAGAACGAGTAACAAGCTTACTTTAGCTTGTGGAGATTTGCCCCATTCGACTACACCTTAGTCGATCCACACTTTAAACCCTAGTTAGGGTTTATCTTGTTCTTGTAGATTCGATTATTTGTTCTTGCTAGGAATAAAAAAGGTACGCTTTCTATTTGATTTTTTAGTTAATTAATTTACATGTTATTGTAGATCTATTCCGCTGCGTGAGCTTTGATGATTATGTGTTTATAGTCCTTTTATGATTCACATATTCCAACAGTGGCATCATGAGCCTCGTTTTTTAACATGTAATTAATTACTAAAAACCTTAAAAATTGAATCTTGTTGTATAGATACATGCAATTTTAGCAAGGTTTTTTTTTTTTTTTTTTTTTTTTTTTTTTTTTTTTTTTAAACCCTAATTTTTTTAGATGGGTCGACACCCATTAAATTATTTTTAGGGTTTTAGATTGGTAAAATTTAGTAGAAACCCTAGGATTGCATGCAATTTTTAGGGCTTAATTAATGAGTACCTTATGTGATGTCATTAATTAAAGATTGCGTACTATATAGGCTTGTAAATATGTGATACATGATTTTAAGTGATACATGAAATACATAACAAAATCTTGCATATTTTGTCATGGAATGTTTTGTGTTTAAATTGCTACATGTTTTAAGATAAATCTTAAATTAAGGAAGACCCTAATATATTAATTAAAATTGGTTATGTGCAATGTGGTATCTAATTAATCAAAACTTACGCGGCCAAATTTATTTGGCGTCTGTGGTCCATTGGGTACAATGAGCTCGAAAACCAATGGGAGTTTTATTGATTAGATACATTAAAATTCACATAGAATTATTAATAGGATTTATCAAAAAGGTTTGCATGTGGCTATATGATATTGTTAATGATCATATACGTGTTATTAAGTGTTTATTATTTATTTTTTTTCAATTACTTGATTCTTTGTGTTTAATTATGATGGATTGTAACATCAAAGAGGGTAATTTTTTGAATAAAAAATAAATGAACCTAATAACTATGAAGCATTTGTAGTAAACCATTTAATTGCCAAGTCTTATGTGCCGACAGTGGTTCGCTTCGCACGGTAATTTGCTCCCAGGCGAGACTAGCAATTAATAATTTACTACATAAATGTTTTAAGCTTTAAATCTTAAAGTTTTAATTGATTGATGCGACTGTACAAAAGTGGTCGAAGCGACGGACCTATTATTGACAAACTATAAAGTGGGTATAAGGAGGCTTGACATTAAATTGTCATCCGAAAGGGGCGCGTTTTTAATTAGCTTCGGCGGACGTTTGCCCCTCCGCTCGCCTGTGCGTCAATAATAGACTTACCAAGTACACCATAAAAAAGTACGAAGCATCTTAAGGCAATGTTGTAAGTTTCTCAACGCCATCAATTAAATTTTGTTGATTTAAGCTGCGAATGAGTAAACGGTTTTTTGTAGAAAATATATGATACAAAGATGAATGCATGACATCTTTGTACATATTTTTTTGATCACACATCAAAAATTTAATACCCTTTAAACTTAAGTAATATGCCGACCAATTAATACGGAAACACCTAAGATGACATTCTATCATTGCTAGCAGCCTCAGCTGATGTAATGATTCAAAGAATGGTAGTTAAAAGGGGTAAATTGAGCACTTTCATTGCTAGCAGCCTCAGCTGATGTGATGAAACGGCGTCAATTTACACGTTTCTAAATTGGTTAACTTAATTGAGCACTTTCATTACTAGCAGCCTCAGCTGATGTAATGAAACGGCGTCAAGGCATAAAGATTTGGGGATGAAACATGCTTACATTTTGCAACCGAGGTTGGCAATATAATGTAAGTCCCATGATTTCTAGGAATTGCAATTGGATATTGGCAATTGGGTGAACCCGTACCTTATTGAGTACTTTCATTACTAGCAGCCTCAGCTGATGTAATGAAACGACGTCAATTTGGATCCTAGTTTTCAGTGAAAATTAAATGGTTATTTAACCAATGGGTGTTTAATTTTCTTGAAAATTTATTATTGAAAGTACTAACTTTTGAACTTTTTTTGTAGAAATGGCCCAACCCGGAAACACGTCAAACATTACCTCTTCTTTCAAAATGATGATTGAAAAAGAGAAATTGACTGGGACTAAAAATTTCAACGATTGGTATCGTAATCTAAGGCTTGTTCTTAGGATAGCCAAACGTTTTGATTGTCTTAGTGAGCCTCTTCCGGTTGCTCCTCCTGCTGACTCTCCTAATGAAAGACTTAGAGAGTATAACAAAGCTTATGACAAGCACAATGATGCGGCTTGTCTCATGCTATCGAGGATGGATCCTCAGCTGGTAAAACAGTTTGAGAATTATGGTCCGATGCAAATGATTGAGGAACTCAAACGTATGTTTGAGAAACCTCCAACGGCTGAGTTATATGATGTGCTTGATTCTATAGCCAAGTGCAAGCAGGAAGCAACCAAACCCGTGAGTGCACATGTATTGGAGATGAAAGGATATCTTTATCAATTGGATGCACTCGGATGTGGGTATGTGGAAGATGTTAAATTTGGCCTCATCAATAGATGTCACACCCCCAAAATCGGGTCCAGCGGAAGCTTACATGCCACTGGGGTGCAACTCAATTGGTATCACAACACAAGTGCAAAGAATGGTTTTCACCTCAATCATTTAAAATCAAATTGTTTAACCAAAAGGGTTAAATTTACATTGTTAAAAGTAGTGCGGAAATAGGCCCTTAAATAAGTTAAATGGTCCCAAATGTTTGTCAGAGTCTTCTATGACTGTGCCATGCCCTGCCACAAGCCTCCAGTAGCGTGCTATTGCTTAAAACCTGAAAATACATGCTAAAGTGTCAACACGAGGTTGGTGAGTTCATAGAGTTTAGTGAAAAATGTAAAGCCTTTGAAAATGATTTCCCAGCAAAGGCATTGTAAATCCACCCAGTTCCAAGTCCCGCCCATACAAGACTTGCAACCTGTGTGTTTACAACCCACTGCCAAATATGATTTGGTTTGAGTGAACAAAAGTAATATGTGGACCATGATTTAAAATACATTTAGTTAGATTAGTGCATTCAGTTACGTGACCAATTCATTTGGTTATGTTGTAACCTCTCGTAATTTTCCCTATGAATAGTAAAAGCTAATAAATGATTAACAAATCATTATGTTATCTAATAACCGTTTTTACTAGTAGCAAATTTTTTTTTGTTATCTATGCTATATTATTTTAATCACAACGTTACTTGTGATTACCATTTGCTTAGAAATGAAGCTCACGCACAATCCTTGATAGTCTAGTAATCGCGAATTAATTTAAAACGTTTAACATTTAACGTTGTACATTTCGTCATATAGCCAAACTCGTTCAAATGATTTTCCGAACTTACGAAAGATAACCCTAATCACTCACTAATGACATTGGACCACAGCCCAATGCCCTCAGCAACCCAACACACCAAACGGACCCTTATCCTTATTATTATTTTTCTTTACTTGGGCCTAGTCCACCAAACGAGCCCAAACGCAATCCAAATCCCAAACTCCATATATAATTTTTGATTTGGCTGCCTCAAGGATCGAACACTTTGGCCATTTTACGCAAAATCTAGCTTAACAACACCCTAATATCTTTACACCACTCGATTCTCAACCCAGCTGAGAATCGAGTGTGGCAAACCTCATGTTCTACGTCGATCATTTACTAGCTTAAAATCTACCAAAGCTCAACGCACTTGGCACGTTATGATCACAACACAAATTTCATGTTTTGTTTAGACTTGTGTCTCGTATAACTTCCAACTCGACCCAAAAATATGTTTTGTCTAGCAAATAAATTCGTGCAAGCTCTTATCGGATATACAAACCATCCAACGATCTCTACACCTATTTTTGGTCATGTCTAAAATGTGTTAGACCCATGGAGTACTCGACCAAGCCACAAAAACCAACACTAGAATTCATTTTGTCTCCTTCTTCTTGGTCCTTAGCGCCGGCTAACACAACCAAAAACCACCATCATTTAGCTCACTTACACACTCCACTATGACTTATCAATGACCTCTCTTACACCGTCATCATGCTTCATCATCACACTCACCATAACACTCAATGTATCACCCTTAAAATGTCTTCAACTCTCGGCATTCAAACAACACAAACATATCCAACTCAAAGATCTTTCTAAGTCCTTTTCAGTTCCTGAGCACGCCTAGCTTTGATCGTTTTTCATGATGTTCATGTCGAACCAAGAAGTATTCAAACCTTGTTCCTGATTATTCGAAGTATAAAGAATCGAGCTACACATTTTCTTTGGCCTAGCTCAGTCTCGATATCGTGATACGCCCCACCTTTTGAGGTGAAGTGAGCACACTTTAAACCTTTCGCATGTTATGTATTTTTATGATTTCATTTTCTATCGCGAACACATTTTACTTTAGACGAATAATTCGTTATTTTAATTTACAACACATACGTTTTATTCGACACCCTAAGTGTTGGCCATGCTATCTATCGAGAACAACAACCATTCGAACATTATATAAACGTATCAACCATAAAAATGACACGTTCCTAAGTCACTTTGGACACTTTCGAATTTGATAAAATACTTAGAATATTTTGGAACATGAAAAAAAAACTGTTTTCACATAGCCCAAGTCACATGAACTTGTGCCTCGTATTTTCTTATTTCGACACACAACACATAAGTTTTATAGCTCGACCTGATAGTCGAGCTACCAAACTAACGGGTCATGTATTTTATTCGACCTAGTAAGCTCATCTAATGCCTTATTAAATCCCAAAGTAATCGATCGTGAACCAGTATTCCACAAAAACTAAATAATACGTATGGGCTTATAAGCCTACTAAGCTATTTTTAAGCTTTTCGTATAAGCTGATTATATAAGCCCTCTTGATATATTTTTACAACCATAAAATGAGCCCGTAACCAGGCCCATTAGCCCTTGAAACCCAATGGATCGAAAACCCATAATGGGCCATATATTTTGGCTCGTTAACAGCCCATAAGCTCGAAAATAAGCTTTTGAAAAAATAAGCTGTATACGAAAGTTACATAAGCTGTTTTAAACTTATTTATGAAATAAAAATGGAGAACTTTGATATCTATAAAGTTTGGACCTGTTTTGCAAAAGTTTGCTAACCGAGGGACCAAAACTGCCAAGTTTGGAAACTTGGAGTAAAAACTGTCATTTTGATATCTTGTGATGAAAACTGTAAATTTAAGAACTTTTGGGTATAAAATGTAAATATTAAATGTTTTAGACTTAAAATGTAATAAAACTTAACCGAGGACTAACGGTGCAAATATTATGCCGTTAGAGTATAAAGTGTAACTTTGTAAAATCCAAAGGTTATTTCTGAAATAACAGATTTTATACTTGTAATAATATTTTACGAACTCAAAACCCGAAACAAATGTGTTTTAGTCCCGCAAGTCGACATTTAACGTTACATTTTCTAATAATTATATATATATTCATATAGCTTATATATATATACACACGTAACCACTTAACGAAACATTAAACGCATAAACATAACTTATCATCAACCAACTTTAATTTATCAACGACGATCTCTTTAGTCAACCTTATATACTCCGACAAACGAGCACATACCCAAGAGTATATATATATATATATATATATATATATATATATATATATATATATATATATATATATATATATATATATATATATATATATATATATATATATATATATATATATAACTTTATTTTTTTTTAACTTCAAGCATTTAAACACGCATGTTTTAATGTTACAAATTAATTATCAATCGATAAAACCTTGAACGTTATGATTCGCGATAAACCAAACTTGGACTATCAAACCACTAAAACTTGCCATATATTATTTAGGTCGTGTGTTGAAGCCGTTTCCTTTCATCGTTTGAGTTACGATACTACCGCCACTACTGTACTACTAAGGTGAGTTCATAGCCCACACTTAAACTTTTAAACCCTTTTGTGGGGAGATACATGCTACAAACATGAACACAAACTTTTTAGTATGCTATGTCTGATGTTATTATTGCTTAAGTAGCTATTGCCAGAAGTCCCTCTATCATGAACCTTAATCACTTGCGAGTGAACGTAAATAGTTGTGAATAGATCTATTTGGGACTGACAATCCCCGTTTGGGTCTGCTAGGATGAGCCATCCAAACGTACTTTATTTAAACATACTCATAGGTTATTGGCAAATACCTATCCCGAGGGCCTATATATATTTTACATCATTTTGATGCCTGTTAAACGTTGCGTGTCATGAGCTTAATGCAATAACAACTTGATTTTTACTCGTTTAATTGTAATTCGATGCAATTAACACTTATACTTTGTGTTCAACTATTAAACTTAAACCTATGAATATCACTCAACTTTTGTTGACTTTTAGCATGTTATCTCAGGTAACTAAAAGCTGGAACTCAAGGCACGGAGTGGGCACTAAACCCGGCACGGGTGTTAAATAAATGTTTTATCATTCAAGTTTAAATAAACATGCTAAACTATGAAACTTCTTTTTATTTCAAATGCTTGTATTTTGAATGATAATCTTAAAACGTCTCTTTTAAGTCGTTTTCTATGGTTATGACTACGATCCACTACGTAATACCCCATTAAGTCTTCCACTGTTGATATCCGAATTTAGGGGGTGTTACAGATTGGCATCAGAGCTCATGGTTATAGAGAACCAGATGTATTTTAAACATTTGACTATAACTACATTTTTTAAAATGGACCATTTTAAAGGATAACCACCTTATGCCCTCCGTGCCTACACATTTCCAACATTTTAAGAATGTTGCTTTACTATATGAGTTCTTAACAAAGTTTAACATATTTATGATTATGTTAAAAGCTTACATTTACTATTCGGGATGATTACAGTACTATTTTTTCAAATCCCCATCCTATCGCTGTATCGTCTGATTCAGAGAATGAGGATCCTATGCCTTTCACTTCAGACTTTGCTCCGGCAGCTATACCGATGTCACCTGCTACTGACCGGTACATGGAAAGCCAGCAATTTCTACCGGCATCTGACATGGAGACTTCTCCTCCAGCATCACCAATCCCATCACCTGGTCCGATTCGCCAGCGTAGACGAGTGCGACAACTCCAGCCATATGAGCCAGAACCCTTTGGCCAACTTTACCGACGCCCCGGAGAAGGTCATGTTCGCAAGCACACTCTCTGGAAACGGGTACGTGCACCACCAGATCTGATCATACCACCACCAGCCCCACTCATACCAACTTCGACTCCAGTGATATCACCACCCCCAGCTCCTGAGCATTCCAGGACACCATCACTTACACCACTATCTTCAGTTCCACCACCTGCTATCTTCTATCAGCAGACCACCACTGTTCCATTACCATCCTCTACTCCACCACTTGCTTCTCCACCATCAGCTACTCTCAGTGAGCCTCTGCTACCTTGCAAGAGGACATACCGCTTGGTTCCATCTTCATCGGACCCCTATGTCCAAGTCAGAGATGAGGCCGCAGCTCGCACTAGGACCCACAAGAGGGTCGATGCTCGCCGATGGTCTTTCTTGCTACCGATCATCCGTTACTGGAGATCCCAGGAGGGAGCCCCGAGAGCTACGGAACTAGGAGAGAGTTCGGCTACTGCTGCTTCGAGGATCCTTCCGGTTACCGGAGAACCCCTCCATCACACCCTACCCCTACTGGCAGCCAGATTAGTCCGACATGAGGATCGTCTTG